>CM053583.1:170869511-170912429 GCA_028627135.1 Pseudochirops cupreus | reverse complement strand
TCTTGGCTCCGCCCCGATAAAATATTTTTAAAAAAGTTTACAGACCCTAGCTTAAGAAGAACATCTTGTTTAAAAGAACACTTGGTCATCTTGTCTTGCAGGGAGCATAAGCAAAAAGACCACAACAAAGATTATAGCTGACTATGTGTCATTATGTGCTTCAGAAGCAGAAGAGATAGAGAAAGTCTTGGCAAAGTTTCACAAGATGCTCTCATGCTTGCACACTCAGCAACTAAAATGCACAAGACAATTTGGTGAAGGTTTGGAAAAAAAATTATTGAAATTTGAGACATGAAATCTGGAAGCCCATGCTTCCAAAAGATGTTTCTGTGTTTGAGCTGTATTGTGTCTTTTTGGTTTTATGCCACAGCCTTTACCACAACCCAATACGATCTTTTGCTTATAAGAATAAGCAATGATTTAAGCAATGCCTACCGACACAGCGCCCACCCAATAAAGCATTTGATCTGGAGTCAGGAAGAACTGAATTCAAATCTGGCCTCATACACTAGCTGAATAACCCTGCCTCCAATTTCCTCATTTATAAAATTTTGGTAATAACAGAACATACCTTCCATTGTTGTTATGAGGGTCAAATGAGATGACATTTATAAAATGCTGTCATTGTCATCATCATTATTACTGTGGTACATTTTATTATCAGTTCTCTAAGACAGAGCTTGCTCTGAATAGTTTCTTTTAGAAGAGAGCTAGAAGAGATGCTAGACATATTGAGCCCCAAGCAACACTGATAACTACAGCTGAGGACGGGCTATCATAATCATTTCTCAGTGTGACATCAGAGTGAATGAATGAAAAAGTGTCTACTTAGTACTTACTAAGTGTCAAACACTGTGATAACATATATCAATGTTAAATGAGTTTATACACATCAAGTGCTATGTAAATGATAGCTATTATTAAGTGTGAGGAACACAAGTCCTGTCAAGCAAGGCAGTCCCTGTCCTCAAGTAGCCTACATTCTCAGAGCGGAAGACAGTGAATTTCAGGGAGCAAGAGTTGGGGAAGAGGTCATGCATGGCAGAGGGTTTATACGGCGGTTTGGTTTGGTGACAACCAGGGAAGTGGTTTGTTGGTCTTGGGACCAGGATCTAGATCATCAACAAGTTAGAACCAGGAGCTCAATGTGAGCATCAAATCAGAAGAAAGGCTAGATGCAGGGTGGGGAACCTGCAGCCTCGGGGACACGTGCGGCCTTTTGATTGAGTCCAAGTTTTACAGAACAAATTCTTTTATTAAGGGAATTTGGTCTGTGAAGTTTGGATTCAATCGAAGGGCTGCACTTGAGGACCTAGAGGGTCACATGTTGCCTCAAGGCCACAGGTTCCCCACCTTGGTAAGAAGATCCATGCAGACGACTATGAGTAGCTTCAACTTGACTTAAACAAACTGCTTAGTCAAACAAACGTCAACGCTTGGTTCTACCCTTGGGCTGTCTGATGAACTTGAAAGTTCTCCCTTAATACTGTATTATGCTGAATTCTTTCTCTTTTGTCTTTATTTTTAACCATGACGTTAATTTAGAAAGAATGATATGCCTGACAGCTGTTAAAAAACAAAACATAAGCAACTCCCAGGGTTACTATTCACCCAGTGTGAGTTCAATGAATGTTAATTAATGGTCATACCTCACTCTAAATGAAGAGGCTGCCTCTTGGATTAGCCCTATATAAGCATTTATCTCTACTAGGCAATAACGGCAGAATTATGGTAATTATGATTGAACGACAGAGAACAGCGCATGCTGAATCTGTGATCCCAGCCAGTTTATTCCATTTCTGGCAAGCTGAAAAATCACCCACCGTCCTTTAAGAAGGAAAATTTACTGAATTAAAATCCGATAGAAATAGGTAAAACTTGCTATACCTGCCAGTGCCGTTCCTCTGCCCAGATACATGGAGATGATCACAAACCAGGACCCATTCTATCACAGAAGATATGTTCACAAATCAATGTACATGCTGTATTCAGTGCTGCCTTCTCCTCTAAGTCTGACCCAGACTGACATTTATTTATGGTTCTGTAAACCTTGTCTACCTCCATAGGAGATGGGGTATCTGCTAGTATTTTGATGGCCCAATGGACAAGAAGTTCATTCAAGAAAAACTGAGACAGTCTGTACACAATCTTTGGACTACTGACCACATTTTCACCTCAATAAGCTGATGTCACCCACCTGAATTCCTTCTCATTCTCACAGGGGTAAACAGGGATGCTAGTCTGGCCACAGTTCAGTGCTGCTGTGAGACACAAAGACTGATCAGGGTGGGTGGAGAGCATCATGCTTAGATACCCCAATTCTGACAAGTTATGACCATTCTTTTTCACAGGACCATCAAAGGGGCCTTGGAGTGTATGGAGGAAAGGTCCTCTAAGAACTAAAAAGTTTAGCACAGCCTCATTCCCTCTTTGTCTTTCCCAACATTGTGACAGATAAATATAGATAGAAAAGAATTAGGCAGCCTGAGAATTTGGAATCTAACTGAATCTATTTTTTAGTTTTCACTACCCATCTTTTCTCACTTAAAGACAATTTGAAAATTCTTTGACTAACATAAACTAATAAAAATTAAGATTTTTTTAATGAAAAACATTGTTTTACATTTTCAATCTCTGATAAACTCACTTTCATTGGACATATCATATTTACTGTACAACAACAGCCCAAGAAAGGGCAAAGATGAGAAAGAGACAGAGAGAGACAGAGACAGAGACAGAGAGAGGAGAGAGAGACAGAGACACAGAGAGAAAGAAGGGAAGAGAGAGGAGAGGAGAGAGAGAGAGAACTGATGAACTCTGCATAGTGAAGTATAATTTTTTTCTTGCTTTTTTGTGACATGATTAATAGGGAAATACAATTTACATAATTTCATATGTATAATTGGTAATATTGCTTGCCTTCTCAGAGGGTGGAGGAGGGGTGAGAGGAAGGGAGACAATCTGGAACTCAAAATTTTAAAAAAGAATGCTAAAAATAAGTAAAAAATAAATTTTTAAAAATTATAATCTCCCACAAAACACTCAATCTTGTATCACTGTGCTTGCTCACAGGCAGTCTCCCATGTTTTGATTCTACTCCCTTCCTCATTTCCCTTTCTTAGACATCCTTGTTTGCTTCAAAATTTGGCTGAAATGTTGCCTATGACATGAGGCATTTCCTGATTTTCCCAGCTGCTAGTGACTTGCATATACTTATATATGTACATGCTATTTTTCCTGATTGAATGTAAGCTTCTTGAGGGTAGTCAGTCACTCGATAAACATTAAGCAGCTATTGCCAGGCACTGTCCTAAGAACTTTACAATTATTATATCATTTGATCTGCACAACAACCATGGAAGGCAGGTGCTATTTTTCATTTTACAAATGAAGAAACTGAGGCAAATGGAAGTCAAGTGACTTGCCCAGGGTCACATGGCTAGTTAAGCGTCTAAAGCAGAACACGAACTCAGATCTTCCTGACTCCAGTCCCTGCTCTCAAGGAACTCACAATCTAATGGCAGAGACAACAGACAACTTAAATAATCATATTTGTATCTCCAGCACTTAGCACAGTGCCTTAATAAATGCTTGCTAACTATTTTAGTAATCTTGATGTACTCGAGAAGAACAAGATAAATGTAACATTTACTTCCCTTTCCCAGAGCATACAACTCAAAAATTTTTACTTAAATTGTACTATAAATACCATGTAATTTGTGTTCAATCAAAATGATCATTTTCACTAAGATATTCTTCCATAAAAGTCTTACTCAAGTTTTCATTCTAACCTAAAGTGACTTATTGTTCCTGAGGCGGTACTGACAGATTTTGCCATGTCTAAAATACTTCCAGTCAGTTTAGGTAACAAGTGAGTCTGTTGTCCAAGGGTCAGCTTACCCTACTACGGAGAGACTCACTACCAAAAAGGTATGCTGCAAGATCACGGCCAACAACAAAAAACACACAAAACAATTCTTATAGAATCATGTAATTTCAGAGTGAGAAGACACCTCACCTTTGGACATCACACCCAAAAAGAATTCACTCTACAACATATTCAACAAGTGGTCGTTCGGGTTTTTCTTGAAGGCCTTCAAAGAGGGTCAATCCACCATTATGTCCAGAAAGAGAACATTTTAGTTTTGGAGAGCTACAATGGAAGTATCTTCTTATATCAAGACTAAATTTGAATCTTTGTGACTTCAACTTATTGTCCTTACTTTTGACATCTAAAGACAAAGACATCAAATCTAAACATTCTTCCACATAATAACCTTCCAAATATTTAGAGATGACTATCATACCCCACTCAAGATTTTTTTTTCTCATCCAGGTCAAAAACTTGTTCCTTCAAACAGTCTCTACATGGCATAAACTTGACGTTCTTCACTATCTTGGTTACTCTTTTCTGGATACACTCCAGGCTTGTCAACATCTTTCCTAAAAGATGACATCCCAAACTGCATATCAGTAGTTTGGAGCTAGGTCTATAGTTACCTTTTTAACCTCTTGCCTGGTAGGTGGGAAGACTAAGGAAAAAGGACATCTTGGCAAAATCACAGGATTTAGTGATGGAAAGAACCGCAGAGTCATTCTAGTTCAGGAATTCTCAAAGTATGGATTGGGGAGTCTCTATGATCCTTGGAGGGGGAAGGTCCATAATGTTTTAATTTCAAATATGATAAATACCAACAGATATAACTCACATAAATGAGAGCTCTTGGGAGGAGGTCCTCAATAATTTTTAAGCACTTAAAGAGAGACCAAAAAGATCTCTGAGACCAAAAACTTTTAGAACCACTGATACAGTTCAGTTTCCTCATTTTATAAATGAGAAAAGAGAATCCTGGAAAGGTAAATCATCCAAGGTCATACAGAGAGTAATTTATAATCTAAACCTAGGTTTTCTGAATGAATCCAGTGCTCTTCTAATGACACCACAACGGGAGGAGAAGAAAAGGAAAAAAGATAAGGTCTTCCACTCTTGGTGACCACCTGGTCCAAATTAGAAATCTGAATGTATTTTCTCCAAGAAGCATTATTATTCAAGATGAAAGGGTTATCTAGAATCCAGCTGGTTGTATATTGCCATATTGCTATCTAAGCGTTTGCTCCAGTCCACAGATACCATCGACAATAGATTAGAGAACCCTATTTCCCCACAGTCCCAACAACATTGAACTTTATCCTTTAAAAAATTATTATTTTCTATTTTAGTGGAAATAAGATAACATTTTAAGGTTGTATATTTTAATTCCTTTTCATTATTAGAGATTTTGAGCATCTTTTCACTTGTTTATGAGGGGCATGCATCTATTCCTTTCCAAGTTGACTCTTCAGTTCCTTTGACCATTGCTCCTTTGGGGAACAGTTATTATTAGTCTTTCAAGGGTCTGGATGGCAGGCCTTCATCTGATATAATTATTTCAAATATTTAGTTCCAATCTGTTTCTTTTCCTTTATTTTAAAGATGTTTGTTTTTGTTTTGCAAAAAACCAAACACGATATGTTAATATAGCACTATACTTCAGATACCGTATGGTTTAAATAATTTTCTGGTGAACTGGTCCAGCACCCTTAATAATTTAGGAAAAAGCATTTTGAGTCAACTTCTAAATAAGATTTTAGATCACAGCCCTGTTTAAAGTTGGAGGCAACCTATAATATTTTTTCAGTAATGTATAGGGAGAAATAAACAGAGATGTGACAAGATTTGCTCCAGTGAAGGAAAGTACAGCAAGGCAAAAGAGCTGAAAAAGCAACACCTTCTTATCAACTTTCTTCCATCAAGATAGAGGTCATCTTGGTTGTGAGTGATCATGGTTGCCCTGAACATTTTTTGTTGTTGCCAATCTACTTGAGTTCAAAGGGAGTTTTACATGTTTCCTAAGTCCATGTAATATTCAACCTTAGTCCATTTCTGAGTATATACTCAGGAGCTCTACTAGGAACCAGATCTTGAGTTATCATCAATGTCTTTTAATGGAAAGAGAAATATTAGACAATAGTCAAATAATGGGCTGTTGAAAGGAAAGGCATTTTGGATCGAGCCACTTTACATAAACGAAGGGTATTCTGTCTTAAAAGAGTCAACAGAGCTTACCTTATTGAGGAGACAGATGGAAACTAACAGAATCCTATTATTTTCAGATGAAGGATAACTTTTATTTATTTTCAAATGGTCAAGTACATTTTCTAATAGATATATTCATGACTGGTACTAGGCTAAAAAAACCTCTTCCTGATGGATTAAATAGTGTACTTAGACTAGAAGGACAAGGAATCGGCCTTACTTGGAAATACATAATTAGCAATCCTAACAAACTTACTTTTAGCTTTTTTGGGACAGACTGGAAAATGCTTTTAATCCTGATCAATCACTGTCTGTTTACTTTGGCATGTTGGGAACAAGAAGAAAACATCTGCAGGGTACAGACAGTTCTCCTAGTTTATGGAACTAGCTTCTTTGTTTTTGTCAAAGACATACGCACACACACATACACACAAAAGAGTCTTCTGCGAGATTTTCTCAGAAAAGAATAGCTTTTTAAATGTAAGAAATAAACTACCTTAATTTTTAATCTGATATGTTAGAAAACTAATAACAGTGCTCTGAGTTTTTTGGAGGAAAAGTATTATTAAATGAATCCAAGACATTATTATTATTTCTTAAAATGGAGGAGTGATTTTAAAAACAAAGATATTTAAAATATTAAAGTATTTGGGTGCATAATCACTGGCATATTTCAATATTTCAATCCACCTGGGGTCTCACCAATGTGTGTCAGACTGCAAACCATTCACATAGAGTCATTCCTTTTATAACTATCTATGTCATTCTGTAAATTCCACAGAGGGGCCCGATGTTAGAGGTCTTCCTTCCGATCTCTTGACTTCACATGGATACCAATGGAGCACGTACACTGCTGTTTATCATGATGCTCAGCCCATCTCCTGGTCAGTCATACATTTCTCTCCTCTGATGGTATTTTTTTATGCCATGACCTAAAGTCCTAAAGGAATCTTTAGGTTAAAAAGATAGCTCTTTGTTCCAGGGGTAAGTTTGGGCTTGCTATAAGGGATTACTTAAAAACAATCCAACCAATTCTCCTCTTTCTATTCAAATATAGACCCAATTTGTCAACCATTCACAGTATCAGTCCATGATATATGTTCTGATAGATCAATTCCACGGTTTAAATATCTGTTGGGTAGTTTAGTATGGACACTCAGGACAATTAAGTGGCACAGTAAACAGAGCGAATGGTCCTGGATTCAGGAAGACCTGAATTCAAATATGACCTCAGATACGTACTAGCTATCTGATCCTAAGGAAGTCAGTCACTTAACCCTATTTGCCTCAGTTTCCTCACCTGTAAAATGGACTGGAAAAGGAAATAGCAAACCACTCTGGTATCTTTGTTAAGAAAACCCCAAATGGGGTCGTGAAGAGTCAGAAAGGACCGAAACAACGGAATGGACATCTATTTTTTTCTCCTGTGTGGAGAGTTGGGCCAAACTCTATTGAGTTATCATATATCTCATTTAGCACAATGCCTGGAAAATAGCAGGTGCTTAATAAATGCTTATTGTTTATTTCATTTATAGAACTATGCACTCTTGTAGGGCTTGATGCCAAATACTACAATGACATCCACAGACCAGAGTATCTAGAGGACCTCACCCACCATAAGACACTTGGTCTATACTTCAGGAGCTGCCTTCCTTGACAATTCACAGTGAGCATGTCTTCCTGTCTTATGACCCACTTGATATCAATAATCATAGGGACAGGACCCGAACCGATGATTTTAGTGCCACAGGGGACACTCGGGTAAGGAAGCTCGTTTTAACAATCAAGTTTGGCACCTTCTCTCTATCTTAAGAGTCTCAAGGAGTTGCCTTGAGCACCGAGAAGTGAAGGTACCTGCCTGGGCCCTACAAGCAGCATGTGTCAGAGGTGGGACTTGAACTCATGTATTCTTGGCCATAGGGTCACCTCACTATCCACTGTGGCATGTTGCCTTTCATACTCACAACTGTAGGGCTGAACAAAGTTATTCTAGTTGCCATATTTTTGAAAGGATCCTAAGTGATTCTGAAATTGCATAGGAGACACCTTGATATAAGAAAAACTTTAAGGAGTTATATTAAATTGTATATATCTATCAATCTATCTATACACACACATATATCTATGTGTATATACACACACGTACATATGGATACACACATAATGCTATACTGAACAAATTTTTAAAAATAGTTAATAAACAAAAAGCAGAGGTAAATTGTCTACTACTTAACACTTTTCGATCAGTTATGTAGCTACGATGATGTGCTGTAGAATATCTCTTGCAAAAGTTCACCCATTCATTTAACCAAGGATGTGGATTATTTTCGTAAAGATTTTTATCAATAGGAAGGGTGACATATGGTTCTGTAATATACCAACATTTTTTTCCCTTTTATTTCTGGATGATAATTAGGTGCTAAGTGACTTTTCCTCAATGTTGGTGTCTTTTCCTCTTTCAGATTTCTTGAGAAATGAATTGATCCCTCCGAGCCCCCCAAATTCTGTTACCTTCAGCTTGGCCCTCCTCTGTCTGGCCAAGATAATCTCCCCTCTTTGTCTTCTTCAGTATCACTTCTACACCCTCATGCAGCACACCAGGCACTATTACATGATGGTCCAAATGTAGTTACTACACTACCAGTGATGGAGAAAAGAAGTTTGTTGGTTTGTTTTTCCTTTCCCATTTTGTTCCCATCTGTTTATTGTTCATCTTCCAGTTTTGTCCATAAATGCCTTTCCATATAGAGCCCATAACTCAGATAACCACGCTCTCCTAAGGCTTTCTACATGGGAGGTAACACAGCACAGCAGAAAAGGAGACAGAAGGCATGGGCTGAAACTGAACATCACATCCTTACTAGCTGTGTGACCCTGGGCAAATCATTTAATTTTCTAGTGGATCAATTTCCTCTGTAAAATAAAGTGGTTGGATTTCTAGCTCTATATCTATGATGCTATGATTCTTACCAAGCTTTTTGTAACCTTGTTTTTTTCCTCCTCTATTTCCCACTTTTTTAAATTTTTGCTTTTTTGGAGGGAGGAAGCCAGGGCAATTGGAGTTAAGTGACTTGCCCAAGGTCACACGGGTAGTAAGTGTTAAGTGTCTGAAGATTTGAACTCAGGTTCTCCCGACTCCAGGGCTGGTGCTCTATTCACTGCGCCACCTAGCCGCCCCGTTTCCCACTTTCTTAAGGGATGATACTGCTCTGTTACAAATGTGATTATTGAATTCTGAACCCAGAATTGTCCTTGGCTGCCATAACCCACTCCTTGGCAAGGAGATCAAGCACTGTCCGGCTGAGGTGGGTTCTGGGGTTTTCTGATTTCATTATTATGGTCACTGAATGATATAAGTTAATCTTCCTTAGAAAATGGTGATAACCTGTATTGATGTCACTCTTTTACCAATTTTTTTTCATTTTCTTAAGTAAAAGGGTTATTTTAATAAGTTAGTTTGGAAATGCCTCCAATGCATTCCAGTTATTCTCATTTTTAATCGTTCAATTTTTCTTAAAACAATTCTCAAAGTGTTAATGAGTCATTTCCTGTTTCTTAAAATAAATTTCTGTGTGTGTGTGTGTGAGAGAGACAGACAGAGAAAGAGAGAGACAGAGAGAGACACACAGAGAGAGAGAGACACAGAGAGAGAGAGAGACAGACAGACAGACAGAGACAGAGAGAGATGACATGAGATAAGATTCAGATTATCCAGTGCCTCTGGACCCCTCTTCTCAAAGTATCCACAATACACAGATATGAAGTGTGTTTAGTCTAAAATTCCCATTTCATTTTACTCAACCATGTTTTCCAAAATATTTTTCATCACGTTCTTCATGCTCAGCTTTGAATTCAAGTGACAAAATATTAAAGAATATTAGTTCAGAGAGTCTAATCAAATTCTTCATTGCATTTGTCTAAGATCTCATTCTCTACAATGTGTAAGCTGTAATTATCTTCGAAGTATTTTTTTTCTAAAATGTTTATCATAAACACTGCAACATGAAATGACCAAATGTCATAGGACCATAAACTTACTTGATGCCTCTGGATACATGTTAAAACCAATCCTGCCAATTCCTTTATTTGACTCCAAGGGAAGACTTTGTACCATCTTCCATTTAGCCTCAACGTCCTTTTGTCTTCTGGTTTTATTTTCAGTAGGGGTATCAAGACTGACATCATTCTGTTCTTTTGGGATGATAATCAATGTATGGTAAATTGGAGAATATCTACACAAATTATGGCATATGAATATAATGGAACAATATTCTTGTGTCACAAGAAATGATGAAAGGGATGATTTCAGAGAGATCATTTATACTTTAGTATGAATTAATGCCCAGGAAAGAATGGTCTGGCTAGGAATGCTAGGTTCCAATTCTAAGGAGCTGCTTAGGGTTGAAGATTATATATAACTGAAGTATTGATACATATCAATATTTGGTTCTGTTATATCAATGTGGTATTGTTTTATACTAATTTTCATTTCAAGAGTATAATATTTCAGCTATTTCAGCACAATCAATACCAGATATGCTTAGAGGAAAGGCAGATGGGAAAAGTCACCAGACTGGACCAAGACTCTTCAGAGAGGAATTGTTCATCAATTATAAGATGACAACCTCCCAAAAAGCAAACAAAGAGATACTCTCTTCCAACAAGGCTTCTGTCATCCATACATCAACACTTTTGTGAACATGTTGTGGGATTGATTAATATACATGGTGTCTGGAAGATGCGAAGATACCAAAGGTATGGAAAATATTTCTAACCTTAGTAATATTGAAAAAAAAGGTAATCAGGATTAACATTTGAAACCTATGCACCAATGTGTCTGCATATACCAAATCTTTTTGATAAATTATCTATGTAAAAATCATGGGCATCCTCAATGAGGGCATTAGTAGAGAACAAGCAGGGTCTTATAAGTAATATTCAGCAATGGATCACATCTTTACAGTTAACTGAAATGTGTGCTTATCGTTCTATAAAGCAAACCTTCCCCACCCAAAAATAATCCCAGATAAATAAACATTTGATTTGAATAGCAAAATGCTCCTGTAAAGGTTCTTTTTCAGGGGCGGCTAGGTGGTGCAGTGAATAGAGCACCCGCCCTGGAGTCAGGAGGACCTGAGTTCAAATCTGACCTCAGACACTTGACACACTTACCAGCCATATGACTTTGAGCAAGTCACTTAACCCCAACTGCCCTCCAAAAAGCAAAGAAAATAAAAAAGGAAACAAAAAATGTTAAAAAAAAAAGGTATGCGTCATCCATACATCAAGATCATTCAAGATTTTCTGAAAGATATGTCAACAGAAATAACCCTGTTTAATGACCCTCTGATTATAAATATAAGTAAAGGCATCCAACTGGGAGATATAAACTTGTAAACATGTTCTCCACTGTGACGGAAGAGTCCAAGTCAAGAGGGATTCTCTGTAGATACTGAGGCCCAGCAATGACTCCAATTGCAGATGACACTGTGCTGGTTATGTCAAGCCCTGGAACATTTCAGAGCCTCTAGGAAGATATCTGTGACCACTCAGAATATTGCTGCCTGACCATTTACACAGATGAGCTCCCATTGCCCAGATAATGACATGTCCACCAGTATGTTTATTTGCGATAGATGGTACAGTTGGACCTCTTAATTGGGCCTGGAAACGGACAGAAGAATCCCACTCACTGTCTTCAGGAAATTGCCCAGTTTTTTACAGACCCCAAGATTCCCATGGAAACAAAGATTCACTTAAAATAATACCAACCAACATTCTACAAGTGCTGCTGTGGGGCAGCATGTCATGGTCACAAGAGTCTCATAAAATTGAAAACGGATACCATATGATAGGTGATGGTGGATATGAGAAGAGTTCAACCTATAACCAAGGAGGAGAAACTGAAGATCATATGGTGAGGGTAAAATGGGTGTTCTTCTCAAAATCTCACTATGTCAAAGAAAGTGGGGAAGGCCTCCTACATGCTGGGAGAACCCCTGCAGCAAACTAAGGGATGACATGAACAAGCATCACACAAGATGGACAGGCTTGGGTGGAGCTATGATATGCAACACTCAAAAGAATCAATCAATAAAATCATCTAAATCGATGGTACCACAGATCCATTTGGATATGTGAGCAAAGTCATGTGTTAACTAGGCTTTTGCAAGCTAGCCTAACTCCCCAGCTACCATTTTTATACAACAATTTCAAATTCTGAACAACCAAGTTACAAATGTGTTAGGAGCACAATTCTTTCATATACTTTGAGAGTATATGTTAGACTATAACAGCCTTTTTAGACCACAATTAGTAAATATTTTACTTAATCACTCGTAAATACTGTAACAATATGCTAAGGATAAGGACAAAAGGGCATGTGTATATGAACTCTCCATTTCACCAATGCACATATATAAATGAGGCTGCAATGTTCATCTTGCCATATGGCTTCTTACTTTTCAGACACCCCTTACCCATATATGCGTCTGTGTACTTATTTATTTACTTTTTTTTTTAATGACTTGTTTATTTACTGTTAGTTACAAGATTCAGTTCCACAATCCCTTGAGTTTCAGATTTTCTCCCCTCCCTCCCCCCACCATGGTGGCGTGCAATCACGTATAGGATTTGCAAGTACTTTCACATTGTACAACAGTTTGGTTATACAGAAGGGTTGTAACCAATGAGTGATCACTGGGGAAAAAAAAGCAAAACCAGACATGAAAGAGAACGATACGTCTGTGTATTTATCTATGCATTTCTATGAGCTCTCCATACCTGGTAAGTCAGAGAAGAGCAGAATGCACTCATTGAAGCCATTAGCTAAGAGCCGATCTCGTAGCTGCTGAAGAATGGCCACTCCAATGCAGAATGGGAAGGAAGAATTCCCAAGCAGTAACGTATCCCAGAGATGAAAAATCTTGTGTAGTGGAAATACATCTGCCAGTGACATGAACAAAAAACCAATGATGTGATAAATAACGTTAATTTTTGAAATAACAGAACAACAATGGCTGAGAGATAGGTGGAGCACCAGGACTCGAACCAGGGAGACCTGAGTTCAAATCAGGTCCCAGACACTCACTAGCTGTGCAAAGTCACTTCCCCTCTGTCTGCCTCAGTTCCCTCATCTGTAAAATGAAGATAATAATAGCATCTACCTCCCAGCGCAGATGTGGAAAACAAAATGATATGGTATTTGTAATGCATTTTACAATCCTTAAAGTGTCATATAAATGCTAGCTTTTATTATTAGCTATTATCACGTAACAATTTCTTTATAGTTTGAGAATGAACAATTCTGCATCTGCTTTAAGAGGTGTCTATTTTTGAAAGAATATTTATTTCTTCCTAGGGAAAATTGTGATTTGAAAATTGTTAAACATCAAAATGTTCCCACTGATGACATGTTCTCACCTCTAATGTCAGTTTTAAGAGTCCTTATTCTATTCAATCTGTATCCGAGTGTGAGGATGTTCCGCAGAAGTGTGAAAATAAGAGCAGGCAAATTTCTGGTTGATCAAAATACTGCTTTCTGACTTATGCTCTCTAAAAGGGAATGGAACTTGTTTTTCTATGCAAAGAGCATTTATCTCCCAAAGACTGTGTACTGAAACAACTTTGCTCTGATTAGTTAATGGAGAAAAATGATATATTTTACCATCTAATCTAAGGCATGAAGACACAGGGCCATCTCATCATTCCTAATAACTCTTTTGTCAAAATCTACATTTTTTCAGGATTACTTATTCCCAGGACCATATACTCATTCACCATCTTGGCATTAGTATGGGAATTGCTGTGGACAATGATGCAACACACTCATTTAGGTGTAAAGATCAAAGTACTTATGCTTAACTATGTGTACCTTTTTATTAAACTGTCAGCGCACTTTAAATCAGCACCTTTTTTCAACTGTTGCATTGCTAAAGGACTCAATTCTCATTACTGTCTTTCCTCACCCCAACAATAACTTCTCAAGAAACGAAACTCAGACCACACTGAAATTCTGAACCTCAACTACGCTATAAAATAGATGGAAAACTTTTCCAGATGAAAAATTAGATCAGAAAGTCAGATTCACTTCGAAATTTAGTGATTTTGCAACTTACATTTAAGAGTATGGTCTAGTATTATTTAGCAAGAAAAAATTTGGCCAGAATATGCTTCTTAACACTTCTCAAAGAATTTTAAGGTCATCAAAAGTCAGTGGTTGTTTGCTTAACTCAAACTTGATGTTTGCTGCCTGAGGTTTCTGTGTAGCTTTTACTGCTGCTACAAAACTCATGCCTCTTCTTTAAATTGCCTGACAGCTACCAAAAAGCACATTTGTTACAGAACATTAACTCCGTATTTGTATCGATATTTCCAATCCTTAGTCAAGGACTCACTGTTTTAACTATTCCCACAGTGACTGTCCTTTCCCCCTCAAATTTAAGAAATAATCAGGAAACTTGGCTTTCAACCCAAACTCTGCTATGAACTTGGGCAAGTCCCTTAACCTTCACAGGTTTCATTTTCTTTACCTGCAATATGACAAGGTTGGTTTAGATGACTTCCAAGATGGCCTTCAACTTTAAAATCCAATGTTTCTGTGCTTACTTTCATATGATTAGTGAAGTACATGGGCCAAGACTAAGCACCTGGTCATTCTGAAGTACAGCCCAAGGGGGAGAGAGAAATGGTGAAAATCTGTTTTTAAGTTAAAATGAAATGGTAATAACTGGTAGTCTAATCTACCTTTTGGGGACTGGGGCCAGAGTGGAGGCATGGGAAAAGAGGGCATCAACTCTCATAACTACTGGCTATACAAAGAACCACATTCCAGAGGAACTTGCCAAAATGTCTTCTTTGGAGTAAGGGGTTTTCTTTAACTGATACTCCAAGGTAGGGAGATGGGAATCTACAGACTGCTTTATTGGCTTCCTTGGCCCAGGAAAAAATGTGATTCTTCCTTTTCCTTGTTCAAGAGACTGGTGGGGCTTCCTTCAACTCTTGGCACAGTGTCTGACACAGAATAGGTGCCTCTTAAGTGCTTGGTGACTTGACTGATTTCAGGAAGTTAGTAATGCTCATACTTTTTCTCTAAGCCCCCGATGCAAGGCTCTCTGGTTTTTGGATAGTTGAAATCACAGTTCCAGTGTGATTGGCCATATGAGCTTAATTTGTTACTGAAGAGAATCATGATGGCAAGAAATAGCACTGAACTAGGGAAGGTGAGGACTGGCCATACATATAGTGACTGTGTTTTAGCTTCCATAGGAAGTGGCCTCTCAGGTGGACTCCAGACTTCCAGGGACTCCAGGATCAAATTCAAATTACCCAGCTTAGCATATGAAGGCCTTCATATTCCGGATCAATCCTATCTTTCCAGCTATATTTCACATTCCTGGCCTTCATGCATGCTATGTTTCTACCAAATGGAATTCCTGGCTACTTCTCCAAACCAGTAATAAAATTCTTGTCTCTGGGCCTTTGCCTAGGGTCTCCTTCATGCCTGGAATGCACTCTCTCCTGACCTCTAACTCTCAAAATGTCTAGCTCATGAGCCACCTCTTATAAGAAGCCTTTCCCAATCTCCCTGGCTTTGATACCTCTGGTTTCTCAAATGAGCATGTTTATGTTTATCTGGACAGTTATGTGGTGCAGCAGATAGAAAACTGGGCCTGCAGTCAGGAAGACTGCTGTTCATGAGTTCAAATCTGGCTTCACGTACTGGCTGTGTGACGTTGGGCAAATCACTTATCTCTGTTTACCTCAATTCCTCATCTGTCAAATGAGCTAGAGAAGGAAATGGAAAACCATTCCTGTATCTTTGCTAAGAAAACCCCAAATGGGGTCACGAAGAGTCAGACCTTACTGAAATGACTGAACAATAACAGCAATATGCCAATTCAACAATAAAAGACATTTATCTGTTTGCAGGTTGAATCCTTCAGTAGAATATGTTACATGAAGACAAGGAATGTTTCTCCTTTTTTCTATGTATCTCTAGGACCTAGAAAAGTGGCTTGTACACAGGAGGGGCTTAACAGATGCTTGTTGGAGAGGATTATAGTTTGAAATGTTTGTCTGAACTTCAAAGTGGCCCTTTCCAAAATCAGGACCTCTATTTTCTCATACTGAAGGAGTTAAATCTGTTTTATTTCTGAAATGGCCCTGGTTTGGGGAAAATGAAGGAAGTTTCAGTTGCCACAGAATCTCTAAAAATAAAGGATGAATCTGGCTTTGAAGAATTGGTCCCGTAAGCAACCTACACAACCCTAAAGGGATATCATGCTTTAAGACTGTACAGTGCTTTTTTCAATAGGGGCACAGTGGCATGAACTGGAGGCTAGGAGAAAGATTTTCACCCTATGTGATTCTCTTGGCAAACTTTCACAGGTCTTTCATCAAATTTTCACAGCATGATTGTCTGACCCATAGTCTGTACAGTACAGACCATCTCACCCTATCTCCAGGAGTAATGCTCTAAGGGCTATTAGAAAATGAGGACCCACAAATGTGCAGGTTATCACGTAGGATCCTTAAGAACCAAAGGTAATTTATGCACTTTCTTTTTTATTGACTTTCGGCACCTAGGTAGCAAAACAGATGGAGTGCTGGGCCTGGAGTCAGGAAGACTCATCTTCCTGTATTTAAATTTGGCCTCAGACACTTACTAGTTGTGTGACTGTGAACAAGTCACTTAAGCCTGTTTGCCTCAGTTTCCTTATCTGTAAAATGGGCTAGAGAAAGAAATGGCAAATCACTCCAGGATTTTTGCCAAGAAAATTCTAAATAAGGAAATGAACAATCAGACACAAATGAAAAAACAATTGAACAAAATATACATTTAATAAAAATCTATTAAGTTAGAGTGCTATTCAGATGCTATTGATACCACATGTGTTTTAACTAAAAAAATCTAAATCACCTAGGGGCTATACAGATCCTAAATAACATTGACAAAACATCAACAGACAAAGGAAAACAAAAGAAAACAAAAAACCCACATATACTTACGGGTAAACATGGTGAGGAACCAAGGAATGGCGTAGAGCTATAAAAAAAGAGGGAAAGGAAAGGACAGGTATTTATTGCGGCAATGTTTCATCAGCATGAACCTGCTATTTTTAAAAAGCATCTTTATTCAATTTAAAACCAAATAGACTACAGATGACTGTAATTATGTCCTTTTTTTTTCCCTCCCTGATCTGGATTTGTTTGACTGGGGCAAGGGATTCCTTAACCCAGTAAGTGATGAAACATCTATTAATGCAGATCTGAGACTGAAACTTAATAACAGATTGAGAGTTACCTGGGACACTAAGGTAAAGTGATTTGCCCAGGGTGACAAAAAAGGGCAGCACCTGAACACAAGTCTTCCTAAATTTGAGGCCGGCTCTCTACCCACTGAGCTAACATGTTTTATTAGAAAGGCCTTGGATAGTCCTGAGGAACAGGTCATAGAGAATGTGAACTGAGAATGAGTCAGTTTCTTGAGATGCTGGAGCAACGATTCTGAGGAGTACTAAGGGCAAATGTAGCATCTTCATTTGAAGAGTATGTGTTTACAGGGTATGTAAAAGTATTCTTGACATTTTAAAGGTCTTCATCAGTTTCTCAGCACCTCACCGGCTAGTGGTGAGGCCTGATGAAATGATGATCTTGGAAAAGCACTCCAAGCTCTCCATAAAAAGGTGTTATATAAATACAAAACATTATGACGTCTGTAGCCATTTGCTCAGTTAACAGGAATTTTCATGACAGACTCTTAAAAAGGGTAAGGATCCAGGAATAGAATTTTCTTGCACTGGGCTTAATTAATTGTTTGCTTTGCTAAGTATGTCAGATCAGGGCACATAAAAAACATACATTCAATTCTTTGTGTAGGGGAGAGAGTCCTAAAAAATCTACCTTGCCAATCAGTCCTTAAACATATGACTTAAAGACGAAAAATAAATTATACTGAGGTATACTTACTAAATATATCCAAATATTCATGTCAACCAGAGGAGGGATAAGGATGGGTACAGGACCTACGACTGCTTTGATAAAGGGAAATCTTAATGAGAAAACTCCCTTATACCAATATAGGTTGGTACCATCTCTCTAATTTATAGTATTAGCTTTCTGAAGTCTATGACTTGCCAAGGGTCACATAGCCAGTATGTGTCAAAAGCTGGACTAAATCGGTTGTTACTGGCACCAAATTCTTCTCTCTATCCATTAGGTCAAGCTGTCTTTTTTTTTCTATGAAGAGACACCATAAAACTATGAATCTGGCTCAAACATTTGTAAAGAATCAATAATAAAAGTGTCAACATTCTTTGGTTGATTTTTTTAAAAACAAAACATAATACATATTGACTAGCAAGACTTAAAAAAAACTAACATGGAACGTCGTGTCTTTCTGTATATATTTAAAAAGCCTATTTCATTGTTCTTAAAGTATACCAAATGACAGATGAAAAAAACTTGCTGATTATAATAGATATGTTTTTGAAATTGGTTTCAATTTCTTTTAGTTCAGAATGGTCTTATAAAATGTAAGCAGTTGAAGACCAAGGGTGTAAGAGTGGTACCTTGGAAATGGTATCATCACTTTATCATTGTGTGTATGTGTGTGTGTGTGTGTGTGTGTGTGTGTGTGTGTGTGTGTGTGTGTGTGTGTGAGAGAGAGAGAGAGAGAGAGAGAGAGAGAGAGATTTGCATATCATATCATACCCCAAATGTTTCCCAGACCCATTAGCAAAATGCTGCTTACCAGGATATTTGTGCAACTTCCTAATAATCTGCAATAAACAGGTGCCAGGAATGCAATGGAATTTTTTTTTTTAAGTTTATTGTGAAAGAAATAAGATTGTATTATAAATATGAAAACATGTCAAATGCATTATACCCACAGAGAAAATATCTGCCATTACCGGTCATTTCCTCATCTAAAAGCAACAATTTGGGACCAATTAGGAGGATTCTTATGTGTGTTAATTATTTTCTCCGGTTCACATCTTTAAGGATGGCCCACTTAAATTCAAGCAGCTCCCTGCTAGTCTGCTCAAAGATCAGCTTAGTAAATACTGCCCCCTGGCAATGTTAGGCAGTAACAGCTATATTAAGGACCATTTCCTAAGGTTTTGTTGAAATCTCTCATTGACACATTCAGAGATATCTGGCTTTGGGGATCAATTATTTAATAAAGAAAACCTGGTTTCAAGAAGCACAGGTATAACAGCCCTAACAAAAGCCACAAACTTCAATAAATTAAAAATATGATGAAGCAAAAGAAAAAAAGGATGAAGTACCTCTCGTTCAAAAATATGGGAAAAATGTGAGCGTATAAAACTGTCATCAATATCATATCCATTGTTAGTTAAAACTACGGAAAGACAGAAAAGCTCTACAAAGGGGCAAAAGGAAGCCAGCAGTGTACTGAAAAGTGAGCTATTGTCTGCATTTGCAGGTGGGCCCTGTTCACATTTATGTGACCGTTTAATTGTCTAGATTTGAAACAGAACCTAGCCAAGTAGGAAGTAGTCCTGCTATCTTTCTCAGTCAACAAAGGAAAATCCTCATATTTCTTTTGCTCCTTGTTTTGCTTAGTTCAAGTCAGAGGCAATCTGACATTATAAGCCACTTTACTATCTTATGTGATGAAACAGCACTTTTCTTCCAAAGGGCTTCAGTGAGCCTGTGCATTTGAGGACACATATGGCAAAAAAAAAAAAAAGTAAGACTAAAAATGGCCAGACATTTTTAAGTATAATCTATGATGCATTTTATATATTCTAAGTATACACTACAACATATTATAAGTATATTGAGCTCCTCCATATCTTTAGGGGCCAGAGGCCAAGTGGTATAACGGTCAGTACAATGGACCTGGTGTCAAGAAGGCCTGGTTTTAAATTCTGCACTACACGCTTAGTGTCCGTGTGGTTTGGGGCTGGTCATTTAGCTACTCTGGACCTCAGAACTCTGTTCAAGGCAATCACCTTCATGATTCCAAAGGGCCAAGACTGAAGTGTGCAATCCATTTCCGGACAGAGATGCATTCAGAGTGCAGAATGGGACAATACGGCTTTTGAACATGGCCAATGAGGGAATTTCTTCTAACTGTGATTATTTGTTACAAGAAATTTATTGTTTCTCTAGTGGAATTGTGGGACAGCAGGTATGTGTGTGGGAATAAGAGGGAGAAAAAACTGATTTCTGTTCTTTTAAAAATAAAGCACGGGGGTGAGACTAAATGGCATCTAAGGCGACTTCTAACTTTATCCAGTGGTATTAGACACAATACCAAGAACAAACAAGGCTGGGACAATGTTGGGGGTGGGTGAGAAGGAATGAGGGAATGGTGGGGGAGAAGCCCAGATTGCAGCCTGGGAGGAAATTGAAGAGATGGATGGTGTGGGTGCCCTCCTTCAATGGAAGACCTGGAAAAGCCACCTAAAGGTGTATGTGAATGTTGAGCTGAGGTGGGGAGAGGTGAGAATGGGGAAGGAAAAGAATCCAAAGCAATTAAGACCATAGGAGTCAATAGTTTTATTTTACAGGCTCTAGAGGGTTTCTGGAGGTAATCTAAGGTCTCAAGAAAGCTGAGGTATTTTAAGTCTTAGTGGTTCCCAAAATCAACAGGCTCTTTGGTCTTATCTTGCTACCCAGAGGTCATGAAAACTCAAGTATTTCTACATAAACTCTTCTCTTACATTCCATCACAGGATCTTTTATTTTGCTACTTTCTGTCTCACTGCAGTCATTTAATACATTTTAACAAATACGTGGTAAACATCTGTCCTGTGCCAGGTATGGTGCTCAGAACTGGGGATCCATAGACAAAAGTGAAATCATGTATGCCCTCAGGGAATTCACTTCTTTTGGAGGGAAACATATTACATAGATAAATAAAAACAAAGTTTATACTAAAAAAACTCCTAAATTCCAAAAGATAGAGAACGTGTTAATAGCATCAGCTCAGAGATGGACTCATGTAGGTAACTTGGAGGAAGCTAGATATTCCAAGAGGCAAGTCAGTCACCCAATTAATCAACCAGTTAAGAAACATTGATGAAGGGCCTGGACTGTGTTAAGCTCTGGAGATACAGAGAAAGGCAAAAAACAGCCCGTTCTCTCAGGGAACTCATCGTCTAACGGAGGAGACAACATGTGCATAGTTATGTATGGACAAGATGTATACAGGATAAATCAGAGATAATCAACAGAGGGTGGGCAACAGTATTAAAGAGGACTGGCCAAGAAGGGGGAACATTCCAGACATGGAAGGCCACTTGTGCAAAGTTCTATAGGCAGGACATGGGGAATAGTTGGAGGTCGTACTGAATGGAATGGAGAGTAAGTGAAAGGAAGTCACATGAACCGTAGGCAGATTATGGAAGGCCTTCAATGCCAGGCTGAGAATTTAGCGTTATATTATACAACCAACAGGGAAACACTGAAAACTACCGAATAAAGAAGATGATACAATCCCATCTGAGTTTCAGAAATCTCAACTTAGTAGCGATGGGGAGAGTGAATTAGAGGGGAAAGATTGCAAGCAGGGAGATATTTGCAATAGTCCAAAAGGTCTGGTATTAAGGTTCTCAATGGAAGTGTGTGGGAGGGGGTGGGGGTGGGGTTGGGGTCTTCGTGAATGAAGAGAAGGGAATGTGAAGTTAATTGCCTCAAAATAAATTATGTTTAGGAAGCTTTCTCTAACATTCCTATTCTCCCAACACTATCTCTTTTGATAAATCAAGGTAAGGTCCTGGATGTATACACACGTCCATAGAAATGAACGTGTTACATATAAAGATGATTCTATGTAGATTTTCCTGTTTACCTGTCGCATTTATTAACCCAAGGGAAGCATCTCTAGTCTTGTTCAGTGCTTGCTTTCACTTCTAGAGCAGGAGATAAGGAACAACCACCTATAGTATGTTGAATTGTTTCATTGATTCTGTCACTGAGAAATTGTAAATTTAAAATCTTCATGTTCTTTATGTTAACTAGAAAGCGATGAGCCAGTTACTGTGAAATATAAAATCGGTTTTCTTCAGTCAAGCAACAGATATCGACTTGCTATTGTTCAATCTCTCTCCTCCCTTTTTCATAGAAAGTCCTTGAGAATTGATGGGTCACCATTTATATTACTTCCACTAAGGTGGGACGATCTCTAGTTGTCCTAAATGGCTGCAGAGGATAAAGTGAGGCTGGTGACTTTGCACAGTTCTCCCTCACTTAAATCCAATTCATTTGCAAGTCATGGCATCATCTTTCTGAGGTCATGGTCCTCTTTGAGAAGGACAAACAACAACAACTAAGGGTGGGTAGCTCCCAAGGGACTATCGGGGCCCTCTTTTCTTCTCTCTCTATTCCATCTTGCACAGTGAACTCATCAGCTCCTAAGAGGTCCAACCCTAATCTCTCTCCTGAGTTCTAGATTCACATCACTGGCTACAGTTTGATTATCTCAAACTGGCCATGCTCTAGGTGTCTCAAACTCATCAAAAACTAAATCCAGTATCTTTCCTCAAAACCTCCTTTCTCCCCCATTTTCCTTCTTTGCTGTCATCCTTGACTCCATGTATCCAATTTGTTGTCAAATCCTGTTCTTTCTAGTTTCAGAAGAACTCTGCACTAACATAAATGCAACCCTAGTCTAGGTTTCATCACCTCTGTCCTGGACTACTGCAATAGCATTGATTCTAAATGGTCTCCCTGCCTCAAGTTTGTCCCCAACCCAATGTCACTCCAATCCAACCTGTATTCAAATCTCTCTCTCTCTGTCTCTCTCTCTCTCTCTCCCTCTCTCATATACGCACATACGCACACACGCACACACACACACTCCTCCAATGGCTCCCTATTATTTCCAGGAAAAAGTATAGTCTTTTGTTTAGTATTTAAGCCCTTTACAACTTGACCTCCTCCAACCTTTCCAGTCTTCTTACCCTGTACTAGAGTCCACTCTGACTCTCCCTCTGACACTACCAACCTAGTAGTCACGTGGGTTTGCAATCTTAGGGTCATCTTTTACTCCTTCTGAAACTTATACCACAATCCGCAGGCAATCTTGTCATTTTTTTCATCAACATTTTCCCTGTGTTCCCTTCTCTCTGCACACATAGCTTCTGCCTTCATTTAGACCTTTACCGTCTCGAAAATGAAAAAAAGAAAGTTTTTACCATCTCATAAATGAAAAGATTGAATGAAAAAAACTTGCAAGAAAAAACCAAAAATTGCAATAGCCTGACCATTTGTCCATCCGGCTGCAAAGATGATTTTCTTAAAGCACAAGTGTGCGTACTACTCACTGAACTATGGTGGCTCCTTGCCACTTCTCAGAGCAAACATAAGCTGCTTTATTTGGCATTTAAAACTCCTTACAACCAGATCCCACCCCATCGATGACAGCTTTATCATTCTCCCACAGACAGTGCCTGTATTGGCAGGAAAGCGTACCCCAAGTTTCTATGTGGGTCATGATTTTTAAAAGTTATTCATGTACTGGCTCTGTATGAAAGGACCACGATGTCCTAATCATGGCTTCTTTTGCTTTATCATTAAGTAAATGGTTTATGTTTAAGGGCTAACAGCATTCACAAGAACTGCTTTTGCATAAATGTGAATACCAGAGAGAGCTCAAAGGCTATTGTGATAAAGATTAGGAGTTTATCCCTCATAATGGGTTATTCCTAGGACCCTCAGAGAGTCTGAGCTATATCTGTGCAGTGGCAGTCCATCTCTAGAAACCCAGATAGATGGGTACAAGCCCAGAGAACATGGGTGGCCATGGCCCAGGTCACAGACCACACTTATCTATGTGCATGCTTACTTCTCTAGTAGAAGGCAAGCTTCTTGAAAAAGAGATTTTCACTTTTTGTGTTTATCTCCAGGGGCAATTATTAAGTACTTGTCCATTTTTTTTGTCCCCAATCCAACCTCCACTCCAATTAAAGTGATTTTCCTAAGTCTAACTATATTACTTCCTCCCCTACACACACACACACACACACACACACACACACACACACACACACACACACACAGGCACACATGCAGGCAGCTCTGGTGGCATTCCAAAAGGAACAACCCATTTCTTCTGATGGCATAAATTAGAATAGTCAAAGCATGTGGGGCTGTCCACTGGCAATCCTATGATCTCGATATATGGCCATAGGTTCACTATTAAAAGAAAATTTCTCTAAATATCCTTGAGTTTTTATATGTATGTGTATGTGCATACATATATAATATTTTACAAACCTTAAAGCATTGCATAGATGCTAACCATTATTATGATCACTGTTTACATTTCTGTAAGGTGTTTAAGATTGTCTTTCAAAGTCTAACATTGTACAACATTGAAAAATTCCATTAAAAACTAATCTAAATGTTGTACCAGGTGCCAAATGTGCCAGTAGGCACTCAACAAGTTTTAATTAATGTTTAAAAAATGGTGACAGACAATGAATTAGGAAGGAAAAGACATCTCCATTTCTTTAGCAATTGCATTCAACTGAAATAACCTAAACCAATTTTTTTTCTTTCAGTTTCTGTAAGGTAAGAAATAGGGAGGAAGAAACTACTCCTACTTCATTTTATCTCTTCATTTAAAATGTTAAAATGAAAGTATGGAAGCTGCAAATTAATATTAAAAGCACTGGAAGATAGCAGCCACTGATGGCTGACCCTCTGGGGAAGTGATTCTCAGCCTTTTCCTGGGTAGCATCTCAAGAAGAATTTCAAAATTCTTTAAAAATTTTCTAAACAAAATCCATCTAAATTCACTTTAATTGAGAAAATATAGAGCATTTGCTACATAGTATTTTCTGAGAGTGGGGGGGAGGAAGAAAGTACCAAAAGTATCTTTATACAAAGCCCAGACAGGGTATTAAAACTCCAGTGAGTTGAAAATCTAAATACTTTTTAAAAACAAGAAAAATTTTAGTGTCATTATAAAAATGCCTCCAGCATAAAATACTTGGGAACTCAATCATCAAAACAGTATTATTGCCTGTATTATAAACATCTTATTATGGGAAACCATATTAATATAACCAAGGGAGTGCTGTGCAAGTTCATTAGATTCTGAATTCACTGCACATCATTTTTAAAAGGATATTTTCAAGTGAAAGAACCCAAATTTGTTCAGTCTTCCCCCTCACTTTTCCCATAAGTTCTGGCAAACTCTGAGAATTTTCTTGTCTGTGGTTTCCCCTTTGGGGGAAAAAAAATCAGTATCTAAATGTTCTTTCTACCCCTTCTTCATATTCTGCACTACTTTTCCCAAGCTAATTCCCAAATGTCAGCTACCTCCCACAAAGAACTGGACTGTCCTTTCACGATTCTATGAGCACAAATTTGAGGGCTGAAAACATTGTGGATCAAAGGCTCACAGATCCAGAGCTGAAAAAGACCTCAGAAGTCATAGTTCAACTTTTTTTTCAGGGTTACATTTTTTTGGTTAGAATTTGATAAATATCAAATTTGAATATTTCCATCTATAAAAAACAGAAAAAGATTCTATACAAAACTGTACAACTCTATTACATATATCTTTTGTATTTTTAAAAGCAGGAAATAAATTCAACATAATTTCAAAGCTCTTTAGCTTGTCTGTTTCTTCCTCTGAATTTTCTTGTGTTCTAGGAATTAAGCAATGGCCTTTTCTTCTTCATTTTTTTTTCTTTTTTGCCATCACTACATCATTGACCATCTCCTCTCCCCTATAATTCCCCCTTCTCCAAATTAAATTTAAAAATTCCTCTTCTGAAACAAATAAGAATGGTCAAGTAAAACAAATCCATACACTGGCAACATCTAAAAATGTTTGTCCCATTCTGTACAGGTCCATCACCTGTCTGGAGGTTGGGTATTATGCTTCATTATCAGTCTACTACACATATGGTTGGTCACTGCATTACTCATAGCTCTTAAGTCTTCCAAATTAATCCCATTATTTTGAAGATGAAGAAAATGCGGTTTGAAGAAACTGAGTTAATTTAAGTGATATGCCAAAGGTCAAATAGGCAGGATGCTTAAGAACCTATTCATAAGCTTTTCAAAATGGGCTCTTTTTGTAGTAACAAAGAACTAGCAACTAAGGAAGTGAGGACTATTTTTTTTCTTCTTTGTGTATCCTAAGAGCTTAGCACACTGCCTGGCACATAGCAGGGGCTTAATAAATGTTTATTGACTGATATGAGGAATGGTGAAGCCTGGTAAGACCTGTATGAACTGAGGCACTGTGAACATAACCAAGAGAATAATTTATATGATAACTAAGGTGTAAAAATGGTTTTGAAAGACTTAAGAATAAGAGGATTCTGGGAAGACGGTGAAGTAGGTCAGAAAATTCCAAGCTCTCCAGATTTCTCAACAAATGAGATAAAATAGCACCTCAGGGTGAACACAGAGCAGTATAAATAAACAAGAGCTGGGCCAGAGCCATGGTCCTCCTGGGACAATCACAGAAGATCTGAAGACAAATCCCAGGATGGAGGTTTGGTCCCTGTGAAGAGTAAATACTTTTAAGCTAGTTCTGCTGAAACTGCGAGCAGCCAATCCTGGGGCTAGCTAGGTTAGGAAGTAGCCTGGACCCCAGCCACAGGAACTTTTACCTCCCAGACAGCATGGGAAGGTGGGAAGGGAACTTCTGCTGACAAGAGAGGCCAGATCCAGCTATGCTGGTGAGAAGTGGGCCTGGACAAGAAGAAGCCAACACATGTCCGGTGAGTGCAGAAGCAGTGGGGTGGGGATACCACTGGCTATGGACACTTACAGGAGGTTGGAGTTCTTGGTTTCAGTTCTAAGCTAGAGAGGAGAACTGAAGGAGGATCTGAGGCCAGAGGCACCGCCCCCATACTCCAGAACTAGAGGTGATTACAAAAAAAAAAAAAAGAACAGAGGAAGGAGAAAGAATCTAACCATAGAAAGTTACTATGGGAACAGAGAGGACCAGGGTTCATCCCCAGAAGATAATGAAGCAAAAAGAAAAAAAAAAGCCTCACCTATCCCAAAGAGTAGTGTCAAATGGTCACCCGCCTAAAAAGAATTCAAAGAACTTTAAAAAGACTTTAAAAACCAAATGAGAGAGATGGAGGAAAAATTTTAAAAAATAGGAACAGTCTAAGAAAAACAGTATTATGAAAAGAGAGTCAACCAATTAGAAAAGGAGATCCTTATAATCTTAAGGAAGAAAACAGCTCCTTAAAAATCTGAATTGGACAAAAGGAAGCCAGCAAAAGTTATGACCAAGAGATTAAAAAAACAAAAAACAAAATACGAAGAATGAAAAAACAAAGAAAATGTGAAACATCTCATAAGAGAGACAAGTGGTCTGGAAAAAAAGATTAAGAAGAGAAAACATAAGTATAATCAGACCATCTGAAAGTTACAATAAAATAAAGAATCCTGATACAATAATACAAGAAATAACTAAAGAAAATTATCCTGAAACATTAGAACAAGAGGGGAAAGTAGAAATAGAAAAAAGTCCAACAATCACTACCTGGAAGAGATCCTACAAAGAACACCTATTGCAATATCAGTCAAATTCTAAAACATCCAGCTCAAGAAGAAAATATTATGCGTAACAAGAAAAAAACAATTTAAATATGGTGGTAACACAATGAAGGGTCACCCAAGACCTAGCAGCTGTGACCCTAAAAGACTGCAAGTCTTGGAACACTGTATATCAAAGAGCAAAAGAAATGGGGTTGTAGCCAAAAATATTGTATCCAGTAAAGTTATGTATAATCCTGAATGAAAAAAAAAAGGACATTTAATGAATTGTCAGACTTTCAGTATTTTGTTAAAAAACACAAACAAACCAGAACTTAATAGAAGATTTAACATGTATGATCTGAGGGAAATATAAGGTACATATCAAAGACTAATTGCAAAGCATTCAATAAGGACAGATTGTTTACCTTCTATAAGAGAAAATATATCTAAGATTTTAATTAGTAATTGGGTAGTTTCATAAGAAAGACTGTATTAGACCTGAGTATGACAAGATTTTAAAAAGTAAAACTGTTTAGGAAAAGGTAAAAAGAGTAATTATTTATACAAACGAGGTATGGCAGAAGAACTGACTGTAATGGGAATGGGACTCTGAAGATCTTCCCTGCCCCCTGAATAGACCTAGGGGGGAGTTTGAAAACCTCCCCTGCTTTGAAAGTAAACTCTGCCCCCTTAAAGGCTGAATGGAGCCTGTGGTAGGAGTTTGCTGAAGGGAAGCAGAGCCCACAGAAAGCTGGGAGTCAGAGCCAGAGAGATGGTGGGAGAGAGAGTTGCTCAGGCAGAGAGTTTAGGAGTAGATATTGGTTTGTGGGAAGGCTGAAGAATGGTGCAGCTCTCAGTGTTATTATAGCTTCTGAATATCTTTGGTACTATGATGGAACTGGCTTACTGGTTTTGGGATTCACTTTTCTGGTGTCTAAATAAATGCTTCAGTTCTGTCCTCTACCTGGGGAGTTTGGTATATTTTGCAATAGAATGTCATGCAATATTTATAGTCATGGTCTTTATTGTGATCATGGGTACCGCATTGGTGCTACACTGACAAAGAAGAATTAGATGGGGGAGGAGGGCTAGTAGTTTTGCAACCCTACTTTCATTGGGAATGGGTTTAAGAGGGAACAATACATATACATCTAGAAGTGTAAGAAAGTCTTCTAAATTCAGAAAAAAATAAAAGGCTCAGGGGATAGGGAAGGAGAGGGAGATGATAAAGGAGGGATTTTTAGAAGTGAGGGTGAAGGAATAGGATAAGGGAGGGGGTAATAGAAGGGTGTTTAGATTACTAGGAATAGAAAGATAAGGGAGTAATCCTTGAAGGTGGGGTACGTTAAGTAATAGAAGGGCAATGTAGTAGGTAGAAGTAGAGTAGTCAGGAGTTATAGGAAATAAGAGATTTACTACAAACATAAGAGATATACACAAACACATACACAAACTTATTAGGAAAATAAATCAGGGGTAGTAATCATGATCTCAGACAAAGTTAAAGCCAAAACAGATTGAATCATAAGTGAAAAACAGGGAAACTACACTATATGTCAGTCATATTTATCAATATTGTTTTAGACTATTTAAAATAACTAGACAGCATGTAGTTCGAATATCGCTGTGGTGTAGGAAATGAGGTTGGTGGACTTAGAAAAATAAGGAAAGACTTGGACTTATGAACGAAGAGATTATCTACCCAGAGAAACAGAGGACATATAAGTATGAGACGGTCTTACATAAATGCATATGAATGTATATGTCTATATGTAGTATCATAGATATCTAAATATATGTATGTGTATATAAGTATATGTTTGTATGTGCATATCCACACACAATCTTTGTATGCATGTGTGCACACATGTACTGTGTATATAACGTATGTATACATATATACGTGTATATGTGCATGTATGTATATACACAAACGTGTATATTTATATATCTATACAGATACACGTGTGTGTGTCCGAGTTTAACTGCAACCTTCTGGGGGGGTAGGGGCGAAGGGGAAAAAAGAACAAAGTAAAAGGTACAAAGCAGAAAACAAAAGAAAACTTACAAGGAAGCAAAAATGGACAGCTCAGAACAAAGTGCATAAGATTTACTATATAGACTTTCTTGAAAAGGAAATTTATTACTGTATATTTTGAATCCTCTCTGTAATTACAAAGCTTTTTTTTCTTTTCCAATTTTGTATTCAAGTTTTAATATTTAAGTTTATAATGTTTCTTTTTCTTTTCTTACTGTGTATTTAAGTTTAAAATAAATTAAAATTTTAAAAAGAGTTAAGAACTCTGATCAACACAATGATCAATTTTGATTCTAAAGGACCAATAATGAAGAATGCTACTCAATTTTTGACTGAGAAATGGAGAAGCAGAATAAGCCACACATTTTTAGACATGGCAAATATGTGCATGTTTTCTTGACTATACATATGTTACAAGGGTTTTGTTTTTCTTTTTTTCCTCCAATTGGAGGGGAAGGGAAATGGAAATGAAAAAAAGTTTGATAATTGAAAACATTTTTTTAAAAACAAACAAAAGAAAATGGCCATGACCTGTTGAAGAATGAATCTCCTTTTAGGTTCCAGTTAGATAATACTGCTTGCCAATATCTCTTACATATCACTCCCTTTGACAGTAAGTTTGTGGAAATGATGTTAAGTGATGGGAAACATACCTTGTCATTTTTCTTAATGGCCAACTGACAACTTTTTCTTCATTTCCATAATTTTCAAGATGAATTCCATTCAAATTAATTCAGGAATACAGTCTCCCTAAGAATGAAGTGGCTTACTTTCCTGTTTTTCTCTTTAAAGGGTCCCAATACATAGACAGAGGCAGAAATAGTCAGAAAATGAAAGTCACCTATCTCCAACCTTCCCATCTCTATTTATATGTAAATCACATAACCACCATGCCATATTTAATCCTAGCATCACATCAGCTCACAATATTCCAGACTATTCAAGCTTCAGCAGTGCTCAGAATTCTGAGAGTTCTGTGACCCACAGAAAATGGAAAGATGCCAGGAAACAAGATCTTTCCTGCAGTTGGAGCCTGCATTTCAATGATGAAAGATTAATCAGGGCTTACTTTGATAGGATTAGTACTCAAGCGAGAAACTCTAGTTGGGATCTCATTAACAAAGTGCCTCTCCCTCACCTTGATGAAACTTAGGCGGTCTTGTTAAAAGTGAAGGGACACTTCTCATATTAGTTTTAAAGGCAGGACAGTCCAGAGGAGCAGTACTATTTTTTTAAAAAACAATCCACTCTGAACAAATGATAATGATCATACACACACATATAAATTAGATTATAAAATGACAAGTGATTCTTAGGTCATCCTTGTATCTTTATCACAGTTTAGTTGCTTGTCCCTTCCCTCTATGATAGACTAAAAATACTAACTCTTTTTTATCTCATGCGACAAAGTACTCAATCACAACAAATTCTGCTTAAAATATTTTAAAAAAACAGAGCCCATAAGTATTATCCCAGAGTTCAGTTATAAGGCATACATATAAGAATAGAAAGAAACAAATCTAGGAACAAATGACAACTAGATAACATGTGTGGGAAATAAGCTTAAAAAAAACATGGCATAGTAGAAAGAGCATCAGATTAGCTCCTTCCAGACCTTAATATAGGATTACGTTCATGAAATTCCAGTTAAAATAAGTTTCACTTTTACCGCTCAATCTACTACCAATTTAAAAAACCAGTTGTTTTAATAATTATTAAATTTTAACAAGAAAACTGAGGTTTCAACATGGAGAAGGCATAAAATGGAATAAACAGAAGTATTTGACACCAGCTGACACATTCTAGGCTTTCTCCTTTACTGCAGACCCTCCTCACTTCTCCATTAGTGTAGGGGTATGGATACAGGTTGAAAAGTAAAGGGAAAACAACCATGGAAACACAAGAGAGAAAGATATAGAATGAATTGGAAACAGTGAAGTATAACAGAGAAGGAGCAAGTCAGAGAGATGAGATCCTTAAGCACAATATGGTGGCAAGAACATTGGCCTCCCGAGTCAGAAGACCTGGGTTTGAGTCTTAGCTGCACCAATTACTAGCTGTGTGATCTTAGCCAAGTGTCTTAATTTTTCTGAGCCGGTTTCCTTACCTATAAATTGGGAAAAATAGCATATGCCCTTTCTTCTTCACTGGGTTTTTGCAAGGATCAAATGAGACAATGTAAGCAAAGCAAAGTAAATAGCCGTTAGTAATGGAACATGGGTTTTCACAACACACTGAATGAATGATAAAGTAACCTCCTTCTCAGGGGAGCAATCCCCGTGCAGAAAGGGTGCACTCTCCTTGCCGTCGCCAACACCAGCCACTGACCAACTACCACAAAGAGGCCAGCAGGCTGAAGAGCATCGAGAAGGGTAAGACCCCTCCCAGATCCCACCGATTCAGTCCAGGCCCAATGGCCATCATTCCAGGAAGCAGCCCTTGAGGAGATGCAACTCACCAAGTGTTCCTGCAGTTGCCCTGCTTAGCAATCACAGACAATGAAGACCCAGAAAAGAGAATTCTGGTCATCAGCATTTATCATCCTTTGTATCTCTGCTGCTGAGCACAGTGCCTTACACATACTAGGGGGTTAATAAGTGTTGACTGATTGATGGAAATAGTTCAACATCAAACACGCATGATCTTATCTGTAGACATGATGTTAAAGAAGATGCCCATGCTTTGCCACTATACCTTGAAGACCAATGGCACTTTTCCACCTGACTTGCAGCTAAAACCTCTTATATATGCAAAGAGATTCTCTGTTCTTTCATTAGTATCTCTAGTACTCAGCCCAGTGCCTTGCATAAAATAAACACTTAACAAATTCATTCATTCATTGGTTCATAGCACAACTGACATTATAGCTACATACACACACCTATATAGGTCTGTGTTTTGATTAGTGTGGGTGTTCCTTTCTTATCTTGTGCAATTCTTGTACATGTTTTCCACAGATCCTCCACCGAGGAGGATGGAGACCCTGTTGGGTTTTCTTTTTGCTTTTTTAATATTTCAGGGGGGATTTAACTGCACCATTAAGCTGACCACCTATTATCTCTGCCGCTATGTGATTCTTCTCTCTCTGCGCCTCATCATGTGTCCTTAGTAATCATTTATGCTACTTCTCACAAGTCACCTGGAATACCCTGTAACCTCCAAACCAGAATTCATCCTTCTACTGCCCTTTGGGTTATTTGTAATTTGAATTCTTCTGAGGTCAGAGAATTCTTTGATTCACAGTCCTACAGAAACCCCAAAAGGATAGTGATAACAAAGCAATGAGCTTCTGAAGTAACAATTAGTTTGAGATCAATGAAGGGACTGCGTATTTTCCTGAATGTGACCTCATTTAATTCTGGGCTGAGGTAATTGTTGCAGCAATGATTGTCCAAGATGTAAATCCTGATGGACTAATTCAATGGGATTCTCATCTACAGGAATGTCTTTGTGCATGGTCAGACCAATTTATGGCACATTACTGCAGATTTAATTCAGAAAGCCTTGTAATGATAGTCAAGTGGAGCCATGTGAATTGTGAATAACTTCACAACCAAGCCTTATTTTTATTATTTTGGTTGGGTTTTATACAAGACATCTTCCATGACAGTAGTAAGGTAAGCATCTTGTTTTAAACTTCACTTAATGGCTAGACTCATTAAGTTATTAACAAAGTCATCTTCATGGTTGCTCTTCCTGGATCACTGCCTTGTCATGGTGGAGGGACTTGCATGGCTCAGTGAAACTATGAACTCTGCTGTGTGGTCAGATCTATCATTGTGGACAGTTCTGACAAAAGTTGATCCTATGGGGAAGGAAATGGCAAACCACTCCAGGATCTTTGCCAAGAAAAATGCCATGGAGAGTATTAAAATCTAAAAGAGATGACATGAGAAGATGAGTGCCTCAGGTCAGAAGGTACCCAATGCTACTTGGGAACAGAGGAGGAAGATTACTAGTAGCTCCAGAAAGAATGAAGCAGCTGGGCCAAAGCCAAAAGGAAGCTCGGTTGCAGATATCTCTGGTGACAAAAGGAAAGTCTGACACTGTAAAGATCAATATAGCATAGGAACCTGGAATGTAAAATCTATAAAGCAAGGTAAGCTGAATGTAGCCAAACAGCAGATGGAAAGATTCAACACTAACATCTTGGGTGTCCATGAATGGAATGGGTCAATTTAGTTCAGGGGCTCATTATACATACACTGTGGACAAGAATCCCTTAGAAGAAATGGAGTAGGCCTCTTAGTCAGTAAAAGGGTGAAAAAAACAGTCCTGGGGCATGATCTCAAAAATGACAATGTTCAAATTTGTTCAAATCCAAGGCAAACCACTCAACATCACAGTAACTCAAGTGTGTGCTCTAACCACTGACGCTGAAGAGGCCAAAGTCGGTCAGTTCTATGAAGATCTACAATATGTTCTAGAAATAACATTAAAAAAGATGTCACACTCATCACAGGGGACTGGAATGCTAAAGTAGAAAATCAAAAGATAATTGGAATAATAAGTAAGTTTGGCCATTGAGTACAAAATGAAGCTGGGCACAGACTAATAGAGATTTGTCAACATAACTCATTGATCAACAGCAAACATTTTCTTTCAACAACCCAAACGGTGACTCTACACGTGGATATCACCAGATGGTCAATATCAAAATCAGACTGATTATATACTTTGTCACCAAAGGTGGAGAAGCTCTGTGAAGTCAAGACCTGAGCTCTGATCATGAACTTATTACAAAATTTAGACTTAAATTGAAGAAAGTAAGGGAAACCATCAGACCATATAGGTATGGTTTTTGAAGAGGTACGGTTTTAAAGATCAAATTGCCAAGATTCACTGGATTATGGGAAAAGCAAGGGAATTCCAAAAAAAAAAACCCATCTTCTTCTGCTTCACTGACTACACTAAAGCATTTAACTACTGGATCATAATGAAATGTGGCAAGTCTTCAAAGAGATGGGAACTAGATTATCTTATTGGTCTCCTGAGGAATCTATATGTGAGGTAAGATGCAACAGTTAAATTGGTTTAAGATTGGGAAAGGAGTATGACAAGGCTGAATGTTGTTACCTTATCTATTTAGCTTATATGCAGAGTACATCATGTAAAATGCCAAGATACATGGATCAAAAGCTGTAATTAAGGCTGCTGTAAGGAATATCAATAATCTCAGATATGCAGATGATACCACTATGATGGCAGAAAGTAAAGAGGAATTAGGAAGCCTCTTGATGAGGGTGAAAGAGGAGAATGTAAAAGCTGGTTTGAAGCTTAACATTAAAAAAAAAACTAAGATGATGGCAATTGGTCCCATTACTTCCTGGGAAACCGAGAGAGAAGAAATAGAAGCAGTTGCAGATTATATGTTCTTGGGCTCAAAGATCAATGCAGGTGGTGACAGCAGCCAAGAACTAAACGATTCTTGCTTCTTGAAAGAAAAAAAAGCCATGGCAAATCTGGACAGCGTACTAAAAAAGCAAAGACTTCACCTTGTTGACAAAGGTCCACACCGTCAAATCTATGGTTTTTCAAGTAGCAATGTATGGCTGTTAGAGTTGGACTATATGGAAAGTCAAGTACCACAGGACTGCTGCTTTCAAATTGTGGTGCTAGAGAAGACTTGTCTCTTAATCAGCAAGGAGATCAAATCAGTCAACACTTAAAGAATTAATTCAGGCTATTCACTGGAAGGACACATACTGAAGCTACAGCTTAAATATTTTGACCACATAATGAGAAGATAGGACTCACTGGAAAAGACCCTGATGTTGGGAAACTCTGAAGGCAAAAGGAGAGGGGGACAGCAGAGGATGAGATGAAAAGATATCACCTACCTGCAGAGTTGTGAGAAGCAAATGAGATATTTGTAAAGTACTTCATACTGTGTCTGGCACATAGTAGGGTGCTATGCAAAAGCTGTCTTCCTTTCTCTACCGTTTCCTCTCCCTTCCTATGCAAAATGAGAGGGATGGGCAAAAGGTCCAGGTCATTCTATGATTCTGTGGTTCAGTAAAAAGGTGAATTTATGAGTTAGCAATTTAGTTGCACTTTTTGGGGTTGAGATAGGGGAGCAAAAACATGATATACAATTTTTAAATTCATTAATTCAGTAAATTTATGAAGCGTCTATTTTTTCAAAGTACCATACTAAGTGAGGGAGATAAAAATTTAGTGGTGACACAAGCCTTACCATCAAGGAGCTTACAATACAGAAAGAGAGAAAAGACACAAACACAGATAACAACAACACAGAGACCTGTATAATAAATGCACTGGAGAGGTATAAAACAAAGCATTATGTCATTTTAGCGGGGGAAAGGTTGAGATCTAAATAATAAACATTAAATGCCCACTATGTGCTGAGCCAACGTAAGGTTTCACGGGAGTAGTTCCCGGCATTTGTACTGTGGTGGGAAAAAAGGGATGGGAAAAATTCAACAGGCAAGTAGTCAGAGGAGGTCATGCTAGGCCATAGGGAACAGCGTGAGCAGAAAGAGACCATGTGTGGGGAACAGAGACGTCCACCTTGGCTACAGCAGTAAACATGTGAAGGGCAGTCATGGGATATAAGCAAGAATAATGCCCACTTTAATACTTCTGATTGAGAAAGGCACTTTGACACGTCATTAGAGGGTGTAGGGGAATGCATGCAGCTCCTGGGAAAAACAGGTTGAATCAGACAAAGAGACAAATACAGTTCAGTTATGCAGCATTCCCTATTCTGATTTCCCTGACTTAGATTCTTCCACCTGGCTTTATGCTTGTAGCTACCTTTGTATCAGAAACCAGGGACCTGGATTGACTGAGATTCCTGGATTCATACCTTTTCTCATTTCCCCCAAAGATCCACCTAAGTGCATGCAGTTATATTCCTGCTGTGGAAGAAATGATGGCAGTGACTTCCTAAATAGACTTTCTGCAGCTAACTGTGGTATAAGCTCCCTAAAATGAGGGACCCAGGAGCCCAGTGTCAATCTCTATGACATTGGCCCTGATGAACAGTGCATCTGCTGCTCTGCTGGAAGTGGGTAGTTCTGCCACCCTCTGAAAAATAAAATTCCATTCCCTATTTGTTCTTCTTCCCAGGTCTTAATGACGATCTTTTCTTGTCTCAAAAGTTTTCTCTTTGGACTATTGAAGAATGCTACTCATATTCTTCCTCTGTAATGTTTTACAAATAAATTTACACTCTCAATTCATGTGTCCTTGGCTTTCATGCTTATGCTTGGCATAGGATCATGTGTTTTCTGGCTGAAGTGGTTTCTGGGTTTTTTCTTCTCTTCACTGTTGCAAATGTTTTGCATCAACTGAACATAAACAGAATGCTGATCTTGAAGTCAAGAAGATGAGTTCAAATCCCACACTTAGCTAGTTGTAGGCTCACCATTGGCAAATAGCTTCACTTGTATAACTGTCAGTTTCCTCTCCATATAAGATAGTAAATACTTCATGGAATTGTTGGGAGGACCCAGCAATGTCTGACTCTTCATGACCCCATTTGGGGTTTCCTTGGCAAAGATACTGGAGTAGTTTGACATTTCTTTCTCCAGTTCATTTTATAGAGGAGGAAACTGAGGCAAAGAGAGTTAAGTGACTTGCCCAGGGTAACACAGCTAGCAATTGTTTGAGGCCAGATTTGAACTCAAGAAGAGTCTTCATGAATTCAGGCCCAAAGCTCTATCCACTGTGCACTTAGCTGCCCATAAGTGTTACATGTAAATGCCAACTATTTTTTAAAAGGAAATCATGATAGAGTTGATGCTTTTACTTTTGTTCATATTTTGCAGACACAAAAGCTCTGGAAGTCAAAGTTTAAATAATTTTGGTTAGAGTTAGTGTAATCCCTTGATTGTAATCCTTTTCCTCTTTATCATTTCTCCTAATTTGGCATTTTTCTTTTGACCTTTGCTTGTAACCAGCCCATTATCTGGCTGCACATTTTCAGTATATGGGACAGATCTAATTACATGTTGATGATAATACACAGCTGGCACCACCTGACTCTTTTTTCATATCTGCTCTCAACTTTGAAAGAATCTTTTGCAATTCCAAGGCAGGCTCTGAAGAACTGAAGTTGAAGACCCCCCAAAAAGTGTGAGCAGATGGCAACATACTGGAAACAAGAATTTCACAAGAGAAGTATGAAGGAAGTCATCAAAGAAATGTATTAATAAGAAGAAAATGGATCAATCATGTAGTAACAGTGAAGGATACTGGATGTCTGTGTGCTCCTCTGGAATCCTTGCTGTGTCAAAAGAACACATGGAAGGTCTCAGCAGATGGGAGCAGAGGGTGGAGAGATAGGGATACAAGAATGAATAGTGATCTACGTCAATCAGATCGCAAATTCACTAGAAAGTTGGAGTATTACAATATTCCTACTGATTTAGCACTGATGACTATCATCAAAACAGTACAGGGCCTATTCAATGAGATCTACAATCACTCAAAAGAAATTAGCCTTATAATCCACATGTGAAAAACTAAGTGAATGAAAAAAATGCTTCTTTTCCACAATGTGACATGTAGTTGGAAGGGTGGTTCCCTGGGTCTAGAACATGAATTTCAAAAGGGATGATTTTTGCTGAAAATTGAATAAGAGAGTTGAGCGAGGTTACATTTAGAGAGGGGAAAGGGGGAAGCAAAGGAAAAAAAGGGAAAATTATCTTATACAACCTGTGTATATAAGTAGAATACTATACAAAGGATGAAAATGGAATGGGCGGGATTAGGAGACGATTGAACCTAACTCTCATCTAAACAGGAAAAAGGAGAGAAGAATATAAATAGAATATTAAAGAATATAAAGAGAAAGATAGAAAGAGAGATAGAGAGAGATAGTTGGGTGCAGAAATAAACTTCACTCAACAGGAAAACCAGAAGGGAAGGGAAAAATAAGGAGGGGAAAATAAGAGGGATGGTAAATTAAGAGAAGGATTAGCCTTATATTAAACTAATTTTTAATTTTTTAAAAAAGGGCGAATTCAAAGATTAAAAGAAAAAAATAGGTAAGAACCTGTGATTGGGTCCTGGGTGAACGACAGAGAAAGGGGACAAGGAAGAGAAGTAGATCTGGTGCTGTACACACCTTCTTTTTTATGTGCGAGGAAGGTTGGAGGAAGGGGGAAACAAAAAGAAGGAAAAGTACGAAAGAAAAATATGGAGAGAAATAAACAATTAACAATCATGAATTATGAAGGCAACAAGGAAGAATTCACCCATAAAAGAGAAGCAGATAACAATGGACTAGAAAGCAGAATCCAACATATTCTTTATGAGCAACACACTTGATACATAAATATTTAAGAGAGCTAAAATAAGAGGCTTGAACAAAATATACTTTGCCTCAGCTGATGTACACACTCAAAAACTCTTATCAATCCAATGAAAAACCACAATTCACAGGCTTGATGATGAAGCATGCCACTAGTGAATCATGGTGCATAACGAGATGTGTTTTCAGATGTGGCCAATGTAAGAATTTGCTTGCTTGGGCTATGCATGTATGTTAGAAAAGATTTTTTTCTTTTCTGTTTTTCCAATGGGAGTGGGTTGAGACGAAGAGAAAATTAATTCTTGTTAACTAACAAAAAGTAAAATAAAATGAAAATTACATTAAAAAAAGAGTACATTTGTTGAACCATATGATGCTTTTAACATTACAAGCTTCTGCCTCCCAGAAAAGCCTGTGTTCCTAACCCAAATGTTTGAATGATACTGCTGTATGGCAGTTAATCTTGGAACACTGAAATCTCAGAAGAATCAGTATTGGGGGTGACCCAAAGAACACTGGGGAGATGTCAATGTTCATGAATAAGAGACAAGATCCTGTGATTTTTCTGATACTGGAAATTAGAATCCCCCTCTACTAATACAGGTTGGCACCTTCTCTGAAGAGATGCCTAGAGTATTGCAAGGTTCAGTGACTACTCATAATTCAAGGTATTGCCTTCTTCAACCTTTCTGAACTACTCAAGCTACACTGACCTCCCATAGCACCTTACATGTAGCAGACACTCAATCAATCTTTGTTGAGTGAATTAGCTCTAGTAGGTTTATTGCATACTGAATACTTAAGAATGCATCTAGAAATAGTTAGCCAGTACACAGCCAGAAAACGAGAAGCAAAGGGGAAAGTCTTCTGCATAGCAAATAGCTGTCACAAAGTCCATGCACATTATTTTACAGTAGAAAGATAAGGACATTCCAGTCCTTACCCAAACAATGTGTGTAAAATAAGGTGGCAAACAATACAATAAAACAAGAAAAATAAATTGAGAGAATAAGAAGAGGCAATGAGGAAGCAAAATTGTTTCCATCTGCAAACAATACGATGGCTTACTGAAAGAACTTCAGAGATTATAAAAATGCTAAAACAATTGTTAACTTCAGTAAAGAACCAGAATATAAAATAAACTCACAAAAATCAGATTCTTTGTACATTAACTAACTTAACCCAGGAGAAGGAGATAAAGAAATTCTGTTAAAAATTATAAGATGCATAAAAGATTTGGCTTTTCATCGTCCATGGCATACACAGGACATACATAAACAAGTACAAAGCACTGTTTACAGAAAAAGGAAGACAATTAATTGAGCAGACACACTCAATCTTCATTTTTAGACTGCACTAAGATGACAATAATACCCAACATAATTGACCAGTTTAGTGATCTACCCAAATTCCTAAGGATTTACTTAACGTGACTAGCCAAATAGTGGAAGAAGAGAAGGTTGAGACAGAGTATAAATGGAAACAGTCGGAATGAAGGGGACACAGAAACACTAGATCTCAGATTATAGATTACAGAAAGTAAATTTAGATTACAGAATTGTAAGAAGTAAATATTAAGATTATTATGCGCTGGCTAAAATACAGCAAAGCACACCTGTAGAACAGCTTCTGCCTTTTGGTTTCCCGGATATAGGGTAGGGTCGGGGGTGGAGTAGCAGGGGGTCAGGCTGTACAGCCCCGCCGCAGTCTGGCGCCTGGGGGGGAAGGGCTGCTGAATGAGGACACCGGGGGTGACCCTGTCAGCTGTTAGCGCGCGGGGCTGTTACCTCGACAAGGCTCTTAGCGTCTTAGGCTGCAAAGAGTCGAAGTTGATTTGTTTCTTAAGCGTAACTCCCATCACAGAGAGGGCTGAGAGGCCGTGAAGACTGCAAGGCGTTTAGTCCTTCCTTTGGTTGGACATGTGACCCAGAAGTCATCAGAACAGCATTTGCCACATAAAGTATACATGACCGTAATATACACATATAAATACACACACGCACACGCATAAACATGAATAATCTAGGCAAGTCACTTAATTTCTCAGGGCTGTAAGCAGCACAAAATCAGTGTAGCTCTAGACTAGATTTAGAGCGAGAAGAGACATCTGAGGCCATCAATCACTCTCATTTTAAAGATGTGGAAAGTGAAGCACAGAGAGGTTAGGTGATTTGCCCATGGTCACACAGCTAGTGCCTTTCTGAGGAAAGAGGAGTAATTAGGTCTTCCTGAATCCAACTCTAACTCTCTATCCATTACTCTACACTTCCCTGCAAAGGGAAAAGGAATGTTATCTACTGAGGTGTATCTTTGTATAGAATATCTATTAAAAATGTGTTATCGGGGTGGCTAGGTGGCACAGTGAATAGAGCACCAGTCCTGGAGTCAGGAGGACCTGAGTTCAAATCCGGCCTCAGACACTTGACACACTTAATAGCCGTGTGACTTTGGGCAAGTCACTTAACCTCAATTGCCCTCCAAAAAAAACAACAAAAAAAAATAAAATAAAATATACTTTAAAAAAATGTTATCTAATTTACGTAGAGAACTGACCTACGTATATAACAATAGGAGCCATTCTTCAGTAGATAAACGGTAAAAAAAAAAAAAGATTACATATTTTCAGAAGAAGTAATGCAAATGGCTAGCAATCATATAAATAAATGTTCAAATGATACAAGGGATCAAGGAAGGGAATAATTCTGGAAGGACTGTAGGAAGGCCAGGACACCAAAATGTTGATGATGTAGTTATGAACCGGTAAAATCATTCTGGAAAAGACTGGAATTATTCCTGAAAAGTTACTAAACTGTTTACACTCCTTGACTCAGAGAGTCTTTTAGTGAGCATATACGCCTAAAGAGGTCAACAACAGAACTGATGGTCCCATGTACACCAACACACTCATAGCAACAGTCTTAGTGACAGCAAAACAAAATGGGGAAACTATATGGGTGCCCAATGTTTGGGCAACAACTGAAGAAACCGTGGTCTGTAAACGTAAAAGAATTTTACCGTGCCATAAAAAAAATCAGCATGAGGAATTCAGAGAAACATGGAGAGACTTGTATGAGTTACCAGAAAGCACAGCAAAGTAGACAATCTTCACGATAACTACACTAATATATTTTTCAAAACTCTAAGAGAAGCTGAATTCAGATTAATTTCAAGTAGCAGTTGATTCTGGAATACAGCGGATGAAACCCTTCATTCCTCTCAGTAGAAAGCTGGTGGACTATAAATGAATGTGGAAGGTTGCATAAGCTGTCCACCTTTTTCCTTTGCGGGTCAGTTTTGCATAACTGTTTTTGTCAAAAGGGAGTATTCACCAGTAGAAGCCATAAATCAAGATTTAAAATATTACAAAACAGAGTCGTCATTTAAAAATAAAATGAGCTTGAACTAGACGAGGCTCTTTCCAACTCTAGCAAGTCTGACTCTGTGGGGTTAAGTCACAGTTCTGACAAGAGTTGTGTGGTCTTGGACAAATCACTCTTCTCACCTGTTCGGGCCTCAGGCTCTTCAGTTACAAGATGGTGACATGATATTTGCACTTCACCTTACAGAAGGGTTGTGACTGTGTTTCATAAATAAAAAAAATGCTAAATAAGTAGAGCATTACTACAAAAATAGGGCAGACTACAAAAAGCAACGACACAACGACAGAAATGAAAGGCAACATGACAATAGGATCAGGATATTATTGCTGTTGTTTGTCTTTCATTCTCGAAGAAGACCGTGGCAAGGTGATGCCATGACTTGCAAGTGAATTGAATTTAAGTGAGAGAGGGCTGTGCAAAGTCACCAGTTTCACTTTCTCCTATGGAGACATTTGCATCCAGTGGCAAGATATAGATGAGTATGACTGGAGATGGCCTTGGATGCAAGTGGGAGACCTTGGCCTTTTTAAGCTAAGTTCTTTCCCAGGTCTCAGCCTGACTGAGTCAATGCCCATTCAGTGATTAAGGCTAGGTAAGCATGAGAATATTAAGAAGCAGACAGAATGACCAAAATTTCTTTTTTTTTTTT
>CM053583.1:170805681-170869011 GCA_028627135.1 Pseudochirops cupreus | reverse complement strand
CTTTAGTGGGAAGTATCTTTGTGTGCGTTTTGGAGTTCCAGGATTGGTTTAGAGTCCTATTTTATGGGTATTTTGGGGTGGCTATGTGAGAGCTGCGATATGTTGCTGCTTCTACGCCGCCATCTTGGCTCCGCCCCCAGAATGACCAAAATTTCACAGGAATCTGGGGCCATTTAATATAAGGGAAAAAAGGTCTTTGTATACTTCAATAATTCTGAACAATGTACAGAATAATAATTGATGTTTGTAATGATGGTAGTTCAATAGAATCTCTCTCTATTCCCCCTCCCCCCCAACATTACAGGGAATTTATTCTCTCTATAAAAATCTGAAGCAACAATTCTAAAAGAATTATTCATTCTTTCCCTGAAGGCAGACCCTAATCTAGTAGTCAGTCAACTAATATTTTCTTAGAATCTACTCTATGAACTATACTGTGTTAGGGTATCTGAGGCATGGAAAGATTTCCATCAGAAAAGCTAAAAGACAAAGAGATTTGGAACTTAAAGGAGTAAGCTTCAATTATATCTATTCTAATACTTTTATGACTGACTGATTGGAATCCATGTGCATAGAGAAAACATGATAAACAACAGTTTCAGACCTTTAGAATTCTTTTTCTAAGATATTCAACATTTCCGTTTTCATGAAAAAGCGAATGAAATATCAAAAACAAAAAAAGGGACTTTTTAGTGGGGTATATATAATACATGGAAAGAAGATGGAGAGTAAGGGATCTTCACCTTAAATCTATAATATTTTAATTACCATGTTTCAATATAATTTGTTTCCTTTACAATCCTGTGTATTTTATTTTTCATATTTAAAAACATTCTAAGAAAGAATCCACCAGAATTCCAAAGGGGTCCATGATACAGAGAAATGTTAAGAGCATATTCCCTAGAGATATTCTAATATAAATATTATTCTGATATAAATATGTATGATATCCTTAGGCTAGGCAGTTTTAAAGTCCTGGGTCAACCTATTCTGAAGTGAATAAACACATTAAATAATTTGGGATAGGTAAACATAATATCTTAGGCATATCAAGTTTCTTCCTATAACTAATCTGACAACGACAGGTAGCATCATACAGTGGCAAGATGCTCGACTCTGAGTCAGAGGACTTGAGTATGAATCTTGTCCCTGCTACTTGAACTAAGTGGTCTAAGTCTCTCATCTGGAAAATGAAGGGTTTGAACTAGATGGCTTCTGAGGCTCTTTCCGGTTCTAGATCTATAATTCATGAGCACTCTGAGGGATGGAACTATTGTTTAGCTGTATCTTAACAGAAGTTATTTCCTGCTTTCCTCCATTTATCTTCTCATGTATATTTATATATTATAAACATACTTGAATCAATGGAGTTTTGAAAAGAATATGGAAAATGGCAAAAGACCTACTCCCAGATGTGCCAATAATCAGGTAATCAACCTGGAACACTTTTACATGAGGGTTGTAGTTTTTTCATTAGTAAAATGAGTGGGGTGGACTGGACAGGTTCTAAGGCCCTGCCTAGTCCTACAACATTCTGCATTTCTAAAAATGTCTCCTTATGGCCCAAGACCCAATCACAAATTTTACAAAACACATCTTACTGCTCTACAAATACTTTAATTGACTTGTTGCAAGATTTTTCTTAAGGAGAAGTCATGCCAAGAAAAACAGAAGGCCTTTTCATGTTCAGAATTTGCAATGATAGTGATAATAATAAAAAGTAATCTCTTCCCATGAACTCTCTGACAAAATGCTTTCATTATTAACAATAAACTTGTTCAGATGTGAACCTCCCACTGCACCAACAGGATTTTTAAAAACACTACATTGGCTCTCCTCCTCCTCTGCTTTTTCTTCCCAAGCTCCATTAACCACCATTTAGAAAATCTCCTAATACTTACATCTGGAATAAAGCCAATCTCGTTGAGATGGTTACTCAGCTCTGGGTCATGGAATGCAATCATCTGAGAGAATACCGTCAGATACTCTGAAATTACAACAATATTTAAGACAACTGTCACTAATGCAAAGTGTGGGGAAAAAAATCTCAACCAGGAAAACAATTCACATAATTAGAGTCTTGCTTGCCCCATGAATCACTCTGACTAGAATTGGATTTCCCGAATTTTTCTGGGCAGAAAGCTGGGTGCTTCAGAGCAGCATTGACAGTTACCCCATTTGCTAACCATTTGACTCAATTACCATAAACTGAAAAATAAAATAACCCCCACATCAGGTAGATAATGCCATTAACTCATTTTCTGTCTCCATAGTTCTTATGTATTATCTTAAGTTCTATAGAATATCCAGGATAAAGAGTATAGATTGATATTTCCCTATTGAACTTTCCCGAAGTCTTTTATGAAGTCAATACAGGAGTTTTTATAGTTGCTAAGAAGACAATCTGAATAAATCTAAAAAAGTTATAAAATTATTTCATTTTTAATTTATATCAATCTAAGTATTTGCATGTGACATATCCATTAGTTAATTTCTATTGACAACACCTCAACTGGACTAATTCCTACCCCAACAATATTATCATTTCTCATAGTGTTGAGGAAAATGCTCTCCTTATATAACTGACATGTTCTGAGTAAATCTGGCATAGATGGGGTGGGGTACAAGTGGGGATGGGAACTTGAGGGCCTGGAGAAGCAATCCATCATGATTTCTTAGAGTTTTTAAGTTGAAAGGACATCAATATGATGAAAAATTAACTGCAATTTACACAGCTACTTAAAACTGCCTTCATTAAAACTAGTTTCATTTCTCAAACCAAGATCTATCTAATTCAACTGATTTCTAAAGTTCCTGAGAGCAGGTCCTATTAGTTTGCATCTCTCTACTTTAATATTTCACAATTCCCTTTCCAAAGCTTATTCCTGAGTTCTGCTAATCCTCCTAGAAAACTTCCATTTTTCCCTGCCCTATTTCTGAGGAAACAATGTATTTTACGACTGTTCACCAGTTCTCACCATGGCAGGAGTGTCTTATGTATCATCACTCATCTTACACATAGGAAAATGGAGGCAAGAAGATAACATGTAAATATTGCATAGCATAATAACAGAAGGACAGCTGAACTTGGTGTCTATCATGGGAACATGAAGATGCTTAAATCATGTTTGAAAGGAATAGGTGCTCACCTTTTTGGCTATTCACTCTAGACATCCGCTTAACTTTTTTCAAGTCTACAAGCTTAATAAACTTCTATTACTATACTTATTACATGCCAGGCATGTGCTAAGGGTTGGGGATACAAAGAAAGGGAAACATAAGTCTCTGACCTCAGGAGGTCACACTCTAATAGGCATCTCATTTCTAGATTTTAATGAGTGACGTACTGCAGTGCAGATTTAAAAGGCAGGGACCTGCCAGGTTTAAGGTTCCCCCAGGTTTCTTCTCCATGCAATCAGCAAAAGCAAATTTGAAGTCAATTTACCCAGAAGCTAGAGGTACGTAAAGTCAGTAATCACATAAATTCAGCTGTATGCTGTGAAAGCTGAATTGTTATTAACTTCTAAGAAATACATTTCATTTTAACAAGAAATTCATGCCTGGAGCATTTCTGCACAGATATTCTCTAGTATGTTAAATATCAACCTTATTTGACTAGCCAGGCTCATAAAATATAATTATTGTGCAGGATTACATGGTTAATTAAGAGCCTACTGAAGACACATAATCCCTTACAAAAATGTAACTTTTAGGTTCAGCCAAACATTGCTGCCTGAAATTATATTATATGTAGTATTCCTCTCCATGTTTTGATATTCTATATCTATAAACCATTAACTGGTCTTCCATCTTCATATAACAAATTAAGGCTATTATAAACTTTATTTTAAAACATTTTTAGTATAAACTTCAGTTGTTTGGGATAGGCTCTGAAAGAAGATGGATTCTAACCTTGTACTTTGCAAAGCTTTCTATAAAAAATTAAAATTGTAATGATGACACACTACATCTTACCATATTAAAACTGCTGCAAAAAGGTATGAAAGAATTTCATGTAGGAAGTGAAACATATTTTTCTCCCCACTGAGAGGTGAAATCTCTCTCTCTCTGAATATCTCATGCCTCTCTGACCTTAAAATGTTTACCATTCAGTGGAACTGTGAGATATTATTAAAGAAGAGACTCAGGAGGATTTGTACTAGCCACAGGAGGTTTCTGGTACCCTAAAAAACAATCATTTATATAGAGCTTTGAGGTTTGCCAAGAGCTTTACAAACGTGATCTCATTTTGTCCTCAAAGCAACTTTTGGAGGGAGGTGTTATTATTATTCCCAGTTTCTTTTTAACGTTAGCAGTATGTATTGGAATAAGTTCTATGTTATTTAATGCACAAAACCCAAACTACTTCTACTAATTATCTTGAATATTTTTGCATATTAATTTAATCCAGTACCTTGTAAAGAAGAAAGACTAAATACCTGAAGCATTATTCAACTGACTCCTCTCATCTCTCTTCGATATTTTATGTGCCAAAGGAAAACAGGATTATTTCTTTTAATCTTTCAAAAACCGGCAATTCTGTCATTTAAAACTATTCCTTCTTTATCTTTTCCATCTTTTTTAAAAAGGAAATCTAAAGTGAATGTAATGTAAGGATTTTCACACTGGCATTACATTTGTGTGTGCATGTGTGCGTGCGTGCGTGTGTGTGTGTGTGTGTGTGTGTGCAATTGTTTAAAGCAAAGCCATCTGTTTATTTCAATGTATAGTTTCCCATAACAGATGCAGAACTAGAGATTTCAGGAAGCCCCACATGGTCAAGCTTATTTTTTCCTCTCTGATCAAACTTTCAACTATCATTGTTTTAGTGAGGTTAAGGATGAGATGAGAGAGTGAAGTGACATATTTAAGGCAGGCTAGTTCCTTTACTGTCACAGATCAAAAAGTGAACTTTTCAGCTGTGTGACTCTTTGTTGTTTTCCATTAACTTGCCAACTTGTTCTGGAGATGAGAAGTTCAGATATATACCCATATATTCACAAATCCCTCGTCAACTGTTTGCCAAAAACCAAGGCATTATGAGACATTTGTGACTCACAACACTTAAGGGGGCCAAAGTGATTGCCCTGCAGATGAACCCAAATTAAATCACTTTCCATTAGAAATCCTGCCAGCTGGTTCTTTTTGGATAACTAGACAAGGACTCAGGAGACCGCCGTCAGTCCCCACATATGTGAGAGGGTAAAAGGTTAGAGTTTTGAAGGAGAAGATGGATTCTTTGGGGTGACTTCTGTGAGTCTTTCCCATTCCTTACACAGTTTTTCAACTGACACTAGCAATTGAATAATCCCTCTTGGGCTTTGTGAGAGATCTGCAATGACCTATATGCAACTCCTATTTTCTTATTCTCTTTGCAGCCAAAGCATTCTGTGCCTTTGGACAGGTTTCCTTAGTCACCCTACTCAGGCTAGTTTTTGAAAACTTATTGAAAAATAAGTCTTTTGATTTCCATTACTGTTACCACTCTTTCATATATGTTAACGTTGTGGGTCCTAAAAAGAATATATGATGACTGTCCCCAAACAAGGACCTCTCTTTTACATGATAAAAAAGTGATTTTAGCACAGTCTCATTTTTATACAGCTTATTTGATCACTGGCTCCAAGACTTTGCAGGGTTTAACAGTCACTTTGGCAAGTTTTTAGATCCTCAATCTATAAAATGATGGAATTAGATTATCTATAATGTCCCTTCTAGCACTATCCAGAGCTGTGATCACAGCACTAATTTCTAGAAAACTCACATGCAGTAACATCCAGTTGATGGAGACCAAAGGCTGTATACACTAAAAATAATATTTGTTTCCTCTCTACTCCCGTTCCATTGTGCTTCTGTCCAGAGATAGCAACTGGAAAGACATTCACTAGACAAGCTGAGGAGATATCATGATTTTGTTTAACAGTGGCCTTTTATTTTGTTTCCAATGCTCTTGATGTTGGGAAGCATTTAATAGCAACATAATGCACTATGGGGCCATGGAAAGGGTGCTGGATGTGAAGCCAAAGGAATTGGTTGTTCAAACCCAGTTCTTCTCCTCTGTCCCTGTTTGATCTTGGGAAAGTTGTTTCCCCTCTAAATTTTCAGTTTCCTCATGTTCAATAAAAGGAGTTGACTCAGATGGCCTCAAAGATCCCTTCCAGCTGTACATCTATGGCTATGATCATTCTTTCGTCCCATACCCAGGATTAACCCTTGGTTTGCACACCAGGATCATTACAGATCTCCACTTGTATTTCTTTTGCTCTGCTCAGGCACAATTTATCATCATTCAGATCCTAACATTTGTGTTCCATCCATAATGACATCAAGATACTTTTCCTGGGTTGCAGTTTTTTTCTATAAAAGGCTATGGGCATCAGTTGGGTCAGATCTACGAATTGGTTCCTGTCCCTAATATCCGAATGGCCTCTTGGCTTCAAAAGGCCACACTCTATTGGATGTTAGGTTATTTTACAATGCTTCTGAAAACTCCATCAAAAAACTTTTCTGGCCTGCTTATGATTCTCAACTAGAAGGCAACAAGTCTAGCATCATGTTACTTTAATCAGGGCTCTGTATTATTATAGATGATGACAGGAATAAGATGGATGAATCCAAATTGAGGTCTGAAAATTATCATCTTCCTAAACACATCCTTTCTTGGTACCTAAGAGATGATGCAGGGAAGCTTGAGGATACCTGCTTTCCTTCATCCACATAGATGAGTATTTGTGGATAAAGTACACATAGCAATTCAAAATCATTCATGAGTACTTAAACATCATTTTTTAGGGCAAACTTTAAAATGCAGCTTTTCATGGTGCCATTAGTGTGCAAATGACATAACAATGAGAATTTTAAGTATCTGTTTAAGTTGCTAGTGAATGGGGTAATCAATCATTTCTCTAAAGTCAATTAAAAGATTAAATGCATAGGCAACTGTGCAAATTGCCTTCGAATTTAATCTTATCTGTTTTTGTGACATTTGATTTTTCCCAGCTATAAGAAAAAATTGCTCAGGGGCAATTTATGTCATCTGAAACTATTACAATCAATTGTTGCTGTGTGTGTGTGCATGTGTGTGTGTGCACACATGTAAGGGATGACAGGGTCTCCATCTGTATTATCACTTTTGTGGGGGAGTATTCCTGCGGTAGAAACTACATGGATGGATTTAGATTATGAATTTTTTTAAAGGGTATTTTTTTTTCTTTAAAAAATGTTGCAATAAAGCATCCTTTTGAATACTTCCTCCCTCATGAGACTGGTATTCTAACACTTTTTGGCCACCTGGAAAATAACAGGGCTTAGCACATGCAATGGATTCATATTAGTGTTCCATAAATATAAGTACCAACACTTCACCTTGGATGGTCTATAGGACAGAAGGCCTACTTCACATACAGAATAAGGAAATCTCCAGAGAGCCCAGTCTGGCTGTGAGTCTTTCTTTGAAGAGTTTGGGGTGGCTGGTTACTAATCTGCCATGTCCAAATTACTGAATGTCTTTTATCTTCAGCCTTACTTGGGACAGATACTATACACAATGAAGAAAACTGTCTGAAAACCAAGAAAAGATTTCCTTTGGAAACCCATTTCTTTCTGAATGTGGAAAGGGGATCAGTTCCACTTTCAGCGGCCCAACACAGATTCTTTTTCCTTAGACTGACTCAGCCTAAATCGGAATCCAGAGATTGTACAAAGCAGGTTTTAGAAGCAAATTTACATAGTATGACATGCTTTCAAAGGAGGCAGATATTACTCATAACAATAATTCAATGGGATGGGTAAATCGGTAAGATTTGTATGGAATTGTTCAACTTCTTTCGACATGGAGATACACTGATTATCTTAATCCAAGAACTTGAAAGGGTTTCCCCTTCCCTTCTTGCACTACTGGCATTGGCAAAATCCCCAAGTCTCATGTGAAAGAACCATCACTGTTGAGTTAAGCAACCCCACTGCTGTATCTGAGGTGCACAAAGTCAGGTGCTATTACTTTGAGGATAAATAGGAAAAACAAAGACCTCTCCCCAATCCCCCAAATCTCTTCATTTATACCCTACCTCCTAGAGTGCATGATTTTCTCTCCCAAAGGTGCAATAGAATAATAAACATTTTGATCAGGCTAAGGTTCTTCTTCCATCAGTGGGATTTCTACATTGGTAGGGGAATTTACATTATGGTCTCTGAGAGAAGTCGGTGGGCACTGAGAGGTTAAGAAATTTGTCCATGGTAACACAGTCGCTACATGTCAGCAGCAGAACATGAACCTGTGCCTCTTTGACTCCAAGAATGCCATCTTGCTGCGTGTGTCTCTACTATTAGGTCATTCTAACTTTACTATTTAGGTAATGCCTGGGGATGTGGTGGGGGTGGAGCCAAGATGCTGGAGAGAAGCCAGGAAGCTGCCTGAATTCTCCTCAGTTTCCCTTGGAAACAATGTTACATCAAGGAGAGAACCCACAAAAAGATGCAATGAAACAATTTTTCAGCTTAAGATAACTTAGAAGGACTTCAGGAAAGCTCTGACTCACTTGGGTAAAAGGAGAGTGTAGATGGTGACTGGGCGAGCAAGCGGGAGACTCTTAGTCACAGCACAGATCAGCAAGCAAGGACCCTCGATCCTGGCTCAGCAGGCCAGTTGTGAGGCCACCAGAACAGAAGGCAAATTATGAGACCCAGAACCCCAGCACAACAGTTGTGACTAGGCTGGGCTGGACCACCCCAGCAGAATGGGCAAGCCACAAAAACCTGAAACCCCAGAGTGGAAAGTGACCAGGCTCCTGGCCCTCAGCGTAAGCAGCTTAGAACAGTGCCCCTGGTGTCCTAGGAGCAGAGTTCAACTTTAAAAATCATAAAAGAGGCTTAAAAATGGGCAAGAAATAGCTCTTGGAAGAGCTCAAAAAGCATTTTAAAAATCAAGTAAGAGAGGCAGAAGAAAAACCAGGAAAAGAAATGAGAGTTATATAGGAGAATTATGAAAAAACAGTCAACAGCTTGGAAAAGGAAGTACAAAAATTGACTGAAGAAAACTCCTTAAAAAATAGAATTGGCCAAATGAAAAGGAGGTATGAAAGGGAACTAAGGAAAATCATTCCTTAAAAATTAGAATTGGGCAAGTGGAAGCCAATGACTCTATAAGACATCAAGAATTCAGTCAACCAAAATCCAAAGAATGAAAAAATAGAAGAACATGTAAAATACTTCATTGGAAAAACAACTGACCTGGAAAATAGATTAGGAGAGATAATTTAAGAATGACTGGATTACCTGAAGGCCAAGCTGCCCTGATATCCTGGAAACAGAGGGCAAAACTGGCACTGAGAGAATCCACTGATCACCTCAGGAAAGGGGTAATGCCTCTATTTTACATGTGTTAAAGCAATGCTTTTCTAATTAAGAGGGCAATAAGTAGGGAAGAGGTAAAGATTTCTAATGCTGGGATGTAAGGAGAGAGAGATGAAATATTCTTCCCAAGTTATTTCTTAAAGCAACTTTTCACTTCTTGGGAAAAGTACACCATCTTTTGTGATTCGAAAGTAGTAAAAAAAATTTTTTAATGATGTCTATTCCATTATTTAAAAACAAACAGGGAAATGGTTTCGAAGTTAAATGAAAATCTAGCATTTCAAGTGTAAATTTTATTAAATGTGAGAAGTAAGAAAACAAAAGAGCATTTTGATAAACATTAATTGATCATATAGACAGGATCAACTGAATAGTTAACCTACAATACACATGGGATTAAAATTCTTTTGGAAAATCTCTCTACTAAAGCTTGCCTCACAATTTTTTAGATATTTTAGCTCAAAATATTACTTTTTAAAAATAAGGAAATAAAGATTCTGTTTGCATATGCCTTTTTAAAAAAGCACTTGTTAATTATTATTCCACTATTCAATTGGTAATACAAGTCCCTTTTCAATAATGTAAACTTCACTTTAATTTGTATGCTTGGTAGACCTTACACTAATTCCCATAGAGAAAATTATCCATTTGAAACTGGAAAAAATACTGGAAAAATGTAATCTTCAATAAAAATCTTTGCAATAGTTTTGAAACACAACTGCACTTGACACCTATTTTAAAATAACTCATGGTATAAAACAACTGTCACAGGTATTAATCATGTCATGCCACAAAGTAACATGCTATAAACAGATTTCCTTTTGATTTGTGACCAATTTGGGTGGCAGTGAATATTAAAGATATTTTAAAAGTCAGTGTTACCAGTGACGTTACATTCTTGTTTGTGCAGAACACAGAGAGAAAAAGACAGATGGAAAAACAGACCCGGGAAGGAATGCATCCTAGGACCAATAAGCACCTTGCTTCGCTAGCAGAGTTCCCTTCCTAATCTTTATGAAACCATTCCAGCTATATCATAGGCCTAAATCATTCTAAATTCTCTAACTTTCTCTCCTAAGCCTTATTTTTTTGTTTAATATAGCTCTAAGCTGGATTCGGGTTTTTAAAGAACACTTGATAAGTGCCAAATCTGAAAAAGGATCATTTCTGGCCCACAGTCCCATTAAGTGACACATGCCTTTTTAAAATAATAACAATAAATTGCTCATATAACCATCACTCATTTTCTTTCTGCTATATAAAGGCTAACCTAAGTATTCTCCATTTTCTACCTTTAAAGCTTGGTATCAGGTCCTAGCTACCAGCTTACTTCCCTAACACCACTGACATTTTAATGCTCACAACTCCACTTAACATGGTGTTAGTAGCAAACTTATTAACATGTCCTTAAGCTCTGTAATTCAAGGCATAGGTAAGAGCTGTAAGCAATACATAGATCATAAACCTGTAAGACATGCCCTCCAAGGTAGGCTTGAGCTACTTTTTGAAAATGAATGAGTTCTTCAACCTCTGAGATGCTACCAAAATTACCATAATGTCTAGAACTGATCAGCGTCCTCTTGTTATAAGCTCAACTTCTTACTTCCCATAAAATTCATGGCTCCTGGCTGTGTCCTTTAGAAAACTATCTTAAATTAACTCCATCTACTGTCTAGACTAAGAGTATTTAATCGCATTCTTCTCTTCCCCCTTAATTAATTCTGTGGTTGTTTTTATGTGCAGCTTTTGATATTAACTATGCAGTGGCCTACTGATTTTTCTCACAGTATTCCATAAGTTCTTGGAGATAAGGTGCTCCTCTATAAAACACGGAGGTTGAACTAAATGATATCCAAGGTCTCTTCCAGCTCTAAAATTATCCCGTGACTATGTTTTACCTTTCTTATGAACCTCCAAGGATTCTGTATATGCATACAATACATGCTCAATAAATAGTAATGGGGTTGTCTACTTAAAATCCATTTATAACCTTATTCCAGTATAAAAATTATAAATAGTTTAGAAAGGAAAGTTTTCCATAAATTATTTTCACTTTCTGAATGTTACCTTTCATCTTTATTTAACAGTTAAAAACACATTTACTTCAAGTCACATAGACAGACTTTACAAGTTAACAGAGCTTACATTTCAGGACTAAAAACGGAATTTCTATTTTGTGTTAAGTATTAAATGACACTAACTCGTTTTGTTTGTGAAAAAAATAACAAAGGTTGGAGAATTATATAACTATTTTCTCACTATCATGTAAATGAGGCAGAAAGGGAAGAAACTTGGAAGAATTCATGATCTTGCTGAGGTAGATACTCCTACTGGCAAAAATTAGTACATTCTCATCCTGCCTGATTTTTGTCAGTGATTTTTTTCTATAAATCTTCCATTGAGGTGGATCCAATGTACTTTCCTCCGGTCTTTTAATGTTTTGTAGCTACCTGTACAACTCCCAGGCTGTACATAATTCACACCACTTGATGAGTCAACAAAAGATCATAGGGTTAATCGTTTAGAGAAGGATGAGATAACTCTCTAATTTTTCAGACGAGAACCTGAGGCCAAAGTGACATGGGTATGTAGCTAAAGCCCCCGATCATATCTTTGATCTTACACCCACCAATGTCAATAGGCTCCACCCTACCAACACCAGTTTTCTGTTACTATCTAAAATTATGATTCTTCTGACATCGTGGTGTCTTCATAAGAGGCACATCAATATCGCATTCTTGAGAAAGAACTGGTGTTAAGGTAACCCGAAGTCGATGAAAATGCTGCACAATTTCCCAAAAGCGAATCTTCTTGTTCAATTCTGGGGCCAGCTCATCATTCAAATTTAGTGCCTCTACTGGGTCCATGCAAAAATGAACAGAACAGCCTAGACATCCTACAAGACACTTTTCTCCATCCACTTCTATTTTACTAGTTTAGACGGTTAGTTTGATTCCTTTTGAATGACTATGGTGTTCACTGTGGAAGCTCTGAAATGTCTTAAGTCTTGAAGCAATCAATACAGTATCATCAGCAAAGAGGAACATCTTTAGAACACCAACATCCCTTCAGAAAACCTCTTCAGTCAGAGCATCCTTCCTTATAAGGCGTGCGTATGTGTGCGTGGGTGTGTATATGCTTTAAATTAAACTTGATTTCAATAATTAAGAGAATAATGAACTCAAAAACTTATCTCTTCGATTTTCTTTTGTTGCAGAAACTTGCATAATTTTAACATATTCATGGAAGGCAACTTGTATGAAGAGGGCTTTTAAGGAAGCAGTTTGCTCTAATAAGTCAAATGTGTTTCTGAAGTCTAGAAATGTTAGATACAGTCAGATTTTAATAGTCTCTACATACTTTAAATCTCAAGGGGAGGGGAGGGTCTTTATCTGAACTAAACTGAATTCATATGATAATTTACAAACCACACAGTCTTTTGAAAGCCCTAAAAAGAATTTAAGTTTTAGATCCATTTCTATTTCTGAGAGACCCAGATTTGAATTCTGCCTGTGAAACATACTAATTATATTACCGTGGATAAGTAACAATACCTCTGGGGCGTAATTTTTTGATCTTCAAAATGAGGATGACATACCTGCAGAACGTGTCTCTTAGGATGGCTGTCAGGTTCAATGAGATCATGTAAAAAAAGTATTTTTGTATGTGTCCAAATGCCATACAAATTTGGATCTAAGCTAAGTGCTTAGCACAATCCCCAGCACAGCAAAAGCTTAATCCTCCTTCCCTCCCTCTACAACCCAGTCACTGGTCTATGTTTGTCCCTCATACAAAGCTCCATTTTCTACCTTCATGCCTTGCACTGGATGCCTATCTAGACTCAATACCTCCTTCTTTTTTTTGGAGGGGGGAAGGCAAGGTAATGGGGGTTAAGTGACTTGCCCAAGGTCACACAGCTAATAAGTATCTAGAGCGTCTGAAGCAAGATTTGAACTCCAGTCCTCCTGACTCCTGGGCTGGTGCTCTATTCACTGCACCACCTAGCTGACCCACAATGCCACCTTCTAAAAAAGGCCTTTCGTGAATATCCCAATGGGTAAGTGCCCACCTTCCTCAAACTACTTTGTGTTTATTTAGCATATATAAATGACTGCTGTTGATATTCTATACACAGTCATAGTCATAGTTACACACACACACACACCCCTCTCTTTATGTTGTCACCTCCATTTGAATGTAAGCTCTTTGAGGGTAGGAACTACTCTGCTTTTGACTTGATGTTCCCGGCTATTTGGTAAACAGTAAGTGCTAAATAAATGGTCACTGACTGACTAATTCAATAATTCAAGATCTGATTCCATCAGTGGGGGTACTTCTACCAGTAAACTTCTAGAGCTTAGTGGCCAGTCTTTGGGAATCATTGTGCCCCCCCACCAAATCAGTATCCTGTGGTTTTCTTGGTAAAATAGAGAAAATGACGGCTATGCTAAGAGTGTGGTGAGGTACAAACGAAATAATATAATAGATAGTATGACACAATTTAATATAATGTAGCATAACATACACATACGTTAACGTATCCCGATGTTTCGGTCGTGGCTGAACCTTCGTGACCCATTTGGGGTTTTCTTGGCAAAGAAAAAGGAGTGTTCGCCAAGTCCTTCTCCAGCACAAACATAAAAACATAACACACACGGCATTTTGAAAATGTTAAGGCCCTAATTAAGGGCTTTATTATTGTTTGCTTATTTATTCTTACTGTTTACTTATAAATAAAATTTAGGAGAGTTATTCACTTACCTTGTATGACGTGCGAGTTGTCTTTCAAAAAGAAGTTATACAGGTATTTTGGAATAAAGGCAGACATACAAGCATAAGCAAGAGCTAAAAAGGAATTGGGAAAAGGCATATAACCAATTAGACAAAGGGACCTGAAAGGGGCAAAGACCTATCAACAAAAGTGATAATTATACTTGATCCTTTTGAGTTTCAGATTACTGAAGTCACCCTGGTCTGAACTGTTATTTTTAACTAATATTAATATGCTTTCAACCAGAGGAAATCTCCAAAGCTATCGACGATCATTGTTAATGAACTCTATGAACCCCAGGACACTTAACACATGCCCCATAACATACGGGAAATGTGCGATCTAGGAATATTAATTAGTTAGAAGTGTTTAAGGAGTTTCTATGGCAAAAAAAAAACAAAACCAAAACAAGTAAAAAACGCGTCCCTGCATGAGTGCCTTTGAAGTTTTGTTTATCTGTATATACATCTGACAAGGGAAAGAAGAGGAAGCAGGTCAACTCTTTAAAGTTAGATATGTGAAAATCTTTCCAGAAGGGCAGATGTGCACACAGATGGTGACTTAAAAAGAGGCTGCATGTAAATAAAACATGTGAAGAACTTTAGGCATAAGGAACGGCTATCACAGAGGATGCCTCCCCAGTCACCGTGCCAAACCGAAGGAACATGGATTCCCCAGGTTAGAGCTGAAGTGCTTCCCCCTGAAACTAGGCAAATTATAAATGTGTCGGGTCACCAGGCAGAACTTTTAAGGAGAGGGTTTCAGGTATTAAGGCATTCAGAAGATGAAATCACATGTCCAGAATGCTCTTCTCCCTACAAAATTATAGCTTGTGAGTACAGAAACAAGATGATCTAGATGAGGAATTTGGGAAATAGATTATGAGTCTGGCACAGAGGGGCATTGTAGAGTAGTGATGGGGATGGGAAGGCTTCAATTATCCAAGCATCTATTCAAACTATCTTTTATTTTTGCCTTTTGGAGGGGGGAGGGCAGGGCAATTGGGGTTAAGTGACTTGGCCAAGGTCACACAGCTAGTAAGTGTTAAGTGTCTGGGGCCGGATTTGAACTCAGGTCCTCCTGACTCCACAGCCGGCGCTCTATTCACTGTGCCACCTAGCCACCCCTCAAACTGTCTTAAGCTAATAATTTCTTGACTTGCCTTAATGATAATTTCATCTTTCAAAAAGTAGAGGAACTAACCTGACAAACTTTTATTTAGGATATAATTCTCACCAACTTCAGTAAAAATGATGGGAACTGTGAAAGCATGGCAAATTTCATTTTTGTCTTTGTCTCCTTCTGCTTAACATGGTAGCTGGGACAGGCCAAATATGGTGAAGAGTAAATTTCCCAAATTAAAAAAATATTACAATGGATGCTTCAATCTATAGTCCAATAAACTTTACTTTGTTTCCTGGGAAAATTCTAAAATGTGTTATTTAAAACAGGGTTTCTTATTTTTTTTGTGTGTGTCATAGATCCCTCTGAAAATCTAGTGAAGCCTATGGATACCTTCTCAGGCTACTATTATTAAATTCATACAATAAAACATAAAGGATTACAAAGGAAAACAATTATATTGAAATAGGTATTAAAATGTTAAAATCATGGATCCTAGGTTAAGAACCCTTGATTTAAAGGGACGATCAGTGACTATAGAAAAGGAAGCAACGATCACGAAGATGGTAAGCAATCAAACATAGGTTGCAGATGTACAAGTACGTACAACATTTCCATATTAGTCATTCTGTACAAGACTCAAATAAAAAAATGAAGGAAAGAAAGTCTGTATTCCAATGATATCAGTTCTTTCTCAAGAAGTGGATAGTATGCTTCATCATTAGACCTTTGGGATGGTCCTGGATCACCGGACTGCTGAGAACAGCGAAGCCATTCACAGTTCTTCACTGAACACTACTGCTGTTACCGTGTACTACATCCTTTACAATCATAGGCCACAGCTTGTTTAGCCATTCCCAACTGATGGGTATCTCTTTGCTTTCTAATTCTTAGCTACCACAAAAAGAGCTGCTATAAATATTATAGATATTTTTGGACAAATAGGTCCTTTTCCCTTTATTTGGATGCCTCTGGGATATAGACCTAGCAGTGGTATTACTGCATCTAAGGATATGTAAAATTTTATAGCCCTTTGGACATTAATTCCAAATTGCTCTCCAGAATGGTTGGATCAGTTCAAAACTCCACCAGCAGTGCATAAGTGTTCCAATTCTCCCACATCCCCTCCAACAGTCAATATCTTCCTTTTCTGTTACCTTAGCCAATCTGATAGGTGTGAAATGGTACCTCAGAATTGTTTTAATTTGCATTTCTCTAATCAACAATGATTTACAGCATTTTTATGACTATAGATAACTTTGATTTCTTCATTTGAAAACTGCCTTTTCATGTCCTTTGATCATCTATCAATTAGAGATTTGTAATTTTATAAATCTGACACAATTCTTTATATATTTGAGAAATGAGGCCTTTATCAGAGATACTTGTTGCAAAAATTTTTTTAAATATCTTTAGATTTTAATAGCTTGCAAATTTAATACGAGTCAACAGTGAGAGAGTGGTAGAAAAAAAAAGCACAGCAATCTTAGGCTGAGAAAGAGAGGCATAGTGTTCAAGACGAATGAGGTGATCATAGCTGCACTGTATTTTGTCCTGGTCAGGTCATATCTAAAGCACTGAGTTCAGATCTAAGGAATCAAATTTTTGGAAGGCCATTGCTAAAAGCCACTAGGATGGGTAAGCATCCTCAAGATCATGTCCTACAAGGACTGGCTAAAGGAACTTAGGGACTTTAATTTAAGCTTATGGAAAAAAGAGAAGATTTAGGAGGGAACACGAAACCTGTTTCCAACTATCTGAAAGTCTGTTCAGTAAAAGCAGTTGGCACAAAGGACAAAACAAGTGACGATGGGTGAAAGCAGAAGAGGTAGAGTTCTGATTTATGTGATAGCAAACTTCCTCACATTTTGAGCTAGAACGGGCTCCCAGAGTGTTTTCCCCTCTCACTGAAAATCTTCTAGGAAAAGATGAGTTACCACTTGTCGGTTTTTCCTCAAATCTGTTTTACAGTAAATGGCTGCTGAGATGCCCTTCAATTCTGAGATTCTGTGAAATACCTAAACGCTTTCTAGGAAATTAGGTTCTGCAAACACGTTCCCATCAAAAAGGCCTATTTATGACACAGTACACTACAAATGTTTAGGAGTCTAGGCCATATTTTCCCACAAATTTTATAACTTACTGGTCAACAGCAAAGGGTCTTAGGTAAGTATACTCATGAAATCAGGACACTACAGTATTTTAGAGGAATAGTGCCATAGTAATTTAATAGCAACTTTCTATCTGGCAAAGACTTACAGGCAAGGAACTCAACACAAATGTATTAAACATTATAAATATGTTGTCCAAAACATAAAGATGCTTACCTTCATTGTTGAAATTTAAATACAGGAATGGAGCACAGAGAGAATCAAGGCCTAAGAGGGAAAAGAACACTCATAAATCTAGTTTTATGAAATTACAGGCATATATAATTATCTTCTTCACCTATACTCAGTCTACTGAACAAAATTCTGTAATAACATTCAACCAGAAATGCATATTAATTGATGATTATAATGTTGAAATAGTCTTCACTCTACCTGTAAAGGAATCTTCAATGCAATACACATTTATTAGGCGCTTACTATATTTGTAAGGTACTGCAACGGGCATCCGAGATACAAAAACAAGAAAACAATTCTTTTTTTTTTTTTTTAAAGAAAACACTTCTTGCCCTCAAGGGTCTTATGTTCCACAATGGGGAACACTGTATGCACACCAATAAGTAAATGCCAGCTAATTTATGGAGGGTAGAGGGTAGAGACATCAGGAAAAGCCTCATGTATGAGATAACAGGATTCTAAGGGACAGCTAGGTGGCACAGTTAGCAGAGCACTGGCCCTGAAGTCAGGAGGACCTAAGTTCAAATCCAGCCTCAGCTACTGAGTAGCTGTGTAACTCTGGGCAAGTCACTTAACTCAATTGCCTCAAAAAAAATGTGGGGGGTATTGTAAGTAGCAGAAATGAAGAAAGTCTGAACTGTGTGTATGAAGGCTATTTAGCTAGTGCAATATCTGCAGAACACAGCACCACCCTAGTTCAGGCCCTCATCACCTCTGGGCCAAAACACGGCAACACCCCTGCCTCAATCATTCCCCTCTCCAATCCATCCTCTACTTCATTACCAAAACGAATTTCCTAAAATGCAGATCTGACCATACGACCACTTCCCTCATGCAGTAAACATGAACAATCCCCCAGTTACATCCAGAACCAAATATAAAATACTCCATTTGGCACTGAGAGCCCTTTACAACCTGGCCCCTTCTTACCTTTCCAGACTTCTTATACTTTACACACTCTACAATCCAGCTAGATTGACTGTGGTCAAGGAAGATAGCCTGTGCAAAGTCTAGGGAACATGGCGCCACCCCAGTTCAGGCCCTCATCGCCTCTCTTGGCCTGTTCCGACAACCTTCTTGCTGACCCTGAGACCTGACACTCCATCTCTCTCCACCAGGCTTCATTCTGAAACTACCTCTCCTTCCTTTATACCATATATAGCTTGTACATAGAATGTTCTGCATGCCATCCCCCCATTAGGATGTGAGGGCATCCCTTCTGTTTCCTCAGCGCTCGGAACAGTGCCAGGCATACAGAGCAAGCCCCTAAAAAACTGCTTGTTGACCGGCTGACAGTTTGCTTAGAATGTAGAAACTATGTTTGCCAAGAGGGATACAATTAAGGAAAGGAATAACTATATATGAAATATAAGCCACCCAGCAAAAGACAAAGATGTGAAGTGTAAAAACTTGTTTTCAGCAACAGGCTGACACGTCGAGGTTGGCTGGCCTTAATTCTTGGCAGGCACTGTAGAAATGGGTGGCAAAAACTGAGCACGGAAGCCAGGGGCACTTGGAACAATGAAACAATAGGGGAATTTCATGAATACTCATATTTGTATGATGCCTTATGGATATTAAAGTGTTTTTATAGTAATTATCTCAGTTGGGCTTCACACCAACTCTTTAAAATAGGCATTGAATGTATCGTTATCCCCATTCTACTGATGAGGACATTGAGGCTCAGCAAAGATCGGGCACGTGTACGATCCCACAATTCGCAAAGTGCCAGGCAGATGGCATACACCTGATAAAATGTTTACTGACTGTATGACTTAACTACTAGCCATCCGGGATAAAACTGGAACCCAGATCTTCCTGACTCATAAGAAGGAACTTTTAGGTTGTTTTCCTCAAGACCTTTGCTTCTGACAAAAATGAATGGAGTAATTACGAATGGAAATCATCTTAAAACAATTTCCATATAAGCACCAAAGGGAAAAAAAATGAAGTCTTCTATTGTTTCCCAGTAGAATCCATTAATTACTACTTCTTACTTCTCCATTTTCCATCAGCCATTTTGCCTGGTCTGACTCCATGGAATATCACGCCTTCCCCGGTTAGAATGACTCAGACACTCAGCACCGTCCTGACTCCCTTAATTAGTGTGCCCCTCTGACTGGAGGGCTGAGCAGGGAACTTCCAAAGCCTTCCTTTATAGAGCTGAGAGGTAACTCTCCATTTTCCATCAGCAGCTCCACGGGGCTCAGTTCCAGTGAACACCTTCCCCCTGACGCTGGTACCCCTTGGTTTCAAACCACCCCCACCTCTGCCCCCTCACCTCTGACCCTTCAGCTTCCTTCTATGTATTTTCTTTCACCTTCAGATTATAAGCTTTTTGAGGGCAGGGACCACCTTATTTTTCTTGTTTGTATCCCCAGAACTTAGCACAGGTGCCTGATGCACAGAAAGTGCCTGAATATTTATTGAACCGAATCTTAATTTCCTGAAAGAAATTGCTGGTTACTTGTACCATATGTCATGCCTGCATTCACTGGGCTATTGACCAAAGTTTTTGCAAATTGAAGGAAAACGTTCTTATAATGAATTCTGATTTAAAAAAAAATTACAGCTTCTCCTGTATACTTTTTAAAAGTCATAAACTTGCTGTTTTAATAAATTTTAAAATACTAGAATTAATTTCTAAAATTGCCAATCACTTGTCTTTCCCATTACCCACTGGAGCAGCCTTCTCATCTTGGTAATGCCTCTGCCCCTCCTCCAGTGGTGATTTCCTGCCCAGTGCCCATTTGAGGAAACGCCCAAGCCAGCTAGCCCGGTCACTGCTCTCTTGGTTCTACACCTGGATCTCTGGGCTAGAAACCTTGTCTTGCCCTCTCTTTCCCCTTCCACATTTTTTAGCTCTCTTTTGTGGGTTGTCTTCCTCCATTGGAATGTAAGTTCCTTGAGAGTAGGGACTGTCTTTTTGTTTATTACTGAGCACATTGCCTGGCACATACTAAATACTTGAAAATTACACTCTGTCTCTCTCTCCTCTTTCCCCTCTATCTAGCTATCATCTCTCACACTTACTCCATAGCTTTACAAGAACAGCTAACATAACCAGAATCAACCCCCTTACCTTGCCAGTACACAAGATCCGGATGGGAAACAACCCAAGCCTTTAATACCCGCCTAAACTTTGCATGGCCTTCAGGGGATGACAGCAGCTCATCATACTGATGGCAGCGTGGAATATCCACTTCAATCTGCAAAACAGTCATTCCTTGGGGTAGAATTAGGCTAATCACAGTGATGCTTAATAAAGCCCCAAATAAGGGAAGGAATGTGCATTTCTGGGCAGACCACCTTGGTAATCTCTGAGAAACAGAAAAAGTGAATATGTATGGTTTTGTTACTTGAATACCCTGAAGAACTAAGACCTACACTTAAGAGACAAAAGGAAAAGACCTACTTTGCATTTTGAATATTATAATTCCATCACACATAATTATAATTATAGGCCAATAACACCGATATGTAGTACCGCTATTAATATGTATAAAAGCATAGTTTTCAAGTCCTTTTCTAAATAGAGTAAGACTCTTTAAGGTACATTAACTTTTAGGGGAAAACATAACCAATTCATTAATTTAGAAATTTTTCTCTGGCTCAGTTCTGAATAATATAGAGCTTTACTTGTGTCTGACCGCTATTTTTTAAAGTAGATTTTTTTTTTCTTATAGATTTTTAAGACCTAAAAATGTGGCAGAAACATTCCATAACATTAACGAAGAATAAAGCCATACCTGTCGGTCAGTAGGAATTGGAGTGTCTTTATCAATGGCATCATATTTGGCATGAATGGCACCCTGAAAATACAAAAAAAAGGACTATTTTTCCCAGAAATTTTTAGTCACTTACTACCATATGGATGGAAGTTATCTTTAGGAAAATTTAGAAGAAGTTTCTCAAAAGCATATTACCACACACACGTGTGGGAGCTTGCCCATTTGGAAACAGGAATCACCATTCCAAACTCCATAAAACCCAAGTGCAGAAACATGTTAGACTTTGCCCACAGGTACAATTACTTAATCTTGACAGGTGACTCCAATCCAAATTCAGACAAAAATTCTTCTCTAAACCTAAGAATCTATTTTATGCTTAGATTAGAGTTTGTCCGACCAAGTGTGAAATAATACTAATGATTAGCTATGACAGCAGGTATATTTGAGGTAGTGGGAGTCAGCAGGAGTTTAGGGGAAGAACCAGAGGGACAGATATTTGGATTGTAAATTTAAAGTAGGAAGAGACCACAGACACCAAGGAGTACAACTCCTTCATTTTATAGATGAAGAAATTGAAGTCCAGGGGTGTTAAATGATTTGTCCAGGTTCACACAGCTCATAAGCAACCAAAAGTAGAACTTATATTAGGCTTTCCTGACTCCAAGATTCCAGGGTCCTACACACTACACCATGTTTGTGGAGATTAGAGGTTGGTGATGTCCACCACAAGGGTGCAGACTAGGTACACAGGGTGACAGAAAGACTGTCAGAGAAAGGTCTGACTGGGAGTTGGCCCATCACTTTGACTCTTGCTGTTTCCTCCTAACCCCTAATAATTTTTCCCCAATATATTTTTATTTATTTCATGTAAATTTTTTTCATAATTACATGTAAAATTTTTTAACATTCATTTTTAAAAATTTTGAGTTGCAAATTCTCTTCCTCTCTCTTCTTCCCCCCCTCTTTGAGAAGGCAAGCAATTTGATATAGATCATATATGTGAGGTCATGCAAAACATATTTCTATATTAGCCACTATAGAGGCAACCAGACTGGCATACCCAGGATGGTTGATAGCACAGGTTCTTATATCTGTTTTACTAGGTAGGATAGTTGTTTAAGGGGTCAACAATGTTTTTTAATTACATTCACTAGTTCAAGGGAAAAGTTAGCACTCTGAACTTCAGAGAAAATACAAAAGAGAAAATACAAGCAGAGAAATAAAGACCAACAGACAGGACTCTGACTGCCTGAATCAACTATACACTTCACATACATCCCTGGATCAAGGGAACCTTTACATCTGAGCAATCAGGGACCTCTGAACATATGGCCACTCAGAATCTTGACCAGGGAATCACAAGATCCTTCTCGTAGAGGAGCCACCAAAGCAAAATACAAACTCAGAGTATATATACACTTCTCAGAGCCAGAAGGCATCACAACCCTAGTGACTCAGTACCTAATTAGAAATTAGCAAAAGGTGTGGAATCCTTCCTATAAGCAAGCCTCCCCTACACAAGCTTCCCTTAATGGGCTCTACATGAGACCTATTAATGGCCTGGAAAGATCTTGTATCCCATTAACATTACAGCCATGTTGTGAAAGAAAACACAAACAAACAAACAAAAATCCAGGAAGCCTCAAACCAAGAAAAAGTATGCTTCAATTTGCATTCAGACTCCATCAGTTCTTTCTCTGAAGGTAGAGAGTATTTTTCATTATAAGTCCTTCAGCACCATCTTAGATTGCTGTAATGCTAAAAATAGTTACATTTTTCACAGTTGGCCATTGTATAATATTGCTGTTTTGTGTACAAAGTTCTCCTGGCTTTGCTCACTTTACATTGCATCGGTTCATATAAGTCTTCCCAGGTTTTTCTGAAACCATCCTACTTGCCATTTTTTTTTTTTTTGCTTTTTGGAGGGCAATGTGACTTGCCCAAGATCACGCAGCTAGGATTTTTTTGTGTGTGTTAAGTGTCTGAAGCCGGATTTGAACTCAGGTCCTCCTGACTCCAGGGCTAATGCTCTATTCACTGCACCACCTGGCCACCCCTTTACTTGTCATTTCTTATAGCACAATGGCATTCCATCACAATTATATACCACAACCTGATTAGTCATTCCCAAATTGACTGGTATCCCCTCAATTTCCAAGTCTTTGCCACCACAAAAAGAGCTGCCTATAAATATTTTTGTACATATACGTCTTTCCTCACCCTTTCTTTTTTTTTACTCTCTTTGGGATACAGACCTAGTAAAGGTATTGCTGTGTCAAAGGGTATGCACAGCTTTATAGCCTTTGGGTACAATTCCAAATTGCTCTCCAGAATGGTTGGAGCAGTTTACAATTCTACCAACAATGTATTAGTGTCCCAATTTTTCATCATCTCCTCCAAAATTTGTCATTTTCTTCTTCTGTCATATTAGTCATTCCGACAGGTGCAAGGTAGTACCTCAGATGTTTTAATTTGCATCTCTCTAATCAATCATGATTTAGAGTATTTTTTCATATGACTATAGATTGCCTAACTCTTACCATTAAAACCACCCCTGAAGGATGCATGCTGCCTCTTATCTCTCCATTACCATAATTAAGTTACTGAAAAGCTGAAAATGTATTATTGCAGCCTTGCCTAATGTGAACTGGATTGTGACAGAGCAGATCTAGTCAAAGACAAGAGAATTAATGTGGGAACAAGCAGATTTTGTACAGATAGTTTCACTAACATAACTCTCAGCATTATTTTAAGATATATAGGATTATGCAACTACATGAAGGATCTGTGACTTCAGAACACTTGGGAACTCCTAGTATGAGAACTCCCTCCACCAAGACAAATCATGATCCCTCCATAATATAATAAAGACCTAGAGAGTTAATTGACTGAGAGATTGAGTGACTTGCTCACATTCTCATTTCTAGTAAGTGTCAGAAGCAGGGTTTGAACCGAGGCCTTCTTGATTTAAGGTTAGCACTATGGCCTCTATTTACAAATAAAACTTTTGAGAAAAAAAATGATTAAAACAGTCCATTTTTAAAAAATTACTATTTTCATAGAATCTTAGATTAACAGTTGGACCTTTAGAAGCCACTGAATCCAATCCCCTCATTTCACAGATGAGGAAATTGAGCCTGGGAGAGTTTAAGTGACTTGCTTAGAGTCACAGAACTTATATAAAGATCTGACTCAGGTTTCCCTAATTCCAATATATCCCAATGCCTATCCTAAAAGGGAATCAAGATTTTTAAAAAAATTTACAGAATACTTTAACAAAAAATTCAACATCAGAGTAAATATAATTAAAGGGATTCTATCATAACTTTGATTTTGTTACTTTTGTATTAAATTGTTTCCCCCCCTAATTTAAACTATCCAACCTAATCAGAAATGACAGACATAAATGCAATGAATTTAAATGAGATGCCAATATGCTATCTGTTCTGCTATTTCAGTGCTCTCTTGTAATAACCTGAAATAGGCAGGATATAAGCAGTCTTTTTATTCTTCTCCTTTATCTTTTCCCAGCATTTCTGATCAGTCTCAATTACTTACCTGCCTCTCTTCTCTTTTATTCTTACCTCAACTCCCAGGAGGGCAGCCCAGGTTAAACCTCTCAGGAGGGGAGGAATGTCAACTCTGGCTTCCTTCCAGATTTGATTTTTTTTGTATGGATAAGCCTAGGGGATGAAAACATAAAGAAAGCTTTTGAATGACCAAGTTCTATCTTTCCTCCAAGGTGGTTCTGAAAACACATGCAATCACGCTGACATTAACCTTCAGCAAATCCCTTAGTGTCTGATGATGCCACTACTGAGTTGTTATTGGATAGTTATGTGGATATTTGTGAACCAAATAAAGAACCATGTGTGACCAGAGCAGAAAGGCTTTTGCTGTTCTATTCTTACGCATCCTCTCCAGGGAATATTCTGAATTAATTTATTTAAGCATTGACTTATTTGACCTCTTTGCTGTCCAAGGAATTCTCAAAAGTCTTCCATAGCACCACAATTTGAAAGCTTTGATTCTGTGACACTCAGCTTGTCTTATAGTCCAACTCTCACAGCCATATATTACTACTGGAAAAACCATAACTTTTTGACTGTACAGATCTTTGTCAGTAAGGTGATACCTCTGCTTTTTAGTATGCTGTCCAGATTTTCCATAGCTTTCCTTCCGAGGAGAAAGTGTCTTAATTTCATAGCTGCAGACACTGTCTAAAGTGATCTCTGAGCCCAAGAATATAAAATCTGACACTGCTTCCATTTCTTCTCCCTCTATTTGCTAGGAAGTGATGGGACCAGTTGCCACGATCTTAGTTTTTCTGATGTTAAGCTTCAAGTCAGCTTTCACATTCTATTTTTTCACTCTCATCAAGAGGCTTCTTAATTCTTCACTTTCTGCCATCAGAATGATGATACTTATTCTTCCTCAAATTTAATAGAAGGTATTGTAAATTTTACTTGGGTGACTTTCTGCTAAGGCTAACTCTTCATCTCTGACTTCCATGATACTACTCCAAAGTTCTTCTTCCTCTCATATCTTCTCCACTGTCTGCATTAGTGACTCCTTTAGAGTCTCCCATACTTGAACTCCAAGGACTCTCTAAGACTGTCTTTGACCCTTTGATATCCCATAGATTCAACTATCACCCCCTTGGAAAAGACTCTCAAATCTACATCTCTAGCCTTGACCTCTCATTGCCCCTTATTTACAACTGTTTATATGCTCTTTCTTGCTTAGAAGACTTGTTATCTCAAAATCTCCACACCTAAAGACACATTCATCATTTTCTGCTTCTCCCAATGTCAAAAATGTTAACAATCTTCTAGTTACGGAGCTTCCTATTCTTGGAGTCTTTTCATACTCATCTCCTTTTCATTCTCATAATCATAATAATAACACACTTAAATTAATATAGCAATTTAGGGATGAAAAAGTGTCCTCCTCACAATAACCTTCTCAGGTATGCAGTCTAAGCACTAGCTTACAGATGTGGAAACTGAGGATACAAAAGCTTAAGTGATTTGGTCATAGTCACAAGGCTAGTTGGAGGCATCATTCAAACCCAGGTCTCTCGATTCTAAAGCTTGAGGCTCTTTCTACTCTAATACTGCTTTTCTGTCTAACCAATCTATGGCAATGTTTCTCTCCAGAAGCTTCTTCCTCTCCTTTCTCGGTGCCACCACACCCTGATTCCTCCATCTCAATCAATCCTGCAGGTTAATCTTCCTTAGACACTATCATCATCATGACTCCCCAGTCAAAAACTCACTATGGCTCCCTAAGGAACTGGAATCTAACTCTTCATCTTTCCCACTACTCCCCAACAACGTCCCATGAACACATGATGAACCTCTTTACACTCACATGTTTTGCTCAGGTTTCCTTCTCTCCATGCCACCTACCCATATCCTATACATTTTCAAGGACCAGCCCACGTCTACCTCTTCTCTCACTACTCCAAGCTATCTTTGATCTCTCCCTCCTCTGAAATGCAAATGTACTTGTATAAGTATTACATTAGATCACAAATTCCTTGGGCGGTATGTACTACGTATTCTCTGCACTGGCTAGACGAGTTCTAAGAACATAGCAGGTGCATAATAAATGCTTTATAAATAATTAATAAGCTTAAGACCATCTTTATTTGTGAAAATGTTTTGCCATCTGTCACATCATTATCATCCACATCATTCAACGAAACATCAGCAATTCAACTAAGCTTCATAAATGAACTACTGTATGCAAAGGCAGTTAGGTGGTACAGTAGATAAGAGTACAAGGACTGGAGAGAGGAAGCCTCATCTTCCAGAGTTCAAATCCAGCCTTGGGTACCTGACTAGCTGGGTGACCCTGACCAAGTCACTTAACCCTGTTTGCCTCAGTTTTCTCATCGGTAAAACAAGTTGGAGAAGGAAATGGCAAACCATTCCAGTTCTACCAAAAACAAAACAAAACAAAACAAAACAAAACAAAACAAAAAGAGGTCATCAAGAATACGACATGACCGAAAAACAACTGAATAACAACACAGTGTGCAAAATATTACAAAATGTAGAAAGACACAGCCCCTGTCCTCTTGGTTGCTTACTGTCTCTCAGATTCACCCCTTCTTCATTTTCATTGCCCACACTTGAATCTAGGGGTTCATAACCTGGGGTCTGTGTTTTCCTTTGTAAATCATATGCATAATGTTTTGTGTATTTAAAAACATTTTTTCTGACAGAGGGTTCCTAGGCTTCACCAGAGTGACAAAGGGGTCCGCGACCCATTGACACGAAGGTGAAGAAGCTCCGGCCTGGGGATCTTTCATACTGCCAACATGCTAATTATACTCCTTTGCACTGTTCTTAGTCATTCCCTACACATCAGCCTTCTTACTTACGACAATTAAAAGGTCCAGGCTTTGTCATTTTCTTGGATTCCCTAAAGGCCCTTTGCATAATACTGGGCAAATTATAGGTAACAGAGCGTAAGGGAAAGAATGATGGAGGTGGAGTGAGGAACACTGGGGCATCAGATCTTGCTTTCTGCTGTTACTATTTGTGTGACCACAGACAGGTCATGAGGCTTTTTTAACCCTCAGTTTCCTCATCTGCAAAGTGATAATAGTGCTCACCTCAAAGGGTTGCTGGAAGGATCGAATGAAATTATATGTGTGTGTCCACATATACACATATATACATACATGTTTGTGTACACATATGCATGCATACGTGTGTCTGTGTAGCCTTGCATGAGTTGTTTATCAGGTTTGAAATGCACACTGTCTTCACTTGTGCTTCTCAGAAGCCCAACTTTCTCCCAAAGCTCAGCTGAACTGCCATTGGGTATGTTCAGCATTTCTGGATCCTGCCGCTACTAGTACCAATGCCTCCAAATTAACTTGTATTTTATTTTTGCATAAATTTTGTGAATATTTACATACGCATATATTATCATCTCCAATTGAATGTAAGTTCCTTGTGGGCAGAGCTAGTTCAGTTTTACTCTTTTATCCTCTGCTCTGAGCACAATGCCTGGAACATGGTAAGAGTAACTTATTAAATGTATACTGATTGATCAAAGCACTTCACAAACCTCTAGAGAAGCAAAGTGTCAGTTTGGGAATACACAAGAATCAACTGATCAATCAACTGACTGAGTTGCAGTTTTGTATGTCCAACTGCCTACTGGACATTTTCAATGGCAGGCCCTATAGTCATCTCAAACTCAGTACATACAAAGTGTAACTCAACATTGCTCCCCCTCAACCCACGCCTCTAGCAAACATCCCTGTTTCTGTCAGTCACTAGCAGTCTTCTAGCCACTGAGGTTCTCAACCTTGGCACTGTCTTCAATTCTTCACTCTCTGTCTGACTGTATGTATCTAGTCAGTTGCTAACCTTTGTCATTTCTACCTCTCACATCTATCCCTTTCTCTTTACTCACACATTCACAACTGTAGGACAGGCTTTCATCCCCTCTTGCCTGGACTACTCAATAACATCCTAACTGGTCTCCCTACCTCAAGCCTGCACAGCTCAACACATACCGACTGGCTGAATTCTCACTGTCCAATAGGGATTGAATAATTAAATGGCCTTCCAGCGAATATTTAGAAGACAAATTGGCCACTTACAGGCTGAAATCCCACATTCTGGCTTAGAATAAAACAAGATGTTAAATCAATCTTAGACTTTCTCTATTAGCCTCTCATGGTAGGGTTTGGATTTTTTTTCCCCCATTATCACTTTTAGTTCATTGTCTATCAGTGAATCATTTGTCAGTATACTGCCAAGGAAACAGAATTCAGAGGCAGTAGTGAACTTTGAGTCGTCAGCGAATGCCTCTGGTAATAAAGCTGACAGCTAAAAATTCTCAGACATCTTCAGTGAGTTAACTGATCAGTCTTGCTGTGTCTGACTATAGCTTTTTCCCCCCCAGAATCTTTTACACATCTATTTCTGGTTCAGCTTTTGGGATGGGGAGGTATCAATTAGGGATTCCTAAATGGTTGTTTCAAAAATTATCATAAAAACTTCATATTATATAAAAATAGGATTGTGTCCTTAAGCGTCCCTTGTTTCTAAAATTCAGTTAACTAAAGTTCAGAACACAAAACACAGAAAAATATCCAAGATGCTAATAATTGATAATTTTATTGTCAGTCACTGATTCTGTTTCTCTAGTAAAGTTTTAACTGGGCTTGTGGTGGTTATTCTAGAGGACTCCAATCTCTACTTGGTCTAACCAAGCTGCAGGAACTTCACATAGAGTCCCAGGGAGTCTGTCTATCTATTATCTGGGGATCAGTTTAATTGAGGTTGGAGATGCTCATTTCCAGGCTAGATGCAGGGTAAGGTTTTCAGCTACAGCAATGCTCAAAGATATTCTACCAACTCCCAGAAAGTCTGAACTTTTAATGGTGGAGAATCCCACACCCAGGAAATGCCAAATACTCTTGATCTAGAACGGCACTTTTTAAGCTGTGGGTCATGACCCCAGATGGGATGATGAAAAATCTGGCAACAGTAAAAGGTTTCTGAATGCCCAACGACCAAAAATTAATTAAAATCAAACACATAATGAATCTTGAGGTTTTTCTGACAGCAACTGCCCATGTTGCATGGTGCAACTCCACTGTAGCCTTGGCTCTGAACACAAAGTATGCCCACTTTGCACTGTGCATGCCCTCAGGCCACACAACACCAACAATGCTCCCAAAAACACAAAGAGGGGTCATGAGTGGAAAAAGTTTAAGAAACTCTGGTCTGGAAGAGATATCCCATTCACACACACATGAATTAAACAAAGGCCAACACGCACACACTGAAACCTCGCTATGCTTAAAATTACTTACCAGAGATCAGATTTTGATGTAAGATGGGTACATGTTAGCCTTGATCCTGCTATTCAGATACAAACACACCAAAAGCATGTCATGGGAAGATGGTTTTACCTCTAATCATGAAACCCAAAGGCAGTATCCTAACAAGGTTGTGCAGTACCCTGTCTACATAATTCATTCATAACAGCTAACATTTACATGGTGTTTACTGTGTGCCAGGCACTGGGCTAAATGCCCTACAATTATTAACACATTTGATCTTCATGACAACTCTGGGTGGTGGCTGATATTATTACCGTTGTTTTACAGATGAGGAAACTGAACTCAGGTCTTTTTGTCTCCATTTATACATAATTAATTCATTAATACCTACAGCTCTCTTTCTCTTCTTTCTCTCTCTAGCTGATCCTCATCATTCATGTTTTCCTTATTTCAGATTTCCCTACTCACTAGATAACTCCAGAATCCACACTTGTGGCTCTTTTTGTGGTCGTTCTTAGAGCACAGCGCTGAAAAATCCGAGTTGCCCAACTCTCAGGCTCTCAGATGAGGCTGAACAAGATGACAATCTGCCTCCTTATTTCAGCTGTCATACGTACTATAAACAAGTACCTTTTACGCAGTTTATTAATAGTACCATATTTGTTCATATTTTTGCTTTTTGTTAGAGATTTTGTTGTTTAAAATGGCCCCCAAACTTAGTGTTGATGTATTATCTAGTTCTCCTGCCTGCAAGAAGGTTGTGACACATCTTAGCGAGACAATACATGGGTTAGATGAGCTCTGTTCAGGCAGGAGTTACAGTGCTGTTGGCCGTGAGTTCAATGTTAATGAATCAACAATAGGGTGAACAAAAGGAAGAGATAATTTGCCCATCTATATATGAGATTAGCTAGAATGTGCTAAAGTCAATGTTCAGCTCAGAGGTCACAGGAACCTAATCCTGTATTTCCCCTAGGACAGTGGTTCTCAACCTTCCTGATGTCGCGACCCTTTAATACAGTTCCTCATGTTGTGGTGACTCCCAATCATAAAATTATTTTCGTTGCTACTTCATAATTGTAATTTTGCTACTGTTATGAACCATAATGTAAATATCTGATATGCAGGATGTATTTTCTTTGTTACAAATTGAACATAACCCACAGGTTGAGAACCACTGCCCAAGGAGCAACTATTTGCTAATTCAGTATTTGCTAATAGCAGTATTTGCTAATTCAGGCTTTATAGCAACTTTATAGAATATAACTACCATGAATGATAAGAAAATTGATTGTGTGTATGTGTATATATAGAAACAAAATTATAGCTTTATATATTATTACCTAGTAATATATGATATATGCTGTAGTATGTAGCAATATGTAATATATAACACATTATACTTAAATGTACTTATATGTATGCACACAATCAATAAACATTTGTGTGTGTGTACACACACACACACACACACACACACACACATAAAATCAATCAATCAATATTTATAAAGCAGGCACTTGATGTGCCAGGCACTATGATAAGTCCTAGGGATAAAGAAGGAAGCAAAGGAAACTTCTGTCCAGCAGAAGTTCACAGCTCAGTGGGGAAGAATATATGTTTGTATGTCAGAGTGTGTGTGTGTGTGTGTGTGTGTATGTGTGTATTATGTTTTAATATATAATATGTAATACACACATACTGTATATAAATATGAAAAATATAAGTATTATTTACATATGACTGTAAATATGAATATAAATATGAAAAAAGAATTTTCCATTTTTAGGAGACATTGCTACCATGTGAAGTTCATCTCCTACCATATATCTTCCATTCAGAAAACAGTAAGCACTCACTATATGCATGGCACTCTCTTGAGACATGCTTTCATTGACAGTTGTATGAGGGGCAAAATGTGTGCATGTATGATGCACAACACACAGAAATATATATACACACATACACATAGGGTTACACACACTTAAATAATGTGTGTATCTACGTGCATGAATACATGCACATGCAATATACATACACATACACATATATGTATATACAAAATAGGTGTGTGTATAAACACACACATTCATTTCCCCCTCATACAGCTATAAAATAAAACACAGCTCCCAAGAGAATGCTATGCATACAGTAAGTGCTTATGGTTTTTCGAACTGAAGATAGAGCATAGGACATAAGCTTCAAATGGTAGCACTATCTGTTAAGAATTAATGGGGAAATGCTTCAAAGCAAGACTGACTGGATACAACCTATTGAAACAACATGAGAGAAGCCCTACCTTTAGGAGCCGGTCAAAGAGAACAATTCTGTTGAGCTGGTACTCTGTGTCCCTCTCTCGAATGATCAAAGGAAGAGTGACAGCTGCAGACAACTCATTATTACTGTTTGAATGGGGTAAATTGGACTGACTGTGAAAAAAAGAGGAAACAAAGCAGCAGGATGACTAAAAGTTAACATACAGCTTAAAGAGAAACCACCAACAAAACAAAAACCTATCATGACGCCCACACGGCTGGAAGACTCTCTCCTTCTTAGTAAGCACTTACTAAAACAAATGTTCTGACCACAGATACTGCTTTTCACTGTGATACAAACAATCAAAGAAGAAATAAATGTTCAGTGAGACAATATAGACTTACTCATCTTCAAGCAAGGGGTAAAATGCTTCTCCACCAACGTCTTTTAGTCTCTGCAAATGAAAAAAATGTATATATTTATGAGTATCTGAAGCATCAACATGGATCTGCATTTTATAGCAAAAGTGCTGCATCACCAGAAAGGTATGAAACATACACACTACAATATAAACGAGAATCCAAGAATTCTCTCATATTGTAAACATGTACATATACCAGGCCTCTGGCTGTTAACCTTCAGGCCCAAGTGATGGATCTCTCCCCATATTTCCCATCAGTGTTAGTCATCTGCTATGACACTTGGCCAAACACAATATAAAACAACCAGTATTAGTTTTTAAACCAAATAAAAAGATAAGGTATTTTCCAAATCATATGTGGAAAGGTAATAAAAAGGGAACTAATACAACTTGACTTTTTTATAAACATCCCTTATTTAAAGTAAAAGCCAGATTTTCTTTTCTTTAACATTTAGGAAGAATTAAACGTGCTAGTAAATTGTATTTTATACATACTGGGATGAATATAGCTGATAAATTAAGAGGTACAAAAGGAGATAGCTTAAGTGGCACAGCAGATAGGATTCTGGACCTGGAGTCAGGAAAACGAGAGTTTAAATCTGGCCTCAGACATTTACTAGCAAAAACGACCTTAGGTAAATTACTTAAAGTCTGTCTGCCTCAGTTGCCTCATCTATAAAATGGGGGTAGTGATAGCATCTACCTCCAAGGGTTGTTGTTGGGATAAAATGACGTACTTGTGAAGCATGCTGCAAACCTCAAAGCACTTTAGAAAAGCTAGTTATTATTATAATTAGCTATTATTAGGTGTAAATCAGTTCTCTATCTTTAATTTTCTCGCCAAAAGTCATTAGAATTCCACCTTTTCCCCAGTAATAACAACCAGAACTCTAAGGATTCTTCAAAAGCATGACAGGGCAAGTAGCAGACGAGTAAAGCCACAGACAAGCTCTCAGCAGTCTGATCAGATTTAATGGCTTCTTGTCCGTGGCCCCCCACTGTGAAGTTCGCCCTCCTAACTTGAGAGCAGAATGACTTCTCCTTTGGGTCCTGAGCCAGCTCTCAGCCTCCTCTACACTGATCCCCTCTTCACTACACAGGCACTCTTCCTCTCAGAGGGTGTGCAGGATTCCAAAGGAGCATCAAGAAAAATTCTCTGAACTAATACTGGGAGTTGCTGAAAAGATTAGTTAAAAATTTACCTGCATTTCTTTCCCAAATGAAAGCTCTAGGCATTTGTCCTAGTCTGCATAGAATCCAGTAGGAATATATCCTTTTATAGATTCAAAAAAACTTCTAATTATTGAAAGAAATAAGTTTTTATTGTCCATGTTCTTATGTGTTAAGAAGCTGCACATCTGTTATATAAGGCAGCCCCATGGTTTAGAATACCTATGTAAAATACCACTTGGTTTCTGCATGCTAATGTGATAATTCACATGTAAATTTATACCGGGTTTTAAAATATTGTCAACTTACTTATGCCATGGCTTTAGGAAAAATAGACGTCGGTTTCAAGAAGAGAAATGCTAGTGAACCTGGAATTTGGAAACTGATATGGAAATTTAGGTTGCGTCTAAATTAAAACATTCAGTTCTAATTCAGTGAAAAAAAATCAGTAAAACCAGTTTTCTCATATTTCTACATCTCATTTTCTGTTTTATAACATATCTTTCCACATATTTATATCTTACCTTCCAAACTATCTTGAAAGTTCCTGCAGGGAAAGAACTACATAGCCTTTAAAAGTTTTCCATCTCCTTCACAGCATAGGGACTTGTATATTGTAGGTACAATGGAAAACAACTGACTGACTACATTATTTACCCTTCAATCAATTATTATGGTTTACATAGAAAGCATTTTCACTCTCTGAAATTTTCACTTGCATTTTTTTCTCCAACTTAAGACTATCTCCTTGAAAATCAGTAGTTTCTAACCAACTGCCGTAGTTTCTCATGAAATCACTGTCAGGAACAGAAAATTGTACAGCGTAAGTTCCTAGTCCATTAAAATATGTTAGTTTTTATATTCTTAAGTTATATTCTATTATCTCCTCTTAACGTAAAGTACGTGGCTAAAAATTTCCCAGAAAGATGTGACTAATTTTCTTAGCTGGTATTAAAAAGGAAAATGTCTCGAAGTATACACAAATATACACATATATATATGTATATACACACATATGTACACACATATAACACAAACAAAAACTCGTGTATACATGTGTGTGTTTACATGTATGTATATACTGTGTGTACATATTATACGCCTAAGTATATATACTGTAAGAATATATATTTTTATATATGACATATTTAAATATTTCATACAAAAAGAATGAACACTTAGCACTTAAATCTCCTATAACCAGCTGATGTAATTTTAGCTATTATGACTGACAAAATGAATTTAAAAACTACCATTTACTTGTTTTTTCAGCACTAAAAAATAAATGCAATTAAAATCATATATGCATTTCAGATATGTACACAAAGTACATATACTTTTTTAAAATAGATTTTTAAAAAATATATTGAAATATTTGTTTTGTATCAACAGCTACTCCCCAGCAAACATCTACACAAATCTTATTACCAAATACATTAGACTCAAAAGCAGTGCACTGATGGCTAAGAGAGATGGGTCCTTTTTCTCTGACAGCACGCTACTGATAATAACATCTGTAACTGACTAGTTTTATACCTAAAGATACAGACTTTAGATACATTGCTTTCTAAAGGCTATGAAGAACTATTTGGGGTATATTTCAAGTAATTTTTACTGGGGTCTTTGTCCACATGCTTAGTCATTTAACAATGGTATTTGAATTAAATTCAAGATATGATTTATAAACTAAATTCATGTCCTAGAAATATCTTAGTATAAAAATCATGAAGCAGATACTTCCCTAATTAAACTAGTTCATTTACTGAAGAGGATAATTTTGTTTGACAAACATAAAATCCTAATAAACCCCACACACTTTCCATGTTCGAGTAAGACAAAGCATTTCCTCCTAAAACATTGTATACACAATGTGGTTAAAATGTGGTTTGACTTAAAAAGCAATATGCTGTCACTTAAATCACCCAAACCAACTTCATAAAACTATACAGTGATAAAAATTTACTGATAGTGTATTATAATAAGGCACTTAAATTAAAATGTCAATGCATAATTGTTTTCTTACATTTCTCAGTTGGCAGAGAGACAATGTCACAGTGGTATCATCCAAAAGGGAGCTCCGATCACGATCCTGCCCAAAGCTCTCACCATCTTCAAACAGAAAACTAGAAAAGAAAGGCAAACACAACTGAGATTTCTAGCAATATTTTCTAAGATGCACATTAAACTCAACTTTCTGCTTCTTTTATAAAGTAAAATCAAACTGAGCATCAACCTATGCTCCACCAAACACGAAAGAAAAACAATTTTAAGAAGAAGGAGCTTAAGGTGTGAGTTTTGTGTGAAATCTCACTCTTGGATGTGATGAGTTCAAGTACATTGGGTTTTTCAGATCCCTTTGTGTATGTGCATTTGGTATTTCCGAAAGTCTTGCTACAATTTTAAGTCTTCATATCTTAAAACTGCACTAAATTTCTGAAAGACCCTTTTATTATATTTTGAATGTCACATCCAAGCTTAAAATAACAGCACATAAAAGAACACAAGAGGGCAAATTTCTACTGCTTTTTTGGGTACAGTGCTAGAACTACTCCTGTGGGTATTTCAACTTAGGAAAGTCATCTGTACCATAAAATGAGAAATCTTGTACGTGTGCACTGAAACTATCGTAATGAGCATAAATGAGAAAGCCCTGCAGTAGAGAAACAATCAAAAATATTATTCATGATTTTAAAGTGTTCACTAGAAAGGTTATTTCAGAATCAAAACATTCTTCACATCCTCTTCTTAAAGAACTTCCTCTGTGGAAGTACTTACTTTTGCGAATGAATGAATGTTACCCACACTAATAATTTAGAAGTCAATTCAAATAAAAACCAATGGAAAAACACTGATAGGTCCAAGCTAATAATTTACCATGTTATGACAAAAAGAGAGGGAAAAATATCACTGAAAAGGAGATTATTTCATCAGATGTTTCAAACCACTCTACCTCATTTTGACAGCACATTCTACTGCTCAAGAGACAGCATTTGTCAACAGGAAGTGGAGGTGGGAAGGGTATGGGTCAAACAAAATCAAGGAAGACCATTGTGATTGCTCTCCCACATAGCGCTCCACTTCCCTCCCGATTTACAGCATTTAAATCTCTGTAGTTCTGTAGATTTAATCTCAATAAGGACAGGTTTTGCAATCTAGATGATGTGGCTGCTAAACTAATTTAATTTAAAAAAAATTTTGCATCAGCATTCTGTTTTCATCAAGAGTAATTACATTCTCTCTCCCAACAAGTCAACCAGCATATTACATGCCTGTGTGGCAGGCATTTTATTTCCCGATTCAACCATTAACATTAATTCCTATCAGCATGTTTTTTATAATCACGATTTAAATTTGGCAAAGATAAAAAGACAAGAGAGGGAAGTCATTCCTAAAAAGATGATAATTACAAAGGAAACAAGAATAAGGAATACTGATGGGAAAGCTGAGATTGGCTCCTGTCTGAACTTGGTGTAAATTCCCAGTTGCTTCCCACAGCTAATAAGTCAGAACGCTTAAAAAAATACACCAAAGGTTTTTTGGAAATGTTACTCCCACATTCCCATTCCATTCCCTTAACATGTTTTTCTTTCCTTACTTGGGGAGTGTGCAGATAGGTGGTTTGGAGCGAATGATTTCCTTGTTGACAAGCTCTTTCTCCAAATCTCCTCCAGCCAAACACCAGAGGTAATAAACTTCTTCAATTGATCTTTCTGCTAGGTAATCACTGTCAGCATCTATCAACAGAAGTCAAATGACAATGAATTATCATTTTCTTTCTGCAAACAATGAAGATTATACATCTAACATTCTTAAAGGTGCACACCAACTAAATAGTAGTCATTTCCTTGAGGAAAACCTAAACTATTTAAGCAACCAAGGGTCAGAAGCAGACAGGATAATTATGTGGATTTTTAGTTTTCTATAAGAAAAGCTAGGTTTATCTGAATTTTTATTTCATGCCAAACTACCCAGAAATACACAAACAAAATAAGTGTTGTCCACTTCAGTTAAAAATGCATATTTTACTTCACTAGTAAACAGAGTATACATTAACCAAAACTATAAGCAAGGAAATCTGTTTTCTGTTTGCTTTTTGTTTTGTTTTTCTGGAAATCTATTTGTGAGTTCAGCATATACAACACCCCTCTCCCCCAGATGAGCGTGGGATTTCAAATGCTTGCCCTGAGATGTATTATGCTTGCAAAACGATTAAATGGAACAGATAATTAAGTGGGCCCCGCTGGGTGGTGCAGTGGATGGGGTGCTGCACTGGATCCATCCGTGTCATGCCCACTAAGCTATGTGTATGCCCCAAAGCTCTGTTCTGGGCCCTACTTTCTTCTCTCTCTCTATTTTCTCACTTAATGTTCCATGAGTTCCACAAGTTCAATAATTATCTCTTTGCAAATGATGTCCAGATCTACATATCAAGCCTTAATCTCGGTACATCTCCAACTGACTACTGAATATTTCAAACTAGATGTCCCATAGGCACCTCAAATTCAAAATATCTAAAACCAAACTCATTATCTTTCTCCTCAAAATCTTCCCTTTCCCAAACTCCCCTATTTCTGTCTAGGATACCACCATCCTTCCAGGCACCTGGTTTCATAACATCAGCATGATATTGAACTTACTCTAAATTCCCTATTCTCCCTTCCCAGATGAAGTACCACTCAACTGTCAGACTTTGCCATTTCTGCCTTCACAACAGCTCTTCTCTCTGCGCGTGTGCTTAGCACCCAAGTTCAAACACTTAGATCTTTTGCAATGGCCTCCTCATTGGACTCCCAGGCCCCTTTACAATGTCTTCCACACGCAGTTTCCAAAGTCATCTTCCCAAAGCACATCTCTCACTCTTCTCAATAAATGTCAATGGCTTCCTGACACCTCTAGGATCAAAACACAAGCCCCTCCGTTTGGCATTTCAAGCTCTTCACAACCCGGCTCCCAAATGTCCTTCCAGTCCTACTCTGCCCTAACCCGCATCACGTGTTTAAGTTGGTCACACTGGCTTTCCGGCTGTTGCTTCCGCAAAATATTTACTCCCCCATCTCCATGGCTTTGCAGAGGCTGTCTCTCAGGTTAAGAAGCCACTCCCTTTTCATCCCTTTCCCTTACAGCCCTGTCTTCCTTCAAATGCCTTGTCTTTTTGTATAGGTTTCCAGATGCCCTTTCCTCTAGCATCTCTCTGCCACGAATTATACTGAACCTGTTTTTGTATCTGTTAACGTGGAAACATCATTATTCCCAGTAGAATTTAACACCCTCAATGGTCGAGAGTGTTTCATTTTTGTGTTTATCTTTACAGTCTAGCACTATGCTTGGAACATAATAAGCACTTAATAAATGCTTGCTGATTGATTATTAGGAAATTCAGTGTAAGAGGCCCAGGTTCTAATATGAACACTGAGATTTTTTCCAAGTAAACACTGTAGGAATTTAAGGCCCAGCTCACTGGCAATTAGCAGATCTCAGTCTGAATCATATTATAAGCACCTCCAGAAATAATCATTTCCAAATAATTACCTAGTCATAAAAATCTCATTAATATAATGGACAGTTGCTTCTATATAGTTGGCCAATTAAAAACAGAAACGAGCATGCCTTCCTTAAAAGAGGCCCCAATCATTTTTCCCCCATGCCTTACCTTTACACAGCTGACTGATGTCTTCAGGCAGAGTTAAATCAGCACATCTCAAAGAAGATGAGAACAGACTGGCAGGTTTGTGGAAGGGTGTGTATAAAGGTGACACTTCACTGAATACCTTGTCCTGGAGTAACTCATCTGGAGTTGGCCTTGAGAGACACATTTAAAATACAAAGCAAAAATAAAAGTCATTTAAAAATTCCTGAAATAGAGCATACATTTCAGCAGAATAATTACAATTTTAAAATATCTCATTAACTTCATCTCTGGAAGGAGGGACATAAGGTGACTGAATTGTTTTAGCCACAGCAGCTCAAAAAGATTGCCTGTTAAGACTTGGAGGGCAGGCTAATTTGAAGTATTTGGGGTTTTGGGGGAGGGGGAGGACAGTAGGGATTGCTAGCATGTCATTTCAACAGTGGAGGGAACTTTAAGCGATGATGCTCTCTAATGCAAATCAATGTCTGCTCTGTAAGTTACGGTTTAGAGAACGGCCTTGGAGAGTCAGCCTCAGAATCTGAGTTCAAGTTCTGTCTTTGACACATGTGGGCAAGTCACTTGACCTCTCAGTGCTGCAGAAAATCTCAGTAAATAATAATAATGACTCACAATTATATAATGCTTTACAGTATTCAAAGCACCTGATGTACATTATCTCACTGGATCCTCATAACTATGCTGGGAAGTAGATAAAGAATCATCATTTCCATTTTACAGAACAAATGATTTGACCAAAATAAAAGAGCTATTAAATTGTAAAGCCATGAATGGCCTGAGATCCAGTCTTTCCCCAACATTAAGTTGATTCTCACAGAAAATAAAACAGAAGCTACTAAGAAGAAATAGGTCTTGTGGTCATTCATCCTTTGTTTTTGAAGAGAACCAAGGACATCACGAGGAGATGTCTTTTGACTTGTGCATGAATTGGATTTAAGTGAGGCAAGAGTTGCACAAAGTTATCAGTCTCACTGTTTTTTCTAGTCACTGAAGTTCAGTGGTAGGACTAAGGTCAGGATGGCTGGCAATGGTCTGACCTTGGCACCTTCCATGTCTGACCAAGCTCTAAGGGCTCCGCAGCACCTGCTTCAGCTGCCTTCATGGCCTTAGGCTCTCATCTGCCCATTCTACCAGGGGAAGGCTGCACGTTTTTTGGGTAGACATCCCCGTAACTCACTAACGGGTTTGAGACCCATTGGTTACCCTTAACCTCCCGTAGCCTGTCTGCTGACATGTTCACTGTGGTGGCCTCTGCACATGCTACAGCTTCTTGGAGCCACAGGTGAGAGCTGGGCAGAGGAGGACACCCACGGTGGATGAGCAGCCCTGAAAGGGGCTCAGCAAGCCCTCACACCAGAGCTGCTAGTCCTCCTGAATACCTCATAGAACCCACAAATATCTATAGCAATAAAGTCAAGAGTCATTTTTTCCACAGGGTTCAGAGCTGAGAGATCTAGCTTAAATCTCTCCTTTTATGGATAAGGAAACTGACCCCAGAGATGTTAAATGACTTCCCCAGCTAGTGAGAGAGCCAGAAATACCAAGACCTGAAGAATTCTTCTCAGCTCACAAGGATTATTAATGGGCCGTCTTTCATATTTCTAGGTCTCCTACTGTGATGCTCCAAGTTTTCTGCCGCCATTTCTGGAAATAACCATAACGATGACGACGGTGATGAGAGCTAACGTTCATATGGCACTTCCTATGGGTCAGGCACTGTGCCAAGTGCTTTACAATTATTATCTCATTTGTTCCTCATAAGAACCCTGACAGGAAGGTGTTATTATCACCACCCCCATTTTACAGATGAGGAAACTGAGGCAACAGAGGTTAAGTGACTTGCCCTGATCCCACAACTAGTAAGTGTCTAAGTCCGAACTTGAACTCGGGTCTTCCTGACTCTAGGTCCAAACACTCTACCCACTGGGCTACCTAGTTGCCCTGATAATGCTGTCTCTTGCCCCTTCTGCGACGGGTTAGGTGACACTCCACTCAGACGTGAAGAAATAATTTCATTACTCCTAGTTACCAGATTCCCTTTCAATGTTTGTTTTCTATATAATCAATGAATACAAAAACTAAAGCCGAAAAAGAAGTGAGAGAGATGCTGCTGTTTAACAAAAGAGGCGCGTTGCTACTTTCAAAAGGAAATACCGTACTCCAAATATTTACTCTAAAGATTGTCTTTTCAGTGATGGCACAGCCTTGGAAACTCTGAAGGGTTAGTACAAAACTTTGAGCTAATAGTTCCATTGCACATAAGAAAGCAAAAATCTGCTAAACTAAATTTGCATCCAGTATAAATCTCATTATCAAGTCCTAAATCAGTAATATTACTATTGTCCTCATTAGGAGAAATTTAAGAGAGTTATTAACCTCTTAGAAGGGTGGAAAGTGAGGCATTTCTTCAAGAGACTAATCACATTTTCAGGGAGCTCCTGGAAAATAAAAAGAGAAAAAGATTCCTTAAAATTTTGTATTACTCTAAAGTATCTGGTGGGCTCTTTTCATACAACAGAGGTTTTTAATTTAGAAAAAAACCCAGATTACTAATTTTTGGTACATTTCATATATTTTATATGTGCGTATGTGCACATTTATAATAAAATAGATTATCACAATAGGTTTTTGGGGAAACCATGGATCTAAAGTAAGAATAATTTTAAAATATAGTGCTACTGGAAATTAACTTATTCCTAAGAAATTCCGTTTGAATTATTTAAGCAAAAAGAGAGAAATATCGGAAACTAATACATGATTTTTAACAAGCTATATTAAATGAATCTCTTTTATTTATAAACTTAGCATTAACCTTTATAATGTCCAAACAACCATGTTCCTCAGCCAAGACTGTTATAGTATCATCCATACAACCTAGAACAGAAAAGCCATGAGAATGAAAACAAAACTTTATTAAGGCACATAAAAGACATGCATTAAAAAAAAAAATTACAAGCCACCAGGCTCTCTTATATCTTAAAATTTGTGACTTTTTAAAAAATGTGTTTTAACATAATCTACTACATAGTACAGGATATTAAAATATTTAGGATTTTAACTTTTCCCTTCTGATTCTTCTATTTAAAAAAAAATGAAGACTGCAAATCATTTCTTATAAAGTATAGGTTCAATTTAAGTATGTTTAAAAGTTATAATACTGAGACAGTGTGAGAAAGTAAGTTGGGAGGCAGGCTTCTGCTGTCTGCTCTGGGGGCAGCAAGGTGGCACAGTGGATAAAGTGTTAGAACATCTGAGTTCAAATCTGGTGTCAGATATTTCCTATCTGTGTGATCCTGGGCAAGTCACTTCCCTCTATTTGCCTCAGTTTCCTCAACCAGATAATAGGGATAATAACAGCACCTATCTCACAAGGCTGTTATAAGGATCAAGTAAGATATTACTTATATTTAGCAAAGCACTTGGTACACAGGAGATACTAGGTAAATGCTGATTCCCTTCCTCTGCCTTCCCCGCTCTGACTGAGGAAGGCCTGGGTTCAAGCTCTACCTTTGGCAACCCAAATTATGGATGTTCTTGGGGACCTGGGCAATTTTCTCAAGTTTGCAGAGCTCCTGGAGAGGAGACACTGATCTGTAAGGACAAAGGGACCTTCCTCATCCTTCACTGCCTAATCGATGAAATCATAGGTCATGAGGCTTGCCCGTCCCCTCCCCTCAAAACAAAACAGAACAAATGAAAACACGGCATTTTATGCCCTGGAACTTTTAAAAAAATAAATATCTTTTTGTTTTTACATCACCTGAATCACTCCTTGCATCCCTTCCTGTTCACTTTCCCAGAGAGCCATCTTCCCTGGGAATTACTAAGATGTTTCCAATGGATAGAACCAGGAACTACAGACTAGTTTAGAGAATGGGAACATAATTCTTAATTCTGATAAACCTTTGGATTTAAGTATAGAACAAGTTCATACAGTTTTATTTATGTGACTTGCGTCCCAAACCTGCTTCTGGACTTGGGATACAGATCTGTTATGTGATCATGTATGAGCCTTATCAGTGCCCATCTAAAAGGTTATTTTTTAGTTATGCGCTCTCTTTTCACTTATCCACGTATGAATCTGAATGCAAACATGTGGCCCTATTGCTATATATGGCAAAACAATGAATCTTTTTCATAGATTAAAAAAAGGACTCTCATGATCCTATAGTAATTCATTATCTTATTTGCTTAAACCAGAGAGGCAGTGGATCTTAGTAATATTAAGAGATATATTCCAAAGCACAACATGACTCATGAGAAGAGAATTTACTTTTTCTTATTGTCTTCTTATTTATTAATTTATTAACATATTATTCATTTTTATTTATGTGGGATAACTAGGTGGCACAATGATTATTAGAACATGAGACTTGGAGCGAGGAAGACCTAAGTTCAAATCTTGCCCCATCCACTCTTTCACCATAGGCCAAGTCACTTAACCTCTGATGGCTCAGTTTTCTCATCAATAAAATGGGGATAATAGCACCTATCTCACAGGGTAGCTGTGAGGAATGAATGAGTTAACACATATAAAAGTACCTTGCAAACTTCAAAGTGGTGTATAAACACCATTATCTAGAAATTGGTCAATTTCCAATGGCCCTGTTGGTCAGTAATGAGACAAGCTAGTGAAGAAAGTACTATTATGACACTGAAGAATTATGTCTCTAACTCTCCCAAGCCATCATATACATGTTACGTACACTAGAAAAAGAACATAGATGCTTCAATAGAGGAATGAGGGAAAGAGCTCTAAATACATACTTAGCACAAGCAAGAGGTTCTTAGCCAGCTCCCTCATGTTACACTTAAGCAAACTGAGACCTACAGATGCTAAGTGACTTGCCATAGGTCATAAAGGAAAGGTTAACATTAAGATTTGAACTCAGGATTTGTAACTTCTAATCCAGCGTTCTTAGCACAGCACACGTCCGGAGCAGTAACTTCACGAACAAAAGGTAGAATAGTAAACTTATGAGACTTACCTAATGTAAGTAAGAACTTTAGCCTTTCAGAAATATCCAGGCCCTGAAACAGCTTTCTTCCCTAAATGAAATAACGAATTATTAGATGAGAAAAGGAAAGCAAATTGCTGCATTTTTTTTTCCCAATGAAGCCTTTTTTTTTAAACTGAAAATAATTTTAACAGAGGTATTAACTCTAGGTTTTTTTTCCTACTTAGGCTTCTATTACTACCCTATTCCCCTTATTAAATTTGTTAAAGCCAAACTAAACATACAATTTAAATATTTTAAAATCTCCTGATATCTGATAACAAAACACATACTATCCAAGTAATATTTCTAAAAGTAAAGAAAAGGACAAGATGCTAAAAAATGGAGACAATTTGGCACAGAGGACAGAAAGATGGCCAGGAAGGACTGGTTTTAAGGTTGACCCCTAAGTCATAATGGCTGTGTAACCCTCTGCAGGTGGCCTAATCTCTCAGTGCTCTAAGAAACAATCTAAGATCCTAAGTTTCAGGGAAATTGGTCACCTGGTGAGTGGGGGGAGTTTTCTCACCTGAGTGTTCCATACATCAGTGGTGCCAAACTCAAACAGAAACAGGGGCCATTACACTGTACATAAAGAACCCTATGGATCATACATTGACTAAGAAAATCACAAATTAACATTATTTATGTTAGGTCATGTTTTTATTTATTCTGTTAAACACTTATTTCCCAACGATATTTTAATTGGCTATCCATGGTCCCCAACTTTGACACCTCTAGACCAGATGACCACTGAGGTTCCTCCAACTTTAAGATCCTGTGATTCTCTGACCTTTTCCTTCTTCACTGTGCCATGGGAGGAAGGCCATAATAGGAAATGGAAGCTTTAGTAGGTCCTACCACACCAGCAAGGCTTCATGTGTCTATGGTACCAATCATTAATAAGCTATACATTTATCATCCAAGGATCATACTGGCTAAGTCTGAAGAAAGTCATTATCAAAGGAATTGGTGGAAAGAGGAGCCAATTCAATCCAAACCAATCCACAAGGCATTTACTAAGCGCCTACTCTTTCATAATCACTGTTCTAGGGGGTGTAGATACAAAGATAAAAATAAGAACCCCAGAGGAGGCATTATGCCACTACGTGGGGACAGAACTTAAACCTGAGAGTCAGGGAGATGGGTATGAATCACGCCTCAGGCATTTACTATCAATTTATAATTCTCAAGATCATTTTAAAAATCAAATGATACATGGCACATAAAGAGACTTTAAAAAACAGAAAATAGTATGTACATATGAGTTATTATTCTTATTACTATCTTATTATTATCCTTGTAAATAGAGGTTTATTAATACCACTTGTAATTATAAAGGAGAATGATCTTAATTTGAGTACTACAGAAAAGATTCAGAAGGCAACTAACTGGGGAAAAATCAGTTTCCTTATGGACTGATATTTCTCAATTGTGATTCTTATCTGTGTAAAATAAAAGAAGTAATAGTTTACACCCACAACACAGAAACTGTAAGAATTAATGAGACAATATTTTCAAAGTATTTTCAAGAATTCCTAATAAAGCTGCAAAGACAGAATGTCCCAAAAGTCTCAGTGTAGTTTTGAGTATTAATACTCAAATGATATTAAGGCTTTTAACAATTTTAATTTTAAAAATTAGATATTAGTAACTTATTAGTAATTAAGGATTAACAGTTAATTAGTTATTATTTATTGACAGTGAATATTAAGGCTTAAAAAGTTTAAAACTACACAGACTTTCGGGATACACTACAGGCAAATAACTCGGCATGTAGAAAAATTATGTGTTGGTTTTTTTTTTAAGTCAAATCAATTTAAAAACAAGGTATTTTCCTCAGTTATATATGCAGGAAATGAAAACAGATTTATACCACTTGTGCTGCAAAAATATCACCCCTAAATCTATAAAAACTGTTTTCATTGGTCTAATGGTCCCCTTAGACACTTTAACCCAGCCATTGGTTACATACCATACAAAGTTCAAATAAAATAATTCCAAGAGACCATACATCAGATTTGGGGCCAGAAGGCAATGGCTTTTCACTTGGTGTGTGGTCACTGGGTTTGGTGATTCCTTGTGCAATGACCTCAGGTGCCAGGTAGGATGGGTACCTACAACAGGATATTAATGTGACTAACACTTACTACAGACAGATCAAGAACTCTGGAAGAAAAAACAATGTGCTCTTACTACAAACACAGGAAGTTTCAGAAACAAGATGGCCTTGGCAAGAGCTTCTGCTAAGCGGAATTGTGAACCAACCACAGGAATTGGGAGAGGCCTACCTCCCTGGGGTTCCAAAAGTAATTATAGGCCTAAAAAGATTTTAATATTCTTTGCCTCTTCCTCTTGCATTAATGCTTTGTTTTTTCTTCCCTTCCTACTTCTTCTCTAATTGCCTCTCCCATTTCCTCTAAATGGCTACTACTTTCTCACTGTCCTATCCTTTAAAATACTGCTTAAAGTGTACCTTATCATTTATCTCCTCTTGGAACTCTGAAATTCCACTATTTGTGAAGTAATCCAACCTTATTTGGAAGGGAATTTGAGAATTTTGTGCTTAGATTTCTAGAGAGAAGTAGAATTGGTATAGTTTTAAGTAAACACACAGACAGACACAAGAACTAGTTCATTACGGTGAGAATAGAATTTTACTCTGCTGTATTTTAGCTTTATGCCCATCTTTCATTTACTGCTAGGTTAAATCAACAACATCTACACCTATCTGTTGCTGTTCAGTTATTTCAGTGACGTCTGAGTCTCTGTGACCCCATGTGGGGTTTTCTTGGTAAAGATACTGCAGTAGTTTGCCATTTCCTTCTCCAGCTCATTTTACAGATGAGGAAACTGAGGCAAACAGGGTAAGGTAACTTGCCCAGGGTCACAAGGCTAGGAACTCCATTCACTGTACCACCTGTCTGCCTTGGTTTGGCACCTATCATAGATACCTTAATGACATGAGACAATGTGATTCCTGGGAGTCATTCCTTCTTCCTCTCTCCCATGCCTCTATGTAATACTGCCTGTGCTATTTATCTATTTAAAAAATGTAGCAAAACCAAATAAGTAAAAGTCATCTAAAAAATTTTAGAATTAAGAAAATACCAATTTATTACTTTGCCAATTTATTTTTATTTTCCAGCAATGCAAATTAACCATCCATTACTCTAGTTTGTTACAGATACACTACTCTAGCTTTGGTGAATGAGTATGGTAAATCCAATGACCAATCCCAAATGGGCCATTAATTTTTCCACAGGGATATGTGATACTTCTAAGGGTATATAACTGGCAAAACAAAGTATAATGACTAAGGACAAAAGATGATGGATAACATAGACCAATGATGGCCCAAGATGATCATATAGGCAGATAAGAGGACCTTTCTTTAAATCCTGCCTCTTCCACCCACTATTTGTGCAACCCTACGCAAGTCACCAAACCTCCCTGAGACTCAGTTTCCTCATTTGTAAAAAAGGTTGAATAAGACAAATTCTGAGGCTCCTTCTCACTCTACCAACATTGTTATCCAATGAATAGCACAGTAGCATTTCCAATTCAAGAAGAGCTTTGAATATAGCTGACCAGGTAAAAAGAACACAGGCTTTCATCATCATCTCTCTCTCTGGAGTTTTAACAACATACTTAGCTACTTGGCCAGTTGAAATGAAAGCTCAGAGCCCTAAAACAGATGTTAACAGTTTACTTTTTTTTTTTGGTTCCTTAAAATTTGCGTTTTGAACCAACTGCAAGTTTCTTTTGGGGTAAATATTTTCTTTCATGTCTTAACTATTTGATCACTTTATTTTTCCTGGCTAATGTTTCATGTTTTGCTCTTTGATACTTTGGGGCGATACCAAAGGTCTCAGACTTCAAAGGAAGCTAGACCTCATGGTAACCTAAGACCACTTCTACCACTTCCAATTTGACATTCAGGTTCAATTCTTCAAGCTGCCTGGTATGCTTTCAGCAAGTTACTTCCTCTCCTCACTGTCTGGTCCCATTAAAACCTAAAGCACTTTGAGGGGGAAATTTAAAGTTTATTTTATTTTTTTTAAATCAGTCCTTTCATAAAGGCTTGCTTTTAATTTTCTCTTTTTAAATAGCAACCTGACAAACATCAACAAATATAAACATTTCCATATACAAAGAGAAAAAAGGATTGTATATAAACCATCTATTGCAATTACATGAAACTTGTTATTCAAAGTATATATCAGATTAATTACAGGGCCAACACTGTCTTTCTTGTTTATTTCCCTTTTTGATTGATTTGATTTTGTTTTTTCTTTCTTTCTTTTTTTTTTTTGGCTTCACTATCAGACCTCCCTCATCCCTTACAGTTATACCCCTCACAAAAATTAAGTTCTTCCTATCAACAAGTATAATCAGTAGATTACATCCATGGCCAAGACTAAAAAATGGTCTCACTCATTCTGCATCACCAGTCCATCAACTCTCTGCTAAGACGTGGGAAACTTGGTTCGTCATCAACTTTCTGGAGTCATGACTGTACCATTCTGAGTTCTTAAAGTTGTTTTTCTTTATAAAACAGCAGTTTTACATATTTTGTTCTACTCACTTGACTCTTCCATCAGTTCATATAAGTCTTCTCAAGTTTATCTAATTCCGTCCTTTCTGTCATTTCTTATATTTTAAAAATATTCCTTTAAATACATGATTAGTTCAATCCTTCCCCTTCGGAGGGAAACCCACTTGGTTTCCAGCTCTTTTCTAGACACCTCACCCAGTCCCTGAGCACTGGTTCTGTACTTTCCTTTCCTCATTTTAATCTTCTCTTTATGATCTTCCAAAGTTGAAGTTTGTTTTGCTTTTTGACAATTTCCACCCCAAGTTCCACTCTCCTTCTTTTCCCTTTCTCCTTGTGTCTACCTGTTGTCTGATTGGATTTCATATTTTTCTTTGAGTGCCCAACCCTTCTTTGTCCAGTTTAGCCAAAAGTGAGATTGATAAAATGCCCATTCCCTGTACCATTCCCTTTGTTTGTATATTCTTCTTGGGCACTCCAATTTTGAAAAATAATTCTACTCCCTTTTCCCCCATTTCCTCCCCTTCTTTCCTTTTCTTTTCTCTCTTAAAATTAACAAAAAAGAACCCAATCAATCATGTCCTGTGTTTGTATGTCCTATTTTTCATTCTAAAGGGGCACTTATTTCTTCTCTCCCTATTAGGTCATAAGCATTTTTTAAATCTTCATTTAGCCTCTTATAACTGGCCAAATTTATTTACTTTTCTAGAGTTCTCTTGTCTTCTGTATTTCAGTTTTAAAATGCTGATCTTTTCATCAAGAGTGTTACAAATCGCCTCTTCTATTAATAGTCCATAATTACCTCTGCAGAAGAATACTTTGTTTTACAGATTAAGTTATTCTTCATTGTCAATTTTAAATTTTTCGTAGTTGCACTCTGGTCTTATGTTATCCTGATGCTCAAACCATACTTCTGGATGCCTGTAGTAATTTTTTTCTTTGGCCAGAAGTTGTAAATTTTGCCTATGATGTGTCGGGTTATTTTCAATTTGAGTTCTCCTTAAGGAAATAGACAATGGACTTTCGGTTTTCATTTTTCCCTTTAACCCCGCTCAAAGTACGCACCTACGTGAATTTGGTCCATGGTGTGTTCCTGGTCAGAGCACCACAGGCTTCTGCTCCTAGGAGGTCCAACTAGGTTTAGGCCCTCTCTAACCTGCAGTTTCAGACCATTTGTCAGAGTTTTGCCTGGCTTTTATTTCCCTGGTTGTAATCCCTCTCTGAGTGCCTACAATCTTGGGCATTTTCTGGTGCTGTCTGGGACTGGAGGGAGGAGCACCTGACTGGTATTTCTCTTTGGTGTTCATCACTGATGCTTCTAGTGCTAAAGTCTATGTGGGAGAGCTGGAGTCCACCGAAACCTTGCATATCACTAACTTAAATGGAAAGTGAGTATCAAGGTTTGTTTAAAAGACAGTGTCATGCAGGGTGGAAATGTTTTTAGAAAGCACTTTCTCAGAGACGATGATTACATGTAATTAAGTTTTCCCCCTACCTCCTCCTTCGCCAAAGAAGCTGGAGACGGAGACAAGGAGAAAGAAAAGGAGAAAGGAAGAAAAGGAAGAGAAGAAGCCCTAGGACAGAGCCCTGGGTTTTCCCATGATTATGGGAATGATGACCATCTGGGTATAGATGCTTCCCAAATCTACACATCTGCACCTAGCCCCTGTGCATCAGAAATTCAACACGTCTACAACTGAACTTTTATCTTTCCCGTAAAATTCACTCACCATTCTTCCTAAAGCCCCCTTTTTGGTCAAGAGCACCATCATATTTCTCCTCAAGCAAGTGGACAAGCTTGGTGTCATTCTCACTTCTTCACTGTCCCCCACTCCCTAGGTGCAATCAGCTGCCAAGTTTAGTTGGCTTTTCCTGCACAGTCTTTCTCATATCCATCCCCATCCTGTCATCCACACATTCATAACATTAGTTCAGACCCTCATAACCTCTCTTGTAAAAGCTTCCTAACTGGTCTCCCTGTTTTCAGTCTTTTCCCCTCCCAGATTTTTTTTAAAGAGGCCATTCTTTGCCTCATTTCTTATTAAGCCTTAATCAATGAATGAGCACTGCCTCAGTCAAACTGAGATCTGTTAAAGACCTTAACCTGAAAAGGCCAAGGTCTCCCACTGCATCCTGGGCCATCTCCAGTTTCTGATCCATATCTGACCACTGGACCCAGATGGCTCTGGAGGAGAAAGTGAGGCTGGTGACTTTGCACAGCCCTCCCTCACCTAAATCCAGTTCACCTGCATGTCATGGCATCACATCACTTCCCTGATGTCATGGTGCTGTTTGAGAATGAAGGATAAACAGCAACTCTCTATATTTTACATAACTGCCAAGGTGACTGCCTAAGACACAGATAGGACCATGTCATTCCTGTGCTTAAGAAACGTCAATAGCTCCCCAATTTCTGGAAGCAAGTATAAACTATGATCACAGGACCACAGAGTTAGAAGAAATTTACAAGGCACTGAGTTCATGCCTTCATTTTACAGGTAAGTAAAAGTGAGCCACAGAAACTGGATATTTTTTATAAAAATGTATGCAACTAAATGCAATTGTGATGATATTTGTGGGATGCTAATTTGTTCCTTTGCACAGTGAAAATGGCGAAATTTATTTTCTGAAACTACATTTAGGTTTCTAGGTACGGATTTTGATACCATCTCTGATTTTCACTAAAATTCTACTCATATCTCCCTGTGGAAACAAAAGACTTGGTTCTTAGATTCTTATAGGCTGTTCTTTTCATTATCTCCTTCTCTCTCTCTCCTCCTCTATGTGAGCATCAGTATATATACACATACATATAATACAAAATTATAAATTATATATTCACATACATGTATGCATGTAAATATGTATGGGTAGATATGTTTTATGTATACATATGTGTATATTTGTGTGTGTGTACATACACATATAGTGTGGCTCTTTAGTCATTTCAATCACATCCTATTCTTTGTTGCCCCATTTGGGGTTTTCTTGTCAAAGATACCAGAGTCATTTCTTTCTCCAGATCATTCTACAGATGAGGAACTGAGGCAAGCAGGGTTAAGTGACTTGCCCAGGATCACAGAGCTAGTAAATGTCTGAGGCCAGATTTGAACTCAGGTCTTCTCAAAAAATTCTGGTCAATGCCATGACAATTCAAGTCACATGAGATATGATGAAAATTCAAAGCCCTTAGCGGTAGTAATAAACAGGAGGCTAATGCAGATGGACTCAATTTTCAAACCTCCCAGGGCAAACAAAGGCATTGTTCCACTTGCTCTGCTCTGCACATTTCACGCATATGTAGTACCTGCAAGTGGGATCCTCATCGACTCGCTTGCTCTTACATTTATCACTGAATGAAATTAAACTATTCATCATTGCAAGAGGGCTTTGTTGTGGAATGCCTGCCTGGAATTCTATAAAGGTCTTCTAGACAGTCCAAAGAAGGCCAGGGCATTGTGAAATTTTCATTAATTTTTCTCTTTAAAAAAATATAGACAAAACTCAGGTATCCTTAAAAATAATGACGATAAGTTAATATTACATATTAGGGGCAACTAGGTGGCACAGTAGATCATCAGGCCTGATGATCTCATCTTCCTGACTTAAAATCTGGCCTCAGACGCTTACTAGCTGTGTGACCCTGGGCAAGTCATTTAACCCTGTCTAAATCAATTTCCTCATCTGTAAAAATGATCTGGAGAAGGAAATGGCAAATCACTCCAGTATCCTTGACAAGAAAACCCAAAATGGGGCACAAAGAGTCAGTTACAACTGAAAACAACAAAATGTATATATCACCTGAAAGTGAGGAAGATGGTTACCAGCCAAAACAGACACAGTAAGTATATGGAAATAATCACAAACAAACACGAAGTTCGACATAAATTACTGAGGTAATATTTATTGTGCATGGGTAGGTAAAACTAACAGAAGCTTTAAAATGACAACTTTACCTAAGCGACTTATGTAATACCATCCTGACTAAATCTCTATGAAATTATCTTACTGATTCAGAAAAGCAATAACAGGGTTCACCTGGAAGAGCAGAGGGTCAGGAACTTCAAGGAAATCAGGGGAAAAAGATACGAAGGAGTGAGATCCAGTAGCATCACATCTTAAATCATATCATAAGGTGAGAGAAATGCTAAAGTGTAAAATGGATCATTTGGATCATTTTAAATTAAAATTTTCCTCTATAAACGAAACCTAAGTAGTCAAGAATAGCCCTAGGGAATGCAGAAAAATTGGGGGAAAAAATCTCTCATGGACAATCTCCGAGATAGAACGTGATTGGGTCAAAATATTGTGGTGTAAGAAATGATGAGCTAGTAGATTTAGAAAAATGTGGAAAGTCTCAGACTTGAGAAGGAAGGTGGCTATCCATCTACTGAGAAACAGGTAACAACTGGAAATAAGCATGATATTGTTAAATAGCACTATCCTTTAAAATTATTTATAAATATAGAAATGATACAGCATTGCTGAAATCTCAAAGCTGTAAAATGTTTATTCTTACCCTATCGGGAAATCAACATCAACGCCATGAGCTGTCATGTGGTAAAGTCCAAACTTAGCCAGTTTAATATGTTCCTATAAGAGAAAAGGAGATGAAATCTTTGAAAAAAAATTGCGCAGGAAATTCCAATAATGTGATAAATGAAACTCATAGAAACCATTACCCCAACAGGTCAGTTGACAAAAACCATTTCATCTGTTTTTCACAAGTTTAACAAAACAAGCCACAGAAGTTTAATTTTCAGATATGCTATAAAAAAATAGAATGCCCAAATGAGAGGTTTTCAGTAACATCTGACTCTTTGTGACCCCATCTGGGATTTTCCTGGCAAAGATACTGGAGCAGTTTGCCATTTTCTTCTCCAGCTCATTTTACAGATGAGGAAAATCAGTTAGGTGACTTGACCAGGGTAACACAGCTTATAAGGGGTTGAGGACAGATTTGAACTCAGGAAGATGAGTCTCCTTGACTACAGGCCTGCAATGTGCACACACACACACACACACACACACACAAACATACACACTCTCTCTGTATAGACAGAGATAAAGAGATATAAATACAGCAGGAGCACTAACTGTATTTCTTCATCTCTAAACTGAAGCAATTGAACTGGATGGTCTACAACAGCGGTTCTCAACCTGTGGGTTATGTTCAATTTGTAACAATGAAAATACATCCTTCATATCAGACAGATTCATAACAGTAGCAAAATTATAGTTATGAAATAGCAATGAAAATAATTTTATGACTGGGGGTCACCACAACATGAGGAACTGTATTAAAGGGTCGCGGCATTAGGAAGGTTGAGAACCACTGGTCTATAAGGCCCCTTTCAACTCTAATCTGCAATCACATGATCTTAAAGATTTCCCTTTTTCTGTGGGACTCACTGGTGGGGATGGCATGTGCCCATGTCCAATAAGAATTTTTATTTCCCTTATACTGTAACCTGAAACCTGAAACTGGGCTCTTGCCTGGAAATGACTGGTTTTCGAGACTGTGTGAAGGTTTTGCAGCGTCCTCTTGTGTTGTGCGAGCATGAAGTCAACCACAGTTATTAATGGCTCTTTTCTGGGTAGCAACAAAACTCTAATCTTTATAGGCCTTTAAGTTTTCCTCTGGTATTTTTATCTTTTAATACTTTCACAGTAATTACCATCACTTCCTTTTCAGTATTATAGTTTTGAATGTTTTAACAAGTCACTTGAATTTTTAAATGAATACAACTGATCCAAACAATTCTACTTAAGGAGCGCCCCCTGGAAGGAGGAGGGAATTTATGGGGAAATGATGGGTAGAATTTTTTTTCAAATGGTATCAATACAAATTTAGTTTACAAAAGGAAAAAAAATCTTAATTTCACTCCAAGAAAACTGAAAGTTGCTTACACTGTTCTTTGTTACGTGCCTTCTAACAACAGGCTTACATGCACGAGAAATGAAGGCAAGGCAGAAAACAAAGAAAAATGGTGGTCACACTTTTCTATTATTTCTGAACTGAATTCTCAAAGGGGGCCTTGCCAACAACTGTATTCAGATACTAATCACACTGAACAAAATTATAACTGCTCCTGTAAATCTCGCCTTCTGACCTTAGAATAGGTATCTGACACATCAGTAAGCTCCCACATAATTTTCCAAGTAAAGAAACACATTACTGAGAAAAAAAAAAGCACTGAGATTTCAGGAAGGAAAATTAAAGGAACATACAAAACAGAGCTCTTGAACTCTACTTTTCCTTAGCAGTGGAACAAACAGGGAGATCATCTAAATAAGTATGACTCCAAAAAGTAGGGAAAAAGCATCATTTCATTCATTTTAGAAAGACAGACCCAGGAAAGGACCTGGATCCATGGATAGTGGGCACTTAAAAAAGGATAAATATAAGTGACTTTACACGATTTATAAAAACCACCTAAATTTTATTTTTATATTTAAGGGAACGGGGGGTGGCGCAACCTAAAGATTCTTGTAATTTCTTACTGCCAAACACAGATTAAGGGGCACTGATTCTAGGAATCTCTAACCTCTAAGTCAGAACAAACATCTTCTGTGAAAGCATGGGGTGTGTGTGTGTGTGTGGGTGTGTGTGTGTGTGTGTGTGTGTGTGTGTGTGTGTGTGTGTGTGTGTGTGTGTGCACTTGTGCAGAGCTTGGTTCACACGTTACACATACCAGTCGTGTGATGGTGGACAAGTCCCCTAAATTTTCTGACGCTCTTTTCTTATCTATAAAAATAGAGATGATATCTCTAGTGCTTGCCTGACAGGGTTGTTGCAAGGCTCACATGTAAAGGATTTTGTAAACTTTTACAACACTATTACTGATGTCCCTTGTGTTCTTGTTCTTGTTCTTATTCTCTCGCTCCTCCCTCCCCACCTTTTCTCCCCCTTCTTTTTTCTCTTTTTCCCCCTAGCATTACCTCTTGATCCAACAGAATGTTGTGAGGCGACAGAGCTCGATGGACCATTCCGTGTTGGTTCATGTACTGCAAGCCCTGGAGGACCTCAAATGCAATGCATAACACTTTCAAAGGGCTAGAAAATAATAAATAAAAACATACAACATGAATCAGACTGATAGCAACCTTACTTTAAAGCAGGAAACAAGGAATACTGGGAGTGCCACGCTTTTCTGTTAAAGCTATTTTAAGGCACAACTCTTTTATTATTTTTTTAATCACAAAAGCCTGTGGAGAGACTTGTTGCACTTTCTCCATATCATAATTAGATACTTTTACACAATATTTTGTAATACGTATTTTGTGGATTTCTGGCTATGTGACCACTGATTCTGCCAAAAGTCAGAACTGTTGTATTCCCTTCCTGGTGATGCTTCTGACTTTGGACATCACCATGCTTCAGCTGCCTTCTCACTTTGGTACTTCCATCAGTGCCTGGGACCTTATAACATCTGGAATGTTCCCTTTCCCTTCTTCTCCCCCTATCCCCTATCAACTCACACACGTGCTAGTTTCTTTCCCCTGTTTGTGAGTGCCTACTAGGGTTTCCATTTTGGGCATGTGCTCAGGCTAGGCATGCTTCATTTCACTCCAATGTGTGCTTCTGACTCTCTGGACCTGTCCATCATACCCTAGTGTGGGTACCTCCTACTCCACCCTCTTTTCAAATCCCTTTTATATGCTGTCTTTCCTCATTAAAATGGAAGCTTCTTGAGGCAGGAACTGCCTTTCTTGGTGCTTGTATCTGCATTCCCAATGCTTAACACATATGTCCAGCACACTGCTGACATTTAATGCTTACTTGTTTCCTGACTTGCAGGCCCTCGTGACTCATTCACCATTGAGCTGAGCTTAATTTTCAAGGGGCTAAACACTTCAACTGTGGAATTCAGCATTTCTCGGAGGGAGGTGCATGTTAGTCTGACTCGCTTGGATTCTTCTTTACAAAAATTCTGATTATACTTGATACCTGCTATACGGAAGTTAGCCCCTACTAGTTGCTTCAATTACTTATCATGTGAATTTTCTCTGCTTCTAATCCTCGCCCACTACTGCTGTTTTTGCACAGAACCTTACTAGAAAAATGGTTCATAACAATGAACTAAAGGAAAACGTAAAATAAAATGGAGTTCTCAAGCCTCTGGGAATATTAAAATGACGGAAAGTTCACTTTTATTTAGGCTATGGGTAGCAATTCTAGCTCTAATGCAATGGATTGAGCCAGAAAAAGGTCTTCTTCCAGAACAGCAGTTCCCAGCCTTTGGGGCTGTGGTCTTAAAATCCACGTGTGCACCATTATCTTTTTTCATCCTTAGCACCAATTAAATATGCAATGAGACAGAATATAATAAATAAATATATCTCCACTGGACTGAATATGGTTCATAAATACAGACAATAGTAGTTTTCAAGGGTACATTGATATGATTGAAAAATAAAAATTAATTTAAACATATTAGTAAATTCACCGGGCTTTTTATCTTCATTAAATTTTCTTTGGGGCAGCTAGGTGGCACAGTGAATAGAGCACCGGACCTGGAGGCAGGAGGAGCTGAGTTCAAATCTGGTCTCAGATGCTTGACACACTTACTAGCTGAATGACCTTGGGCAAGTCACAACCCCAATTGCCTTGCCTTCTCTCCTCCCCCTCCCAATTTTTTTTCCTTGATCAGTAGATACCAACAATATAACAAAAATCATGTGGGATTTTTTTTTTACATTAAAAAATGGTCCTGCTCAAAAAGACAAAGAACCATTGCATTATGATAACATGATAATAGGTATTTATTTTTGAAGACAAGCAATTCAATCTGACAAACATTTATTATATGTTTACTCAATGCATGCCACTAAATTATGGTGGCCGTGAGACTTAGAAAAAATTAAATGTAACAGTTTTTGCCTTCAAATCGCATGTGTAGGTCATGGCATATTTTTCCTAATTTTACATTTTTCATATTTCATTTATTTGTCCCTTCTCATTGAAAAATTCACTGTCTTCTTGATTAATATTTCTTGGTAAATAATTTCTGTGTTTCTTTTGGTGGCTTGAAGGTATTTCTGCTGTTGTGCTGTTCAGTTGGTCAGTCATGTCTGACCCTTCGTGACTCCCTGTACCATAGCCGTGCATGGGATTTTCTTGGTAAAGATACCAGAGTGGTTGGCCATTTCCTTTTTCTTAAGGCAAATAGAGGTTAAATGATTTGCCCAAGGTCACATAGCTGGCAAGTATCTGAAGCCGTATTTGCACTCAGGTCTTCTTGTCTGCAGACCCAGTGCTGTATGCAATGATCCACCTACATGCTTCCTATAATATTTCTAGAGAAATTGAATCTTGAGTTCTTCCTTGTTAGGGCCCAGTGGATTTTTCCTACTAATTCACTGCAACTTTTTTTTTTGCTTGTTCTGTGAAGTTTGTTTTGTTCATTTCCTAATTTCTATGTTCAAAATCTTTTTTGTTCTTTCAATTTTTCTCAGATGGCAAACCATCTTGGAATTATTAAAAAGTACTTCATTTTCTAGGCAGGTCATTTGATTCTATATGTTATCCAATTCCAATAATTAAATGATTTGGCTGTGCCAGTATTTTTCCTAATAGATGTTTGCTGCCTAAAATTGTGTTTCCTTCACTAGTAGCTTGCTAATTAACAGACAGCAAGCTCTTTATAAATCTTCAAGTATTACACAGGAGGTAATTGTTATTATATTCTCCATATTAGTCACTAGCTCTATTTTTTTTCCTCCTGATTTAAGAGTGGGAGAGAGCACTTGATTTTAGTTTTTCTCACATCATTTATCATTTTAAGCTTTTATTTGATCTTATGATTTTTCTCTTTATTTCAACCCCTCTCCAATTTCTTTGAATTCGGTCATTTGAAGATGCTATTTCAAGATGTTTTGCATGGTTTCTTTTTTCCATCTGCTTTGCTTCTGGTACTTAAACTGGCTCAATTGCTTTAGAGTACTTTTTAATTGTACTGATATTCCAAGTTACTGATTTTTTTTAACTTCATTTAATTTTTCTTTTCTTGTGTGTTTTTCAAAACTGTTGTTCTTCACTTTGGCATTTGTGTGTTTTGAAATATACATAAGAAGTCATGCTCCCTTTAATCCACTCATCATTTTAACTGAAAAGCTCCATTTTTCTTTCAGCCCTTTGAAATCTGACTTCCAATCCTACCACTCAACTAAAATCACTGTCTTTTACTGCTTATGAAGACAATATCCTTAATATTTATGAAATTAATACATATGAACACTGATTAACAAATAACCCATTTACTGTGGCCATTTTCTCCTCCTCTGCCTTTAGCTTCCTGCTGTTTCCGTGTGAAGGAAAAAAGAAAACAAAATTGGAAACCTGTGAGAACTTTTAGGCCAGCAGTGAAGGAGCAGATGAAGACAAGACAAGCAGAACCAGCTTCCAGAGAAGGCTCAAATCTCTCTACAAAGTTACCTCCCACTTACCCTAGGCCCCAAATATTCTCACACATGGCTTATATGATTTAATTAGAACTTTCCCTGCTTGAAATTTCCAACTGGACATCCCATAATCATCTCAAAATCAACATGTCCAAGACATTCTTTAACCTTTTCCCTAAACTTGCAATTCCAGACCTCTTTATTTCTTTGAATTTTTTAGGTTTATTACCCCAGAGGCATCCTTGACTCTTCTCTCCCCTTATCCCTTTCCAAAATAAAATCAGTTACTAAATCTTATAGCTTTTACCATGTTATCTCTCACAGCTGTCCACCTTGCTCCACTAGCAACCTGGGGGCTGGACTTGTAGTCAGGAAGACCTGCGTTCAAGTCGAACCTTGGGCAATTGCTAATTGTATAATCCCGAGCAAGTCATTTCACTATCTGCCTCAATTTCATTAAATGTGAAATAGGGATAATTACAGCAGGGTTGATGTGGGGAACAAATGAGATGCCTGTAAAGCAATTAGCACAATTTCTGGTGCATAGTGAGTGTTATATAAATGTTTATTTCCTTCCCTTTTTAGCTGGATTTCCCGTCTGATCTCTATTCCCATAGTACAGTGCCTGGATCTCTCCTAACTGAACATTCATTTGGGGTACTGAGGCTGGAGTAAGCACTGGGCCGGCACAGAGAAGGCAGTTAATACATGCTTGTGGACTGACCAACTGATGGGAAGGAACAATGGAATTTCAACCGGAAAACTTGCATTCAATACCTGGCAATGCCAGGCACTGGATATGTGCTCGTGGATAATTTAATTAATTAATTTCAATTAATTTCCTCATCTATATATTGGGATATTTTGCCTTAGCTATCTCATAGCTTTGGGAGGATCAAATGAGGTAATGAATGAAGAAGTTTCTGTAAAAATAAAGAAAGGATAGGGACCCGATCCGACTGGGATTTCACCTTAATGCAGATCTGTACCTTCTCTGCAACTGAGAGCATGCAGAAGGGACTTGCCCAAGGTCACTTAGCCAGCCAGTAAGAGTTAAAGGTGAGACTTGAACCCAGGCCTTCCTAGTTTCAAGGTCAGCTCTCTGTTCATCATATTACATTGACTCTCAACTACAAAGAATACCATATAAACCTAAGATGCCATTATTGTTTTATTTATTTTATGTGAGACAACTGGGTTTAAGTGACTTGCCCAGGGTTACAAAGCTAGTAAGCGTCAAGTATCTGAGGCTAGATTAGAACTCAGGTCCTCTTGACTCCAGGGATGGTGTTCTCTCCATTGTACCACCTAGTTGCTCCTAAGATGCTATTATTGTTAACAAGTATTATCTAATTAAATTAATAAACCAAAAATTAATCACATATTTGGTGTGAATTAATTAAATGAAATTCTTTTCTTCCAACAATCATTTACACTGGTGTAATGATACTGGGATTTGCAGATCTTCCATGCCCCTTGAACTTGCTGATGTAGCAGGAAGGGGTGGAGCAAGAACCAAGCTAGTGTCTGTGCCGTGGTGACTGGAAGCAGCGGCAGAGGCAGTGGCTGCAGTTACGGTGCGAACTCCTTTTCCTTTGAGCGGGCCAGAATCTCTGCTAAGGACTCCTGCTGAGGACTGCCAGGGATGGGAACTGCCAGGGGCAGGAGCTGCTAGGAGCAAGCTGCCTGGACGCCAAGCAGTTGTCCTGAGTGAAGAGAGGAGGATCTCTGCCTGAGGTAGCCTGTCCTGTTTTGAAGGCTTGAGAATGTGGGTATTTACTACTTTAACCACATGTGCCAACTTCATAACTACTGTGCTGGCTTTGACTTTCTGGTTCTGGGACTCAGGTTTCTGGTATTTAAATAAATGCTCTAGCTATATTTCTCATGTAGAGAGTCTGTTACATTTTGTGATTAATAACCATATCAGCATACTTATAGTTACTATAGGCATTGTGAATGCTGTACTGCTGATACAACATGTTCCCTCCTCCATTAGAATAAATGTGAGATCCTCAAGGAAAGGGGCCCATCTACACAAAAATGGAAAAAGGGGTTATTCTAAAGGAAGCATTGTTCACTTATTTATTCAGTGAGTTTTTCCATGTTAATAGTAATAATAATAGCACGTATACAGCAGTCGCCAAGAAGGCACTTTGCATGGCATGCCATGCAAACAATATCTCATTTGAGCTTCACAACAACCCTGGGAAGTATTATTAGATCCATTTGACAGATGAGGAAACTGAGGCAGACAGAGGCTAAATGGGTTGCCTTGGGTCACACAGTGAGTAATGGCTGACATCAGACTTGAACTCAATACCGCAGGCCCGCTGCTCTATTATCGACGACACCACCAAGCTTCTTTCACACCTGACATCAGTAAGTCACTCCCATCTGTGATACCAGCAAACTGAAATTACATACATAAGATGCAGGCCAGATTCCATCTAAGAGGCAGAAGAGAAATAATTTTAAACAACTTCATGAGGTTAAATTCCATAAGTTTAACATTCACATTTAAAGGTTTGTTCTGATTGCCATGATCTATGACATTCTGCCAAATTTCTCTATGGACCACTCAATTCCATTTTAACCTTAAGATTCATGGTCAAACCTAAAGGAATATTGTGAAGAGTTTAAAAAAATGATAAATGTTCATGAACAGAATCAATCTTAATATAAAGGAGGAATGTTACCCTTTTGTCCGTCATAATTCATTTTAAATTTTGAGCAAATGCTAAATTCAACATTTTTCATCAAAATAAGTTATAACATGCTTATATAAATTCTGCTTTATTATTTTTTTTTTACAAAGCACTGCCTAATCTCTATTTATGTAGGTGTGATATCACTTTATGTTGATGTACAACTATTCTCATCCCCTTTTACAGATAAGATCCCAACTCTGGGTCTTCTTACTAGCTACTTCTCATCTAGTGCCATCTCCAAGTTGTCTTGATCTATCTATCTATCGATCCATCGATCTATCTATCTATCCATATCTATCTATATCTATATATCTATATCTATATCTATATATCCTGCCACTAGACCCAAATGGCTCCAGAAGAATGAAGCTGGTGGCTTTGCACAGTCCTCCCTCACTTAAATCCAATACACCTGCATATCATAGCATCACCTTCCTGATGCCGTGGCCCTCTTTGAGAAGGAAGGACAAATAACAAAAGAAGGACCTTACTTCTGCCTCCTGGCTTTCTTCAACACTCAAGTTAAATCATATCTCTTGCAAGAGGCCTTTCCTGGTCCCCTTCTCTGCTGCTGATGCCCACCCTCTGAGATTATCATGGACTCACATTGTAAATATCTTGCATGTACAGAGTTATTTCCATGTTCCCTCCTCCATTAGAATAATTGTGAGATCCTCAAGGAAAGGGGCCCAGGGCTTAGCTCAGAGCTCAGGACATAGCAAATACTGTGAACTAAAAGAAGCTAGAGCCCAGAAAAGTACTACCCCAGGACAAAGCTGGTCAATCACAGAACCAGGACTTAAACTCAAGACCTCTGACATCATATCTAATGTTTTGTTTTGTTTTTTTCAATTTCAAGGTGTCTTGATGAGAGTCATCTTAGTGAATGATTACAAAGTTTTTAGGATCTCTCAATATTCATACCACGATAAAATGTAAAAGGCATCATCATCCCTCACTTACATAAAATATAAATTGACTTGGTTGCTGTCTTTTTCTCTTAAAAGTTGTTCTGAGAGCACTGTAATGTT
>CM053583.1:170770280-170805181 GCA_028627135.1 Pseudochirops cupreus | reverse complement strand
ACTTTGCTTCTTATGCTTATTCTTACTCATGGTTCTTCAGACCGTGATTTTATTTTTAAATCTCTGTGGGGCTCTGCTTCCAGAAGGGAAAGCTCTGTCCCAAATCGCTGGGGTCCTCCCGGCTGCCATAGCTCTCAGGAAGATGCTGGGAGTCTTCCTAAATACTTCCGGCTAACTGGATAATAAAGACTCCAAGATGGAGGCCCAAGACGGCGATCCGGATCCAGGCCGCTCAATGCGAGAGCACTGGCCTGAGAACAATCACTAAGTGCCCCTGCTGTCTGCAGGCTGCGGGCGGGAAACTACAACGCGGAGGTGGGTGCAAAACCTCTGCCTTTTGCTTTTCTGCTCTGGAGGCCTTTTGCCAGACTGCTTATCTCCCCCTTTCACAAACCCCACTCGCAGCTGCTGCTAATCTGCTCACCTGAGAGGCTCCTCCCGTCCAGTCACCCCCAGGGCACAGCCGCGGCTCCAGGGCCGGCTGGTTTCGGTTCACAGTGCTGATATGGTTCCTCGTAGCCGAGCTGACTTTAGTGGGAAGTATCTTTGGGTGCGTTTTGGAGTTCTAGGATTGGTTTAGAGTCCTGTTTTATGGGTATTTTGGGGTGGCTATGTGAGAGCTGCGATATGTTGCTGCTGCTATGCTGCCATCTTAGCTCCGCCCCCCTGTAATGTTGTTCTTATGAACAAAACATTGTGACTTGAAAACAATATGGGAATTCATCTTTCATGGGCAGATAGCCAATTCAGTTTTTCTTTAAGTTCTCATGTCATTGAATTCATTTTATTTTCTATAAGCAACTCAATTATCTGCAGTGATAAAGGATAGAAATAAAATCTACCAAAAATTCTCAAATTTCTTATTAACCATAATTTGAAGAAATTGTGGGAATGTTAACAGACCACGAAATTAACTATTAAATCTTACTAACTTTTCCCATCCCTGTCCCTTTTCTAGTGATCCATCAACATGATGATCAAAACCTCCACAGCGCAAAGGAAAAGGAAGACGGGCAACATTCGGATTTAGTTTAGATCCCACACAATAAGGATTATTTTAAAATTTACTTGGGCCTTTCACAGTGCTTGTGTCATGTTGGAATGCTGACTGGGGCTTGGTAACCTTTTGGTGATAAAGCTATTTTTATTCGACCTCTTTATCAGACCTGTTACTGATTAGTTGAGGAACGTTAACTTTAAATTCTCCGTCTCCATTTCCTCACCTGTTCTTTTCCTCACTTTGTTTCCACTGTTCTATTTTTTCCCCAACTGAACTTTAAAAAAAAGGAATTCTGAAACTGTACTTATGAAGTATACAGTTACAAAAAAAAAAGCCTGGGAAACCACATTTATCCACAAAACGGTTTCTTCTATATTGTATGGCCTCCCATAGCAGACTAAACTAGAGAGCGTGTGTATGAAACAAATGATGGTATAAACAGAACTAAATCTGTTTTCATAAACATCCTCAAAGGACAAATCAACTGTATAAATGGTAAAATACCAGACTTTAAAACAAAACTTAATATGGGATTTTCAGCTACCACTTAGGGCAGAGATAGTGTGGTAGGTATTGGACAAGGGGGAAACAAGGTTGTGTTGACAAATATCTATAAATCATACCTAATACATAAATTTAATACATGTTGGTTGAAAACCATACCAAATCACATACTCTCTTTGAAAAATAAAAACTTTCTTTAAATTTCATATTATTTACAAACAACAAAAACAAAACAAGACAAAAAACTCATACATGCATGTGAAGTTCCAAAGTTTCTATTTTCATCTGGAAATTAAAAGAATCAACTTCCAAGTAGATCATCATGGATTCCCATACAAACACTCTAAACATGAACATACTTCATGGGTTCTTCAAAATCCAAAGTAATATTCCACAACGACACTAGGGGACCTCAGCAGCACACCAATTCAGTAATGGAGAATATTGTGAGAATAACATCACAAGGCTTTGAAAGTCAACTTTGGATGTTTTTTTTTTCTTATTAAACTATTCCGGAAAAACCAAAACATGAGACTATGAAGTTTTGCTAATCAGCTTAAGGTCAAAATAGAAATAATTGCAGACAAAAAGGAAATGAATCATTTATTTTTAGGATATGTATGAATTACATGTGATTCCAATGCACTGATATACATATATATATCAAAAACAACTCAATATATGAAGTTAGAACACATTACATTTTTTTTCTCAGTGACAACTATTACTAGTGCCTGTTTACCTAAAATAGATTTAATGACCAATTCCATTCATTGAAGGAGGGTTTACAGTAGATAAATCTTTAGATCTTATGCCCTTTCATTTTTTTAAAGTCTGTGTTTTCCCTCAAACTAGTGACTTTAAATAATATAGAAGAGAAAGGAGAGAGGGTAAATTTATTTCACTACCCTTCGAATTGGGAAAGATGAGAAAAGATTATATAAATAGTCCATGTTGGATGAAGTCAATGTTGGAAGACAGGAACACTAATACAGATTTAGTCCAACCATTCTGAAAAAAAAAAAATGGAATTACCAGGCATGGTGGCACAAGGCTGTAATCCTTGCTACTGGGGAAGCTGAAGTTGGTAGACAGCTTCAGCTCAGGAATTCTGAGCTGTAGTAGGTCATACTGATCCAGAACAAATATAGTGATCCCCAGTGAGGCTGTGGGGGGTTATGGGGGGGAGGGGGAAACATTTGGGTATCAGCCTGCATAAGGAGGGGAAAATCAACTCAGTCTGGAAACAGTAGATCAGAGCTGCCATCAATAGTGGAATTAGGTCCACAAACGGTCACTGCACTTTCAGCCTGGGTGAGAAAGGAAGATCCAAAATATTGAAAAGAAAAACACAGGCTCGCTGAAAAAAATGAGAAAGTTGTTCATACTCCCGGCCCAGCAATATGCCTACTGGACATACCTCAAGGAGTTCAAAAACAGAAGGAATGGTCTCGATTAAAACAAAATATTCACAACAGAACTCTTCATGATAGCAAAAAAAGAAAAGGAAACAAAATTCACTGGATGTTATTTCTCTGTAAGAAGCAATAAATACAAAAACGATAGTACTTCTGAGAAGTGATGCAGAATGAGTAAAACCGTATGCACAATAACCACCGAAACGTGAAGGAAAACCAACACAGAGGGATGTGAGAACTCAGATTAACGCCACGTCCGATCCTGATCCCAGGTGAGCAAACATGCTTCCGTCCTTCGGTAACGAAGCGATGAAACACGAGTGCCAGAAGCTGCATGAGGTGTCAGACAGTCAATGGTGCGATTAGAGCCGGCTCATGTTGGCTCAGGAGAGCCGATTGTTAAAATTTTGGTGTGCGCATTTACACCCAGAAGCTGACAGACTAGATCAAATCAAGGCCTGACTTAAAGAAGTGATGGAAAACACAGTAATAATACAGAGTAAACTTAAAAGTGAGCCACAGATACATTTTTGCCAAGGAGAACTGGTCCTTAAATATTTAGCTACAACCTCCTGGACATGGCTGATGTTGTAAGCATGTCTGCTTTTGTTTATCTGTTTTGATTTATTTCAAGGGAGGGTTCTAGAGTTTCTAGGAAGTGACACCGAATTTAAAAAAAATCAACAAAACATAAAAAGTGAGAGAAAGTAATAAAGATGTTATTTGTTTTATGTAGGATGGACAAAGTAATTTTTAAACTTAAAAAACAAACAGGAAGGCCTTGTCCTTTGTAATTGTTAAGAATTAGGTTAGATCTAGAGGCAGAACATCTCAAGTTGGAAAGGATTTATTAAGCAGACTTCTAGTCTAAGCCATACCTGAAAAGTAATCCTCACTGTTACCTCCCTGACTAGGGGTCATGAATCCTCTGCTGGAAGGCCTCCCCTGAGAAAAAAACCTATTCCACTTTTGGATGGCTCTAGTCATTAAAAAGTTTTATACGACTGAATGAGCCTCTTTTAGATTTCAAAGACCCCACTTTTCTAGGTCTGTCCTGTAGGGACAAACGGAAGAAATCTAATCTCTTTCCCACCCAGTATGGCAGATAGCGTTTTTATATCTAACATGGCAAATAAGGTCACATTCTGATAAAGTAAAAATGTCACATATATTATAGAAACCTAAGCAAAACAGTGCAGTGATATATACCCAGATAGGAACGACAGGAACTAGAAGTGGGAAGAAAAGGAAAAAGGTAAGAAACAGGCATACAGACCCTCACCACTCATTTCTTATAAGCTACAGTGAAATCTCAAACTGGTCTACCAAGTTTTCTTTCTGCACAGAAAATAGATTTCCTCTGCATTTAGATATTTCAATGGGATGGAGTCAGCCAGTGCTTCCTCTGTCTCCTGTTCCACAAATCACAGAAACATCAAAGCTTAGAACATTATATTGGTAAGAATGAAAGAGAACAAAAGAAAAAACAAAGCCCTTGGGAAAATAAGAATACTACTAAAAAAAACAACCCTCCAAAGAAAGGAGACCATAACTGCGCATGGTTTCTAGGCATAACCCAATCCATTTGCATTTGGGATCTGAACACATCTTAATGACTTTTTCAAATATTTTCGGTTAGTACGATCCCAAATATATTTTGTCAAGCCTTTTCCAGATGCATTTCAAAGGAAATTTACACCGTATGTTTTCTATTTGTCTATCCCTAACTCATCTGTAGCTGGTTAGTTTAGCTGGTTAGAGCATGCTGCTAATGAGGCCAAGGTTGTGGCTTTAATACCTGTATGAACCAGTTAGCTTCACACAGAGAAAAACTGTTCCATAACCACAGAATTCAACCCAATCCCAACCCAATCTTAGAAACAGTCACCAAATAGTTTGGACAAAGACTGTGTGTGTAGCTAAGTGGGATTCTTTGCTACTAAAGGAATAATGGTGCAAAAAGAACACTCGGTTTTTGGAATTGGGCCGAGAGTGACCACTTTCACACAGAGGCATAAACACATAAATACAAATACAGAGGGAGTGAGATGGCTCAGCAGATAGAGAGCTGAACCTGGAGTCAGGAAGAGCCAAATTCAAATCTGCCCTCAGACACTTACTAGCTGTGTGGCCCTGGGTAAGTCACTTAACCTTTGTTTGCCTTAATCCTCTGGAGAAGAAAATGGAAAACTACTCTAGTACCTTCACCATGAAAACATGATGGATAGTATGGTTCAGAGCCACATATATAAAGATGTTTTCTCCAGCTATATATTATTCGCCTACAGGTGAGACAATTGAGCCTGAGAGAAATTAGATGACAAGTTAATTAACACAACCAACTAGTTTTAGAGTGGAGACTCACGTAGGTCTCCAGGTTCCATGCCTACTGCATTGTCCAGTCTATCATATTACAGAGCTATAATGTTACCTATGATATGTGGGTCAATCATTACTCAAATGAAATTTGATAGACTATCTCAGTTCTTTCATTTTAATGACATTTCATATTGTATGAATGAACTCCAGTCTGATTCCAAAACTACCCCCAAACAGTCCCATCAAAGTTAACATGAATCAGGACACTGTAAAACGTTAACATATGATTAGTTCGACCTGATGTTAGAAATCCTTTGCAAGAAGTATCATGACAAGTTTCAGCCAGTGGCCTTTAAGAATAGGGTTGTGATGGTACAGATAGGATGAAATTTGTCATCTGCCAGTTACTGATTAAATTTACCATCTATAAGGAATCTCTCTTCAACTTGGACTCTACGCTGAATCTCCTGCCTGAGAATGAAGAACACCTTTAGAGGGCTTATTTTATGCCTTACCTGGTATAATTAAAGATCAGAGAATCACTGAACAAGGTTATCTCTGTTGTTACAGCTTTCAAGTAATCTAGAATAATTTTGTTGTACGAATGGAAGACATCTAACTGGAAAAAGAGGCTTCAAGTTAGCAAGTGATTCACTTTGTTTTGCTGAACCCAATGCTGTTTACAAGAAAAATCATCAAGTATAAAGCCCCAGTGGAATTTTATATGTTCTACTCCAAGTCAATTTTGTGATGGTAAAGATGTAGTCCACTATAAGATGGATAAAATATCATTTGTGAGACTCCATCTGAGCCCTAACATCCTCCCTGAAGAGGCCTTCGATATTTGTGTAGACTATTCTCATCAAACATTTATACAGAGGAAAGGTAGGCCTATCAGCAGTTGTTGACATTCTCTTGATTTTTCTTCCCTCAATATCAAGAAGATCCACCCAAAAACTGGTGCACAGCTCTTATGTCTTCTCCTTCAGACACTTACGAGTCAACCCTACAGTGTACTCACAATGTGCACTGCCTCCCCCACAGATTTCTCTGGTGTAGAATTGGTCTAATCACGCTGCTTTTCCTGTCTTCATTCTCTTTAGGACCCGTGTCTCTCTCTTCTAGTAGCACTCCCTGGATGGTGATATTGAGTCCCAATGTGGTAGCTCTGATATCTGTGATGGTGAAAACATGGTTATGAAAATGTCTGAAGACCGCTTCCATTCTTCTCACGGCGGGTGGTCTCCTTTCTTTGTCCTTCAATGCTCTCTTGGTAACTTAGTGAAGCTGGGACTTTCATCGAGCTTTCTCTTAATGATTTCTGCTCTCCAATATTTCTCACTGATTTGTGAAATGATACTTCTGATAATCACCCACCAACCTTCTCCATGAGATTTTACATCTGAGTTTATATCCTAAATTAATGCTAACCATGGCTGCTTTATCTTTCCTATGGGCATGTGAGTTAAGTGTCTGATGAGTAGGGCAATTTTTAAGTTCTTTTGGCCTCCTTCTTATGGCAACGGATTTACCTTGGTTAAATTTCTGTATAAAATTATTGAAGGCTCTATGCTTTTTCTTTTGACTATTTCTGACTTTTCATCATCAATAACATATTTAAATGTGTCAGAATGGAGTTATTTTAATTGCATGCCACATATTTTCTCATGCTAATTGTTCTTCACAGATAGTGGATTCAAGAATAACTCTCACATCAACAATGAGACATTTTCTGTCTGTCAAAATATAATCTATGTCATTTTCGTGATGCTATCCGGTACTCACCAGGTCTCCTGATTTTTTCTTAAGGGAAGTATTTATGAGGCTCCTGTGTAATTCACAATAATCATTCTTTATTCCTGATCCAAATTTTCTAACACATTTCTTGCCATCCTCACATATAAACAACCACCTTTGCACTGAAGTCACTGAATTTTCAAGTATAAATTGATTTAAATTGGTGAATCTTCCACAGTTCTTCATAGACATTCATTACCTCTTCAACCTCTGCAGCATGTTAGTACATAAGCTACATTTACTTTCATGGTGGTATTTTTGCAAATCTAATCAACACTGAAGTACAAGAAGGCCACATGTCTCAAGAAAGGATGCTTCTCGTTGCCTTTGTGTACATGACAAATAGAACTTAGTTAAATCCTTTCTTTCCCTCTCTAAGGTGCACCTGTGAGTCTCTCTTCCATCTGATGGAGCTTCCTTCTAGTTTCATTTATAACAAGAGTTATATGATTAATATAATTCAGTTGTTCTAGGGCAGGAGGATGTGCTGGTAACAACAAGATTCTGTGGGGAGGAGAAATGTTCTCACAACACACTTTTAAGTTTTGTTGCATTATTCATATTTTCTCCATCACTTACTAAAGTCAAGACAATCAACAAAGCAACAAAGCCCTGATTTGTAGCATTTTTCTATTTTTCAAGGTGTAAATGCTCACAATGAAAATTTTAGCTCTCCTGAACCAGTGTGAGCTGGCACATCACTATTTAACCTCTGAAGCATTCATTTCTTTGGCAATATAACTAAGCCTATAGACTGCTTCTCAGAATAATGTTTTTAAATTAATATAACAAAATATGCAGGAGTACAAAAGAAACCAATTTCACTGAAATACACCTATCAGAATTAAAAACAGCAACAACAAGGTTCACAGCCCTTGGGATAAGAAATCTTGTGGAAGCTCTCACATTTATATTACCAACAATTAAGTTAAAGTTAACAATTTAAAAACTATGTGATTCTTTGTAACCTAAGAGACAATGAATAGGAATGTGATTTGGAAAATATACAATTATACAAATGTGACATATCATTATTGCACTTTACCTTAACACTCAAAAGTGTCCAGAACAAGATAAACAAAGAAGAGGTATCAATAAATACACATGAATTGGCAGATCTTTTTGTGGAAATGGTACTCATCATACAGGAATCTGACAAATGTTTCCACTGTGCATGTTTTAAAGTTCTTTCCACATATGGCTTCTCTCTCTCCCTCAATTACATTATAAAGTTTTCAAGGGTAAGGATCATATATCCACTGTCTCTTTCATAACTTCTTGTACCCTTTATGAATTCAATGCTTGCAATACTAATACATCATACATCACAGACAAATGACGAAGTCAATAGCAGATATTCTTCCATAGACTATTCACTGAATGCTAAGGCCCCCTTAAAAACTTGGTCATCTCATTCAACCTAAGCACAAACAAAAAGTGACTAATCGGCTGCAAATGTACTTAAAAAAAATTTTCCTTGTGTTTACTGAAATGACAGTGCCTGAGCCAGAAGAGAATTGGTGGCAGAGTCATGAAGTAGACTTATTCAGTTAGGAGCACAGCAATCAGATATCTTAAGTGCTGGCAAAAAATCCAAGAGATGTCTTCAAATTGCAAGAAAGAGACTTAGAAGGAGAGAGATGAGAGTCCAGGGATGGAAATATCTATTTAGAGCCCCAAATTCCTTGCATACGTGGTAACTAAAGCCACACAAACTCCTTCCTCCAACAGGTCTATGACATCTCTTAGTTCCAGTCTACAAGCCAAAACATCCATAAAGTTAGCAATCCAGGGAGGAAGTACACTTCCATGTTATACAAGTTCAAGATGTTCTTTCACCTTATAAAACCTGATCACTCACTCAAAAAATGTTCCCTTTGGTGTAAAACTTTCCATACTTGGTAACTGCCTGAGGTGAAATTTTTAAGTAGAGGAAAGAGAGACGAGAACTACTTAGCTACTGTTTGATTCTGGAAAATATGAGAACTGGGAATATATATGAACTTATCTGCTGCTTTGTAATGCTCTAATAATAATAATTAAAAAATGGTGTTGGTTCTGGTTATCATTGAGATCAGATTTCTCCTTACCTAACACCTCAATATAACTGTGATTAAATGGTACAAGATTTCTAATGATTCCCAGATTTAATTCCAGGAGTTTGAGGCAGGGTATTTTCAGTGAAGGATTGATGTCTGTGGGACTCCTAGTCAGACATACTGCTAGTCTACTAACTTTTTAAAAGGGCCAGAAAATGGACCTGTGACTTGATAAGCAGAGAGAACAACTAGGTGCAGAAATTTCCTTTAGCAATGTAGCCTGGCACTTTCTCTCAAACGTAGCTTTAGAGACCACAGCACTGGGAGATTATGACTTGCCCAGGCTCACAGAATCAGTATAAGGCATAACTTGAATCCAGATCTTACTGTCTTCAAGCCCAGTTCTCTACATGCTCTGCCAGGCTGCTTCTTACTTTAGAGAAATATTAAAATAAATATCTTTTCTAACTGGTCAAGGCAACACGAAATATAATTTTGCTTCCATCTATTTCCTCTAAAAATTTTAATCATCATTTTGTCATAATTTTGCTCTAAGCCTTTCAGGGGTTAAAACTAATTTTAAAAAAGATAATAAAAGCATTCTAAAGTTTTTAAATTCAGAATGTTCAATGGAATCCTTTTTGCTGAAAGACTAAGAAAATTATTTTAAAAATATTATTTTTGTTACTGATCTTTGAACATGTAAGTTACTACACAGCATGCTGTTTTAATTCATTTCCTGACCTTTCAAATATCTCTGCTGTGCAAAGCATTCGATAAAAAAAACTATGTATCTATCTATCTGTATTCATGTATGGCAAGCAAAGAAAAAAAGTTTAATTGTAACTAATAGATATTTTTGGAGTGTGTATTGTGGGATTAACAGTCACTCAAACACAATTTTTTTTTATTACTTAGACATATTAGCTTAAGGAAAATCAATCCATCTGTCTTCAGAGTTGTGAGACTAAGAAAATTTACTACTGAGATCTCACTCCAAAATAACCAAGGTTCAAAGCTTTAAATGTGGAATGTAGCTAATTCTCAAAGGACTACAAAAAGTTGGGAAATTAGTTTTCCAACTTGAATACTAGATAACTTTCCTTTCTCAGCATAAAATTAATTTGATAAGATCAAAATACATATGGAAAGCATAGTCTAGTGGTTTGAGGTTTAGATAGGAAGCCAGCAGGATCTGTCACTGATTTGCTATGCTTGGATAAGCGTTTCAATTCATTGTACCTCAGCTAGCTCATTTCTAAATCGAGAAATAATGTGTTTCTATCTACCCACCAGGGCCCAGCCCAGTGCTCTGTAAAGAGAAGGCACTGAATTGTTGATTAATTCAATCCAAATTCATGCATACTGTTTTCATTTCGTTATTTGTTCTAACTTAATTTAAAAACACATTTCTGTACATTTTATACACACATATATTATGATGTAGGCTTTTCAGTTCTGCATATATAAACCGAATGTCAGCATCACAGGGTTTAGTTTTACTAGTAGGTAAATGACAGCAACTGGTTTGAGCAGGAAGGAAAGGATTCCAGTGTGGGGAATAAGGCATGTCAGGGTTCCATCTGTCATTTTAAAAGCACCCCGAGACTGCAGAGGAAGGAGGCTGGGGGTTCAAAAAGGTACTTTGTAAGAGATGCACCTCTGGCATTCTCAATAAAGCCTTAGCATCCCGGCCTCACTCAATACTGAAATACTAAGGAGTAGAGTACTAGGAAATAGGGAGGCAGCCTTGTAGCCACAACATATAAGATGTTCTGGAGGAGGGAACACATAAACACATATAAAATACTGGATACATACAACATGTAAAAAAGTAGATGAAAATAATCTGAAGGGGGAAAGCATGATCAGCTGGGAGGTGGGGGTGAGGTGGGTCAGAAAGGCAACTAAGCTACAGAGCCCCCAAATAGGGGACAATCTTTTACTGAGGGTTGAGTGATAAACTGCCAGGAAGTTCAATACCTTAAGGAAACAAGAAAAGACCCTAAAGCAGCGGTTCTCACCCTGTGGATCATGACCCCTTTGGGGGTCAAACGACCCTTTCATAGGGGTTGCCTAAGACCATCGGAAAACACATATTTCCGATGGTCTTAGGAACCGAGACACCGCACCTCTATCTGTTTCCAGGAGGGTCCACTCACATGCAGATACACCCATACACAAGTATTAAAGGGTCGCGGCACTAGGAAGGTTGAGAACTACTGCCCTAAAGTGATGGCAAAATCCAGACTTTTTGGGCTCACGTATATATTGGGCCCCTATAATCCTGTTAACTCACCAGGATTTAAGGGAACATATGTTTCTTTTAGGATTATAATATAAATCATGACAAGTAGTAGTACTTTATAAACCTATGAGAAATGTTCTCACTCAAGTGATAAAAAAATTCTGAATGTCATTTAAGTCAGCCAGGACACATTGGCAGAAAAGAACCATTTACTTTTCAGTAATGAGATGCTCGAAGTTTGGAAGACCAAAAGGTAGATCAAGGAACTCATGTGAAAATTGTGGGGTAGGCTGCCTTCCACTCATCTGTGGCTTTAATTCTTAGAAGATTAAAGGGCTCCCTTTTTATCATTTCATGCACCCCAATTTTAAACAGTCAACAAAAGGGGGCAGAATTCTTGGCTATTTTCTTCCTGATATCAAGAGTACATTCATCACTTCCTGACTAGCTTCTAAAAATAGTCAGCTGCCTAAAAGCACCTGGGCTTACTCAGCTCTAAAACAAGAAATAATGTGCTTCTATCTACCCACCAGCACCTAGTACAGTCCTCTCTAAAGCAGCGGTCCTCAACCTGTGGGTTATGTTCAATTTAAATACATCCTGCATATCAGATATTTACATAAGGATTCATAACAGTAGCAAAATTATAGTTATGAAGTAGCAACGAAAATAATTTTATGGTTGGGGGTCACCACAACATGAGGAGCTGTATTAAAGGGTCGCGACATTAGGAAGGTTGAGAACCACTGCTCTAAAGAGAAGGCACTTAATTGTTGATTAATTCAATCAAAGTTCATCCATAGTTTTCATTTAATTCTTTGCTTTAACTTAATTTAAAAACACCTTTCTGTAAGTTTTACAGAAAGGTGTTTTTAAATTAAGTTAAAGCAAAGAATTAAATATATCATGATGTGTGTGTGTGTGTGAGGGGAGGTGTATAGTGGGGGTTTAGGGAGGAATAGCAAGTTAACCCTTAGGATGAGCATGGCAAGGGAGCTTAATTTTCTGCCCCATGTTTAAACTGTACTTCTTAAGAGGCCTTTCCCTCTGGAGAAACGATTTTGACCTTATTCTAAGTCAACTCTGTTTCCTGCAGCTTTAACAAGAAGCCTCTGATTACCCTCTATCTACCCACTAGATTGAAGCACAATAGTCAGTGAGTCAGTCAATAAGCATTTATTAAGTTGCCTAGGAGAGAGGCTATATAAATAATTACCACAAAAGTCCTGAAAACTCCAGCTGGAGAGACTAATAACATCTTTGTGTTGCTAACTGCTAGAGTGGTACAATGGATAGAGTCTGAGGCCTGGAGACAGGAAGAATTAAAATCTGGCCTCAGAAACACTAGCTGTATGATTCTGGGCAAGTCACCTAACCTGTTTGCCTCAGTTTCCTCCCAGGGTTTTGTGAAGATCAAAGAAGATAATAACTACAAAGTGCTTAGCCCAGGGCCTGGCAGATGGTAAGCATTATATAAATGTTAGCTATTATTATTACTGAATCTATTTAGTACTCGTTCCCAAACGGCTCACCTGAGTCCTCTCTCTTCTATCTGTCTGGGCCATGTACAAACTAGGAAGTCACAGAATCTGTAGAAACAAAATGCCTCACTAATCAATCCTGTAACCCTTCCTAAATACTGCCTTCCACACTGCCTCTCCCAGAAATGCTGGTGACTGCTATAAGTTACCGATGTAGGCTTTTAGTATCTGTGTGCTTTGTACTGGTATCATGACCACCATGACCACCACAACAACCACCGCGACCACCACCATGACCACCACGGCCACCGCCACCACCACCACCACGCGTTTATACAGAACTTTAATGTTTGCAAAATGCTTTGCATGTTACCTCATGTGATCCTCACAACCCTCTAAGGTTGGTGTGCTATTATTATCCCCATTTAACAGGTAAGGAAACTGGGGCAAACAGAGGTTAAGTGACTTGCCCTGGGTCATACAGCTAGTAAGTGTCTGAGGCCAGATTTGAACTCAGATCTTCCTGACTCCAAGTCCAACACTTCGCTGATCATTCACCTGGGAAGGTTAAACATTATAACACAGAGTTCCCCAGGCCCCCTTCCTAGGGGTTGCTGAACTAGAGGAGACAGACAGTGAAACATCCAGAGCAGGGAAACTTCTTGGCTATCCTGAAAATATTCATTAATCAGTCAACAACATTGATAAATACAAAAGTGAGAGAATTCCTTACTGTCAAGGGGCTGGAGGAAAGAGGATAGAAGGACGGTGTTAAACATGTTCCTAGATAAGTAAATACAGGATGTTTACAAAATAAATAATATTGGGGTTTTGCATGGCAGTGCTATTTTTGGTCCCATGAGGAAAAACTTCTTGAAGGAGACAGGCCTTGAGTCACTCTGAGTCTGGGTTGCCTTCTGAAGGCAACTGAAATTACTATTTAAAAAGCCCTACAGTAGCAGTCAGTCTCTAACTAGTCATTATGGAAGGCCCACTCTTCTTTCTCCTTAAATCCCCCAAACCACGTGTCATCACCACCCCCTTCCAGCCCTGAGCCCATAGCTGTGAATGAAGAATTGTAGTTCAGATGAGAAGGGCTCAGCTCTATCCTTTGGAATAATCTGAAACAACTCAAAAATTTTATTCTCCCCAATGCCCCTGTCCACGGTGCTGACAGTCAATGACTGATCATCTTTTCCTCTTAGATTATCTACCAAAAAACATGTACATTTTCTCTTTTATCACCACTATGAGTGGTGGCTTCTAGAAAACAAGAGGATGGTTCAAATCCAGGCAGGATTAAAATATCATCTATTAGACATATCCATGGTAGCCCATGTAGAGCCAAATTCTTACTCCAAACTGCCTCTGAGCTATTTTATATTGAATGAACATACACAAAAAGAATAAAAAGAAAGAAAAGTTGATAGTTCCTTCAATAACTCATGGACCATAGATGTAGAACTAGAAAGGTCTTTTACCAATCTCATTTTATGAGGATTTATGAACAAGGGAAGTAAAGGTATTTGTCCAAAGTCACACAGGTACCAGCTAGCAGAGTCAAGATTTGAACATGGGTCTTCTAATTTCAATTCCAGAACTCCTTCCACTGAACCATGCTGCCTTCACTAATCTGACTAATACTAGGTGAGCAGAATACAAATAAATAAGGTAAAATTGGTTAATTTTTAATTTACAGCATTCTCCTAACCAAAAGATTCTTATAATAAATGAAATTCAGTGGACTACAAAAGGTGGACTATGTAAACCACGATTAGAAATGACAATTCTTGGGGTCATAAAATTTTAGGGAAGAAATTAGCCATCAAAGTGACTATTTGTGACCAATTTTTATGACTAAGGAGGGCCTGGGGCTGCTTAGCTCATAAATGTCTTTCTAACATGATTTGTCATCTTCCTAGACCCAGCCTTCATGAACTCTTTTTTTTCTTTTAAATTTATTTATTTACTTTTAGTTTAGAACATTCAGTTCCACAATCCCTTGAGTTTCAAATTTTCTCCTACTCCCTCTCCTCCCCCTCCTCCCCATGGTGGCATGCAATCAAATATAGGTTCTACAAATACCTTCACACTAATTTCATAAACTCTTTCACCAAGATCTAATTGGTCTTCTAGTTGCTGATAATCAAAGTTAACAGAGTACCAGCAAAGACAGAAAGCTCATTAATGTACCAAAACATTCACAGCAATATCTTTCTGTCGCAGAAAAAAGTTGGAAACAACATGAGTAAACTCTGGTTGGAAAATGAGTGAATGCTCTGGGTATATGAACGTGACCATATTATTGCACCCAGAGAAAAGATAAATATCAAGAATTCAATGGGGCGGCTAGGTAGCACAGTAAATAGAGCATCGGCCCTGGAGTCGGGAGGACCTGAGTTCAAATCTGGCCTCAGACATTTAACACAAAACCAGCTGTGTGATCTTGGGCAAGTCACTTAACCCCAATTGCCCTAACTCCCCCCTCCAAAAAAGATAAATAAAAAAACAAAAATAAGAATTAAATACTGAATTAAAAAAAAAAAGAATTCAAGGAAGCCTGGGAAGACTTGTGTGAACTAATGGACAGTAAAGTGAGCAGAACCAGGAACACAACATAGTAATGATGACAATACGGTAAAACAAAAAAAGCACACTGAAGCAAACACGAACCGGGTGACTGTAAGGATCAGATCCGTTCCATAGAGTAGCTGATAAAACATATCTCCCGCCATGTGGGAGAGTGGTGGGGAGTGGCAGGTCCATTATGCTGCATACACTGTCAGCTGTTTTGCTTACTAGTTTTTCTGTTACAAGAAGTGGGTTTACTGAGTGGTGGTGGACATACCTGGAAATGACTGTGGTATAAAAATAAAAGACATTAATAAAACTTATTTTTCAAATACTAGACATAGGTTCTTTCCCTCTTCTCCCCCCAAAATAAACCATGTGGATGAATATGGGTTAAGCTTTAGGATTTTAAAATCCAACTGAGTCACTGACTCAACTCAATGGATTGGCATTAAGCTTTCTATGCCTTAGATCTGCCTACAGGCAAAAAGTCAGGTACTGTGATGTCCTTACTGGGGCTATCAAACTTCTGTAAATGATAAGGTTTCAAACCCTAGGAATTGCCAAATGGAAAGATTAGGCAAAATACTAAAAGCTCTTGAAAACCAGATGTTAATTCAAACCTTTCCTCTACAAATAAATTACAACTGTAACAAGAAAAGGCAACAGGATATAATGGTGACAGTTGGGGAAAGGCAACAAATTAAAGGAAGGAATCAAATTTAAGATAAACTTCCCATTAAAAATCAGATGTTAATGAGGAAGTCTGAAAGTCCTTTAGGTCTGAACCATTATAAATTCACCATACAAATCACATGGGTTATGCACCATTGCACTGACTCTAAACCATAACAAAATATAAATTATCTTCCATGACCTCTCTTCCAGAGGAAATGAACTTGATATGCAGTGACAGCTAAGTTGAATTCAGCTCCAAAAGGCTATTTTCCCCACAAGACGGGTGTCTAAGGGTTTTTTGTGTCTGCCATTCTCTATCCTGACTTGATTACAGCCCATAATCAAAGGCAGCAATTCCTTCTTCATACTTCTAACAGTCAAGCAAAGTAGGACATTTTACTAAGAAGGTTGTGGTCAAAGATATTCACTTGAAAATAAAACTTTACAAGGAAATAAAGCACCACAAAGATTCCCAGACTTTGAGGAGTCTCATTTGCCTTCTGAAAACTAATGCCTCTGCAAGACAACACAACTAAAAATTCTCCCATATAAACTAATTGGGAGACATTCTAAAACATGAAAATCCAGGGCTCAAAGGCTGTTGTCTAAAAGTTCTTAGTATCAGAATGAGCAATAGCATATCACCCTCCCCCCCCCAAAAAAACCACTGATTTTTACAATTTTATCTTTGCTATCTACACTTACATTTGTCAACGGGCCAATGTCTAGAAGTTAACTATCATTAAACATCAAAAGCATTGATATATGTGACAAATTAATAGTATGGGAATCATGAATAAACTCAAGATAAATGAAGAGAATAAGCAGAAAAAATACATACGTTACATTAAGACAGTGTCCAGGGATTTGATGGATAAAGTTAGAGATTATTATATTTTCTAATAATAGTTCTAATATTTTCTAATTCTAAAAATTTCCAATAAGAAGATGATTATATTTTTTTAAAAGGCTCCACAGAGAAAGAAGAATGTGAGTTGCTATGAATAACCATCATAAACCACTCCTCCAAAAGGTCAGGACTAACCTGGTGCTAAAAATACTACAGAACTGATGTGTTCAGGGCCATTGTGAGCAAATAGAATTACGGAGCACTAATTAAGTCCTATTCTCCTTTACCAGATGCAGTTAAATGGCACCATAAATAGAGTTCTGTTATTCCACATGTCACTTTGAATGCTGCCCAGCATTGATTATATTTCCTTCTGGCAATTAAGTGACTCAGGGAGTTGGTATCAGACACTTTCTAGCTGTATGACCCTGGGTAAGTCACTTAAGCTCTCCTTACCTCATCTGTAAAATGGGGATAACAAGGGCACCTATTTTCCGGGGTTGTTGTGAGAACAAATGGGATTACATTTGCAAAGTGCTTAGCCCAGTGCCTGGCATATGAGTAAGGACTATATAAATATCAATTATGATCATTATTATTGCTAATTTCATCATAATTGGTCATAAAAGGAAAGTTACCCTTGTTCTACATACAAAGAAAAACAATACTGAAATCAATATTTTAGAGAAATATTATTAAACAAAAACATTAAAAAACAGATTGAATATCAAAACTGTATAAAACACTGAAATCCTTATTTATTTTATCTGTTGGATATAATTCTCATAATTTTGCCTGAGGGGGGTTTTCTCAGAACCACTTGGATTCTCCTCTACCTTTAAGACATTTCTAGGATAGAATTAAGCCGAGAAACTCTAGAGACTTGTCCCCTGCCCTTGAGATTTCCTAAGAAGTGAAATGATTGTGTTCTAGGGGGAAGGTAGTTTCCCTCTAGCTTTATCAGTCAACTCACTGTTTGGGGTGTTTTTGGTATGTGTGTGTGTGTTTACTGTATATAAAAAGCCCCCAAACACTTGTAAAAATGTTTGTGTACTCCATGGATGAAATTACAATAATGCTTCTGATACAAGTAAGGTCTTCCTTATTCATACTATGTCCTTAGATAAAAATCCTTCCTAGGGTTAGTCACTATAGAGTTTAGTCAAATGCTAGATGTTGATTTTCCTGCACCACCTCCTAGGAAAAGTCAGGAAAGGAAGCAAGGAAGAAAGAAGAAATAGTATCTAAACAACAGTAATAACTACCAGCATCCCTGTTCTACCACTTAACTCCTTGGACATGCTAGAATCTCTCCCATCACACTTTTACTGGTTCATCTGCCTGACAGAATTTGTGCCTCTTTTCATCAGGCCACAGATCAAGAAGAGCAAATTCTAAAGCGACTGCTGAAGCTGGGCACATCCGCTGCTTCCACAGAATGCCTGCTGTTAGTGTGCCATTCTGGGTGGAAGGCTGATCCGCAGACAGTCCCATAGGACTCGGGCAGTGTTCTTTGGAGACCAGTACCCAGCTCAAAAAATCATAAGAAAATTTGGAATTTGGAAGCAGGAGCTTAAGTCCCATAAGCTTTGTTCTTTCCACAGCACCATTCCATAGCTTCATGGCTCCTGGCATCATGTACCACTTAAAATAGTGATTATAGTCTGAGACAATTCTTATGATTTGACCGCTTCTTCTTCCTCCTTACAGAGCTCATGGCTCACTATATTTTAAAGAAGGAGAGCTAACAGCAGAGTATAGTAGTGGATTTGGAGTCAGGACAGACCTACGTCCAAATTCTGCCTGAAATTTTACTAGCCATGTGACCACAGGCAAATTGTTGATCCTCTCTGAGACCCCGTTCCTCCCTATGTTAAATGGGTACAATCATCCTGGAGCACCTTCTTCAGGAGGCTGCATTAATGAAATCTAAACATTAAACCCTGCTTTTCCTCTCCAGAAGAGGGGAAAAATATCTGTTCACAGGTTTTTGGGACTGAAAATCTTAAGGCACAGCGTCAGACATTATTATCTTGGTAAAAAGATATTTTCTCACTAATTTCAGCTATTAAAGTAACAGGAGTATAGATGAAGAGCTAGTGGGGACCTCAGAGGCCCTCTTCTTTACAGAGGACAAACCACACCACCAGAGAACTGAAAAGATACCATGTCTACCATTGTTTAGCACAGTGCCAGGAACAGAATAAACAATAAATGGTGGCTGATTGAATAACTGTTTTTCAGCATTTTTTCAGGGGCTCTTAAAGAACGCCTTATTGGAGGTCTGGCATTTTGAGGTCAACTACGGTGTATTGCTAGAAAGCTTGGTAGGCAGTGGATAAAATGCTGGGTCTGGAGTCAGGAGGTATGGAGTTCAAATTCAGCTTCACACACTTACCGTGTGATCCTGGGTAAGTCACTTAACCCTCTTTGCCTCAGTTTTCTCACCTATAAAATGAGCTAGAGAAAGGAAAAAGCAAACTTCTCCAGTATCTTTGCCAAGAAAACCCCAAATGGAGTCCCTAACATTTGGACATGACTGAAACAACTGAACAACAACAATTATATTACATTGCTAGAGCAGGCTGAGAGAATAATAAGCTCATAGGCATTGAGCTGAATGGAACCTTAGAGTTCATTTAGTATCACCCCTTCATTTGGCCCAGAGAAGGGGTCAAAATGGTAGTAAGGGACAAAGCTGGAGATGGCATAAAGGTCCTATGACTCCAAAAAGCAATGCCCTTTTCACTGCAATCAGTGAACAAGTACCATGCTAGGTGATAGGGATACAAAAGGGGACACATTTCCTGACTTTGAGGCGCTTATAAGCTATTCGTAAGTATCTCCACTACTCACTGGTTGCTGTAATGGTTGGAAAGTTCTCATGCATTGGCCGTGTTTTATATTCAAACATTAAATATTTCACTGCCTTGATAAAAGCACTGAAATATTTTCCTGCAGAATAACCTCTGCATAACACCCTGGCATACGGCTGATTTTTTCCAGACTGACTTAAGGAGGCCAATCAACACCACAGAGACCCAAGAGATATATCGACTTCCAACAATCCTTAGCTTTAAAAAAAAAATCACCCTTGGGCTTTATTGATCCATTTCTGGTTAAGTGTGAAAGTTTGCAACAGAGACTCCTTGCTGTTTTCAGTGTGTTTATTCAGCTGTAATTCTTCTGAAATAAGGTGCCTTAGTATTATTTGCATCATCTACTCAAAATGAGTATTTTTCAAAGATTTCCTGATGGGAAATTACTGATTAATTTCATTATTATTTTTTTTCTCTTTTATCTTCCATAGGGATAGATAGTACCACTGAACGGTACAACTCAAGGTGCCCCCCTTCCAGTCAATTCTGCTACAAAGCACCAAATCTCTACCACAGACAGTTTCCCAAAGCGTTCCCATGTTACTAGCAGCAGCAGGAATTCATTTACTAATCAGGGGCAAAGCAGCCAGTAAATTAGAAAAATGCAGCCACAGCTGACCACTGTGTTATACACTGCTTTAAAAAAAAAGTTTAAATAGAAAATCATTCTCCAGATGTAAAACTGCCATTATTCTCCACTCAATCTACAGATAATTTGTTTATCACTAGTTTTTCTTGGAGGAAAAAAAATCTATCACTCTCATTTCTTTGATTAAAATGAGAGAAGAGAAAAATTGAAGAATTCTGTTTACTTTTTATAATGACAACTGTTTAAAAAAGATAGGTGTGGTTTATATGTCTCTGCAACTTATCACCCCGTGAATCCAAAAGAAATTTTTAAAAAATCAGTGATTCAGGAATTAGAGACAAGTGTATATGACAGAGCAGCAACCTTCTCTGGACTTAGACTGTAGCTTCAATCAAAGAGTTATCTTTTTAAAGTTATTTGCTGAACAATAATTTAAAATTACTTGTTGGACTGTCAAAGATACAAGATCAGTGACATTTAGGTGCAGAGTCCTGCCCTGTGAAGCTGCAGTCACCAAATTCTTTTGAATAGCTAGCTAGTAATAGCTAACATTAAGGTAACACTTTCATGTTTGCTAAATATTATCTTGTTTTATTGCCACAAAAACCTTGGGTAGTGAGAGCTATTATCATTTTTCAGATGAGGAAATTGAGGCAGAGGGATTCTAAGTAACTGAATTATTAGTAAGTGTCTGAATTCAAATTTGAATTTAAGTATTCCTGAATTCACTGAACCACTTAACTAACGGAAAGAAGTACAGTCAAAGCAGGAGTTTTCAAAGTAATGAAGAACTATTATATACTTTTTTATAAAAGCAAGTGGTAGGACATGGACATTCAGTTTCACATACAGTCTTTTTAATGTATTTTTCTGAATACATGGCAATGTTCCTTTTGGTTTTTAGATTCAGAAGAAAAAGTAAAATTAAAAAAAAATCTTTCTCACACACACGTATGTTATAAAGCAGTCTCAACCAGCCAGTACCGAAGTAGATGAAAATAACAGTAACAACAAAATTAAGCTGTTTGTAGTAGATTTACGGTTTTACCTTCAGTTGGCTTTTTCTGTTGTTCTTTGAATAAAGAATGGATAGAACCTCATCACGGAGTAAGGAAGACTTGAGTTCAAACCCTGCCTCAGACACTTACTGGCTGTGTGATCCTGAACAAGTCCCTTAACCCTGTTTGCCTCAGTTTACCCATCTGTAAAATGAGCTTCAGAAGTAAATGGCAAATCACTCCAGCACCTTTGCCAAGAAAACCCCAAATGGGGTCACAAGGGGTGAGACACAACTGAAAACAACTCAACAACAACAAAAATTTAGTCACTACCCCACTCAACACACATTGGCTTTTCCAAACCTTCCATCCCTCCTCAAACCTCCAATAGTTCCCTCTCCCCCTTCTATTTCAGCTGCGAATCTTGCCTTGGTTCTACTGAAAAATTCAGACCATGCACTGTGAGCTCCTTCTTTCTCCCTCCTTCTCATTTTACATCATCCAGGTACCTTCTGTCACTATCTCCTTCTTCACCCTTGTCTCACAGTTAAGAAATGGCCCTTCTCCTACATGCACAAGGAGTTCCATCCACATTGTCTTTTCAAAAAGACTGCCCCCTCCATCATTCCCACCCTCTCATTTATCTTCAGTCTTTCCTTGTCTAATGCCAGCTTCCCTATGGCCTACAAACATACTTGTTCCCCCACTCCCATCCTCACAAAACCCTCACTTGATCTATTCATCCCTACTAGCCATGATCCCACATCTCTTCACCTTTCTGTGGATAAAACTTTGTAAGAAGGCCATCTACAACAGGTACCCCCACTTCCTTTCCTCTCATTCTCTTTTTAACCCACTGTAATCTGGCTTTTGCCCTCATCATTTAATTAAAATAGCTCTCTCTAAAGTAACCCAAGATGATGTCTCAAACGGAAAATCTAATGGTCTTCTTGCGGTTCTCGTTTTTCCTGACCTCTCTGTAGCCTCTGACACTCAATGATTCTCTTCTCTTTAATCCTATCTTCTGTCTAGCTTTCCATGACACCACTTTTTCCTGACTCCCACCTGTCTGACCAGTCCTTCTCAGTGACCTTGGCTGGATCTTCATCCAGGTCTTGCCCGTGACCAGTTGCTCTTTTCTTCTCCTATACTATTTTACTTGGTATTCTCACTAGCTCCCCTGGATTCAATGATCATCTTTATGTTGATGATTCTCAAATCTATTTATCCAGCCCTAACCTCTCTACTAACATTTAGACAAGAATCTCCAATTGCTCACCGGACATCTCAAACTGATTGTCCTACAGACATCTTAAACTCAACACATACACAACTAAACTCATCTTTTCCCCGAAGCCATTCCTCCTTCTAAGCTTTACTGACTAGAGTACCAGTCTCCTCAGTTACCCAGGCCCATAATCTAGGTGTCACTCTCTATTCTCTTTCCCCCTCATCCAGTATGTCCTCCACTGAGCTTCCAAAGTGTTCTTCCTAAAAGTACAAGTCTGACCATGTCCCTCCTCCCATACAATAAGCTCCAGCAGCTTCTTATCACCTCCTGGATCAAAGATCAAATCCTCTGTTTGGCATTCAAAGCTCTTCACAACCTGGCCCCCTTCTACTTTTGCAGTCTCCTTGTTCTCCGTCATGTACTTTGTGATCCTTGCTGTCTGTTCTCCCTGCTATTTCTCGCAAAAGACGCTTCACCTCCAGATTGGACATTTTCCCTAGCTGTTCCCCACACCTGGAATACTCTTCCTCCTCATCTCTACCTCATGGTCTCTCTGACTTCCTTCAGATCCCATTTAAAACCCCATCTTCTACAAGAAGCCTTTCTGGAACCCCTTATTGCCAGTTCCCTTCCTTTACTAATTACCTCCCATTTATCCTGTATATATCCTGTTTGTAAATAATTATTTGCAGGTTGTTTCTCCCATTAGCCTGAGAGCTCCTTGAGAACACAGACTGTTGTTTGCCTTTCCATGTATTTCCAGTGCTTAGCATAGGGACTAACACAAAGTAAGCACTAATAAAATACTTACTGACTGACTTAATGATAATATTACCTTTCCAAGAGTGGAGGAATTGGTATGGGGTTTTAGCTCTTCTGAACTTATTCACACTACCAAAAAGAAATAGGTTTCTGAGCTTCAGGTGATCCTAATCTTCCGGAAGCCTGGCCACTTCATCTTTTAACTTTTCATAGGAAAAAAAGAACACTGGACGTGGTCTCAACAAGTGACTCTGGTTTGAAGAGAGTAGATTCCAAAACATTCAAAGAAAAAAGGGAGAAGGGAAATCAGTTCAGGCAAAATAAGGAGCTCTCAAGAATGGAATTCTAAAGGCACAAAGTGAAACAAGTCCAATAAGGAAGAAAAAAAAGGGACCGATGTGGATACCCAGAGAACTCATCAATCATCCTGGATTTTCATAGAATATATACAGGGGATGGAAGCAAGGATAGAGAATGGAGGATGAATACAAAAATACACCATGGTCTTGCAAGAATGTTGGCAAGACTAAATAACTGAAAGATTTAGGAACTCGGATCAACATGATGATGAACCATAATCCAAGAGAATTCATAATGAAATAGATAAGGAGGATGATGAATTCAGTGCTGACTGAGGCTTGTTTTGTTTGTTTTGTTTGGGGGGGGTTAGGGGTGGGGAACATGGTCAATGCAAGAATTTGTTCTGTTTGACTTTAGATGTTTGTAATGGGTTCTATTTTTCTTGCTGTCTCAAGGTAGGGGAAGGCTGAAGGATTGAATTTGATCTAAAAATAAAATAAAATAGAATTTTAAAAAGCAATGTCAGGACAACATAGCCCAGTTCAACTGTAGTATAGCATATATGAAGGAAAGTAATTATAAGAGAAGGTTAAAATGGTGGATACTGAATGCTTGACAGAGAAATCTGAACTTTTCTCATTGGGAAAGAGGGAGTCATATCTGAGCTGATGAGCGGTACAGCTAGACTCATAAGAAAGCTTAACATAGCAGCATTCACTCCAGGGAAGACTGGAGGGGCCACAGAGTGAAGGTGGCTAGGACTGAATGGAGGCTGTCACCATAAACCAGGCAGATGGTAACTTTAATCCATACTCAGGACTGCTAAGGGCATTAATGAGCTCTTCATCACTGGAGGTTTTCAAGATGTCTAGATGACTAATTGAGGGGAATATTCTAGGGGTTCAGTTTGGATAGAACTAGAATCTGTCAGACATTCCCTATAACGCCAAGGTTCTGGGGTGCTGCAGTAAGTATATTTGCTGTAACCAACACTACTATAACCTATGATCATTATTACTTATATATAGCAAGTAAAACTATAGATCAAGGGATAAATATTTATTGGGGAAAAAAGAATATGAGGATACCAATGCTTGGAATCAGCTGAGGCTTACAAGGAAAGCAAAAAGAGTTTTTTACAAGAAGTATTGTGGGTAAGTGGAGGACCCAAAGAGGAAGAGGACCACTGCTCAGGAAGGAAGGGAAAGACAGCAGAAAGAGAAGCTATCCAACTCTTTATTTTTACTTCCCTTCTCTCCAACACAGAAACGTCCTTTGGATTAGGTGGGACAAAAAGGAAGACAGTAAGATAGGGGATTAAAAAAATGTCTCCCAATTATCAAGTATTGATCTTTTTTCTCCTTCCCACCTCCCTTCATCAACTGGGGGGTGGGGTAGGGAGAAGACAGACAGATGAAAGAAAGAATGCAGGAAGGAAAGAAGGGAGGAAGAAAGGAAAGAAGAAAGAGAGATAGAGAAAGAGAGAAAGGAAGGAAGGGTTCAGAACCCCTATATCATAGTAAAGCAAAACAAATTTCCACATTGGTCATGTCTAAAAATACATTTCTTATTCTACCTATTAATCTATCATCTCTTTGCCATGAGGCAGGCAGTGTTCTTGATCTGGAATAAGATTCTCTCTGGAATCAAAGTTGATCAATGATGTCAAACTCAAACAGAAGCTGGGGAGCATACTGACTTAGAAAATAACAATTAACATTATCAATGTTCTACTGTATTCTTATTTATTTTGTTAAACATATCCCAATTACATCTTAATAAAATTTTAATCTGGAACTGGCCAGCAACCACAGCAAGTCTGAAACCTCTGCTTTAGCTGATGAGAGTTCTTAAATCTTTCTGAATTGCTCAATTTTACAACAATGATGTTAAAGTATAAATTGTTCTGTTGGTTGTGCTCATTTCACTCTGCATCAGATTAAAAACTGACTAAATGGCCAAACCAAATCATAGTGACTAGAAACTATACTTCACCCTCAATCCTCTGCCCTTTAACATTTAAAAGGAATAGGAAGTTGGGCATAATAGATTTGCAGTTTCATGTGCAATCATCTTTTTTTTTTATTATATTATATTATGGAAAATCCTTGCTTTATGCCATACATTAAAAATAAAATAAATTAAAAAATTTTAAAAACTCATTTTTATTAATGACTTGGGTAATGGCAAATGTAGCATCTTTGTGGGATGACAGTGCTAATAAGGATTATGGCTAGCACACTTGATCCAAAGTGATGCGACAGTGGTATAAAGATCCAAATCTTCCTTAATATTCTCGAGCCATTATCTAATCATTTTCTTTGTAGGTGGTGACTATATAAACAGAGCCATACTTCTTTAACAGTATTAGCCAAGAAATAAAATAATACTCAGATGTTCAAATGTTAACTGCTGTGACTATATAGCCACTTATAAAAAGCTACAACCTTTTATTAAAAGCTCAAATGAGTTTACCTAAAAACAAGATGACTACATAAAGTATTTATGAAAATTTGATGAAAAGCATTTCACTCCTCCTCCTCCTCCTTCTCCTCCTCTGTCCCTCCATCCCATTTCTGGTAATCAAGGACAACTTCTGTTTCTCCTAATTACCAAAACCAAACAAATGACTATATTATTAAGAAAAGCAGCTCTGGGAAGTATCTAAACAAATGACTAAGGTTTAGACTAGCAACAAACTTTCACCAAAACATATCTTGTTTAGGAAATAAACCTCTGGCAAAGTATCAAAAGGGAATTTCTAGGTCACCATAACACCCAGAAAAGTACAATTCATGCCATGCAACAAGACAGAAAATCTTAATTTATAACACATTCAGTGCTAACACTCAGTAGTTAAACTCTATTGTCTTGTTTTTCAACTTTAAATGAAACTGGTAAAATAGGAAGAAGAAAAATGGATCTTTATTACAGAAATCCTAAATTTACTTGAGTACACAGATCTAATTTGAAATAAAAGGCACCTGGGACCTTCAACAACATGATGCAGGAAAGCTCTGTTTCCACCAGTTACTTCCTCTAACCTTAAATTCTATGATCAGACTATCTTTTTCAGACAACCAAAACCCGTCACTCTCCAGCCACTGGACTGAATTCATCCCAAAAGGGTCCAAGAGACTTTTGGGGGTTTCTAATTCAGTGAGCAGGCAATCGTTTAATATGGACAAATAAAACTTACTCGTCTAAGTCAGTTGGATTGCGTTTTCCATCAAGTTAGTAAACAGCTGCAGACATTGTCTGCTTCTCATCAAAGTCTCCATGTATAACATACTATACCCCTGCAAAGCTGATGGTTCTGTTAAGTTCTCAAAACCATAACTGGAGAAATATATGATAACTACATTTTATTAAAGAAAGAAATATTCCTGTAATCCTCCCTCCTTGAAAACTGAAGGCCAATCCAAAAACTCTAAGTGCCAAAAGTCTGCTGAATATCTATGCACTCTATTTGCTGTCACTTTTATGGATTTGAGAAAAAGCATGAACATGGAGTGGTGGGACACAAGGAGGAGGATTTCAGAGTAGCACATGGATATAAAAACACACAATTCCTCTTGCTCACATGAATAGGCAAGATTAGGTTCTCTTGCTTAATATTCAGAAGAGAACTTGAGATCTAAATTGTGCCACCTGTATTTTTTTCAATGCCTTGACTCTAGCTTTTGGGCATGAGTTAAAAGTAGATTCTCAGGCACTGAATCTATGAATACTTCAAGCAAAGTACCCTGATTTGCCATTTTGCAGAAACTGGAGATGGAACTTGGCAATGTTGAAGCCTGGCACAGGTAGCTTATGAAAGACATGCAACTCTTCCAAAGCCAGTTCCCTTCCATTTCATCCCGTTTGGCTGCACCACATGAGACAGTAGGGCAATTATGTGCTTTCTAGCAGCTTGGCAGAGAATTTGTACAAATACCAGAGATGACTCTTCTTTCCTACAGTTAGACTGCAGTTTGATTTGATAACATCTCTAAAGTCACAGCTGCGATGACTCTTATTTAGTGTTTTATGTGGTACACATTTTCCAGAGTGCCTTAAGAACACTGGGCCTGGAAAGATGTGGAGAATCTCCAATTTCTACCGGGCTCTAGAATTGCATAAGAGCTTTCATTTGCATCACTCTACTGTCTCCACTTATCAAAATATACAGCGATAAAATAATGCTGCTTAGTTAAGTGCAATATCTGCCATAAAGTAAGTAACATCAGCCTAAAAGATGATGCTGTTTTCTATGGGAGAGAGTGCTAAACTTGGAGGCAGGATAAAGTCAAGGATAATGATACTTACTTCACAAGGTTATCGTGAGGAAAGTCCACTCAAAGCCTGAAAACGCTACGTAAATGTATACTATTGTGATTGGCAAGTCCTAATTCTAGCTCTATCAATGGCAAGACTCTAGGGTAAATAGCCCTGGGCTTAGAATCCACAGGTTGAGCTCCGCTCTGACACTTCCTAACTGTAGACCCCAGATGAATCACTTAACCCTGAGCAAGTCACTTATTTTCTGTCTGCCTCAGTTTCTTCAACTGCAAAATGGGGAAAATAACAGCATTTATCTTTCAGAGTTGTTGTAGCGATCAAATGAGCTATCTGTAAAGTGCTTGGCATGCACACAGTAGGTGATTAATAAATGTCTGTTCTCTTCTCCTTCCTAAGTAATGTAAACCTTAAAAGCTGCCTCCAGTGAGTGTAACCAGACAGCTGGCAGCCTGCAGTTTTGCAACAGCTATGGACAGATGGACGATGGTCCAAAATCATGTCTCAAATTGCAACCCTAACTTAATCGGAGATTTCCTGTTGATTTTATATCAGCCTTTCATACAGGTGCAGAGGACTTATACTTTTGGCATTCTTGGAAAGAACTGATTTATAAACCATAAGGGCAGCTTCTCACTTTTCCATAAACAAGCTATGGAATTAATTATAATAGTATGTATACCAACTCTGCGTATGAGACCAGCTCTGTTATTGGAGACTAATGCAATCTAAATGTGTGGAAAAAGTCAAATAATTTTCAACAAAGTTAATTTAGATGAATGAATCAGATAATATAACCTGGAACTGATCCTGTCAAAATCACTTCTGCCTACCAATGAAACTCTCCCCAACACAGCAGATATTGAGGGTTGGGAGTTGGTTATATTTTGAAAAGCAGAAGGAAAATATTTTTATTTCCAGATTTAATCCCAATACCATGCTACTTTATTACCAGATTTAATCCCAATACCATAACATCTCAATTAATGGGCCTTTTGGGAACAAGCTCCTTAATGATGAAGCTGGCCAACTGGAAAAAAAAAAGAAAAGATAGGGAGAGGGAGGGAACTCTCAACTTTCTAAATCATGAACAATGTGGATTTCTGTCATATGGTTCAGTGGCAAGGTTCCCACTAAGCTGTACAGTCTTGCCTGAAAAAAATACCTCTTTGCATCTTCGATATTTGTGCCTAGTTAAAGATAACAGGGCAGAACCAAGGCACAACTGACACTTGTCAAGTCTGTCCTCCAAGGCAGGGCAGTTTCACTTTTGTCTTTGTACCCCAGTACGAGGCCTGACAGAGCAGGCACTCGATAAATGCTTGCTGATTGACTGGTGGGCTCCACGTCCCTAGCCTCCAGTTTATGTTCTCCTTCAACAAACATTCAACTTAGGGCGGCTAGGTGGTGCAGTGAATAGAGCACCAGCCCTGGAGTCAGAAGACCTGAGTTCAAATCTGGCCTCGGTCTCTTACTAGCTGTGTGACCTGGGCAGTCACTTAACTTGTCTTTGCCTCGGTTTCCTCATCTGTAAAATGGAGGTATTAATAGCACCTTTCTCTTAGGACTGTTGCGGGGATCAAATGAGAAAACACAGTAAAGTTCTTAGCACAGTGTCTGGCACAAAGACATACATAAATATCGTTATTCTTATTATGTTACAGAGCTTCAGAGGGAAGTTAGGAGGAAGACATGATGTTGGGGGATGAGGAGGGGATATATTAAGTTCTGTTTTGAATTTGAAATTCCCAACTAGAAACAGAACCGTAAGAGACTTCATTCTAAAGAGAGAAACTTGTTAAGTACAATGAATAGCGAAAAGCATTCAGACTGAGTCAAACCTCTGCACGTAAGAAAATTATTATTTTAAAAATGAGTTTCAGAAAGTCTCACTCACAGAAAAGAACTTCACTTTCTGCTAAGTTCACCGTTCATGAGAAAGAAATAAAAAATGATTAAGTACCTACTATGTGCAAGGTGTCTGCCACTGAAAAGTCTACTTTCTGGGGCAGGCACATTTCCAAAATTTGAATCAATCAATAAAAATCCATTAAACATATACTATGTGCCACATACTGTTCTAAACTCTGAGGATACAAAAAGAGGCAAAAGACAGTCTCTTCCCTTAAGGAGCAGAGACTAAGCTAATGAATGAAAGTTAGTTCACAGCAGATATGGGGACCAACTGCACAAAGGCACAAGCATGGGAAATGGGAGATCACATATGGAGAATAGCTTTCAGAATGATATGAATGCAACAGAGAGTGCAGAAAGGCGCAAAATGAGAAAGAGAAAGGAAGGAAGGGTGATGCATTTTCTCACTGTGCCTAGCATATAAAAAGGATGTAACAAATGTTAACTGATTGATTTTTCATGAACAAGTCTGACCACTCTAATTTTTTTGTGCTCTTTCTGCTTTATTACTGTAATCATTATGTATACTGCTTTCCTGGTTCTGCTTATTTCCTACTTCATCAGCTTTAAGTCTTCCAAAGCTTCTCTTAATTGTTCATATTCATAGCATCCAATACAGCACATTCATTTCATTTATGGGCCACAATTTTTTTAGTCTTTCCTCAACTGACAGGTATCTATTTCATTTTTAGTTCTTGGCTACTGTAAAAGTGCTGCTGTGAATATATTGGTGTATATAGAACCTTTCTTTCTGTCTTTGACCTTCTTTGTCTATGCCCAGCAACCAGATCTCAGGATCAAAAAGAAGAGACATTTTGGTCCCTATTTCAGCATAATTCAAAATTGGGTGGAAAACCTGCGGCCTTGAGGCCACATGTGGCCCTCTAGGTCCTCCAGTGTGGCCCTTTGACTGAATCCAGACTTCACAGAACAAATCCCCTTAATAAAAAGAGGGCTCTGTAAAACTTGGACTCAGTTAAAAGGCCACACCCAAGGATCTAGAAGGCCACATATAGCCTGGAGACCACAGGTTCCCCACCCCTGGAATGGACTAACTCACAGCTCTTCAAACAATGCATCAGTGTGCATATCTCTCTGTGGCCCTTCTAACATTAACTATGTCCTCTTTTTCATCTCTGCTCATTTGTTGGATGTGAAATAAAATCTCAGAGTTGCTTTTTCTTATTAGAGTTTGAGAGCATTCTTTCGGATGGCTGCCAAGAGTTTTCCATTTTTCTTTTCAGAACTACTTCTTTACATCTTTTGACCTTCTTAGTCTTGTGTATTTGAGTACTTGTGTATTTATGTAAGCTCTCTTCAATTTGGGTTTATAATCAATCAGTTTCACTACAAACACTGCCTCAGTGACACATTTGCTTTTTATAGCTTTCATTTTTAATATGGAATGAAATATTTGGTTTAATTCCTTGTCAAAGGAATTCCAGGATTCTGGAATTCAGAATCCAAAGGATTCTGGATAAAAAGGTAGGATTTTTTCCTTCTTGCAAGGCAAGGAAAGGAGACAGGATATACCTACTTAAAAAGTTGCTTCTAAAGGTAAACAAATGAGATTTTTAGGCTGATCGTGGGGAGAGGAGGATGTGTGTGCACACAACAGTACCAAAAGGCAAAAGCCTTTAATCTCTCCCCAACTTAAATGATTCCTGGTATACTTAGATAAACTCCAGACTATGACTTCTGATGACCTATTCCCAAAAGCTGTTAAGGCTGGAGGAATTTGTGATTGGAGAGTCTGGAGCTAATATTCCCCTTGGCACTTGTGACTTCATAGATTCCATTCCTTGAGATATACCCTTCCCCAACTTCCCAATATTAGTTCCATCAGGACAATGGGACCCCCTTCTTTCCCTCTGTTCCAACACCCCAGGATACATATGTATCCAGAAGTCTCGGGACAGAGGAAGAGAAGGGGGTCTCACTGTCTTGACAAAACTCCCAGCTTCAGTGCACTACAACTTAATGTGATACATGTTTTGGCAAATTAAGTGAGCATACACCACTTTTTATGTGTGATGCATTACTAGTAATAAAGTATAGCTTACTTATACTCATACTACATCTGTCCATAAAATATCAAATGAAGAGTTGTAACATCAAGCCTTAAAAAAAACCATGAAGTAAAACAAAATAAAAAACATAAAATATACCCTAAAACACAGGATATATAGTAAAAAAGCATAAATGTATATCTACCACCTAATTTTCCTTTATTCAATTCACTGATAAAAGTGTTATATAGCATAGGGCCAAACACAGATCCTCGGTGCACTCCAACAGTGACCTCTTTTTAAACTGATATTAAAAAATCACTACCTACTTTTTGGATCTATTTGTTTAAATAGTTTCAAGCCCATCTAACTGTACTATGGTCTAGCTCTAGCAAGCCCACAGCAAAAGGAAATGGTGTTTGTGGTCTGACCTGTTCTTTGGTGAAACAAGGCTGGTTTTCTGTGATTACCTCTTCCTTTTCTAAATGTCTACTAACCAACCTTCTAATAATATCATCTAGAATCTTGGCAGGAATTGAAATCTAATTCAATGGCCTATGGTGCACAGATTCCATTCTTTTCCATTAAAAAACAAAACCCAAGAGGATATTCACCCTTCTGCAGTCTTGGGATACTTCTTCCTTTCTCCATGGTCACAGACAATGGCTCAGTAATCACATCTGCCACACTCCCAGGATATGGGCCCTTTAATTATTCAGGAGGAGTGCGGTGCTCTCCTACCACCAACCTTCTGATCTTTCCTGTGGGCTCCCTATTAGCCATTTTTTGACCTATCACAGTCCAAAAAGCCCTCTCTTTGGCAGAGAAAACAGAAGAAGCAAAGTAATAGTGAGTTATTCTGCCTCCTTTGGGCTATCTATTAACACCATCATGTTCTACCTAACCTCAAAAGAAAACAAAAAATTCTTTTTTGTCCTTAACTTTCTTCACCAGCTCTTCCAAGGCTTTTGTACTCCTGAAGTTAGTCCTAGTGGACAAAGATTTAAAGTTGATACTTTTCCTGGGGAGTAGTGAATGCTGGATTTGTTATCAGGGAGACCTGAATTAAAAATCCTGCCTCAGAGACTTCCTGGCTTTGTGACTCTGGGCAAGTCACTTAACCTCACTTGGCCTCAGTTTCTTCATCTGTAAAATGGAGATAACAATAGCACCTCCCTCACAGGACTATTTTGAGAATGAAATAAGATAAATTGTAAAGTACCTTATAAACCTTAAAGAGCTAGGTTCTCCCCCCCCCAAGAAATATTCTTTTTTCAGTTAAATACCATATGTAGACAATCATCTTGGTTTATAAATAACTGTGAATGAAATAAACTACTTTAAGCACGTAAAGAAGCAAGCTGTAGTATTCCCTCTCTCAAATCCTTAAAATGCCTAGCACTACAGAGATTTTTGCGTTCTCAAACATATCTTCCCCAACACTCATGCCTCAGTGCCATTTCCGGAGCCCTGGACAATGTTAATACTGAACATCTATAGTGTCTGTGAATTAAATTTCTTAAAATTAAAAAAAAATGTCCCTGGATTTCATAATTAAGCAATTAAAAAAACACAACACTCTGCAGTTTTCACTTAAAATGTTTTTTCTTTTGCCAATTTTTATTCTTTTCCCTCCTAATCGTCCTGATGTTCCACAGTACCTCACAGGTTTCCTCTCTCGGAGTAATTCTTCCAGGCTCCTTTCACAGTGCTCAGCTACCACCACCAGTCTCTCTGATTAAAGCAAAACAAAACCCAGTGTTACATTTGGTTAACACAACATCTCATTAGCCAAGGAATAAACCACACAGAGAGTCCACAAGCATACTCTATTAATTAAAATATTAACATTTTTTCCCAAGGTGCTTATAGTGTCCTGTATGGATTTTTAAAAACTGGTTTATTTTAACATTCATAGGGTAAATGTTAAACTGTACAAAAAAGAAACTGAATTGTCTGTTGCTCCTGAATTGATCAGATACATGGCAATGGGCTCAATTTACCACAATATTCTCATATTTAGTATACAAATATTGGATCTTCAATAATAAAATTATTACTGTACTATATTATTATTATTATTATCATATACTTTGTACATATTTATTTTAAAAAGGAAGTTTTCTTTTTCCAAGGGTCATCATTCAAGATAGAGGTTTTCTTGGACTTGGACTTGGACTAATGGTAAAATCCCAAAGGATCACACTCATATTTATCTCTCTTGCTTCAGAGTTGGAAACAGCTTCATTCTCTGGTGATAAAAAGTTTTCATGCAAGCATGAGTTTGCTTCTATACCTAAGGGGTTTCTAGTTGTTCTAAGAGAATGAATTTAAGGTAACATTGTAAAACACTATTTTTCCCATTTTTTCTTCTTTCTATCCTTAAGTCATAAGAACCCAGAAAATAATTCTATATTTAAGAAATTTTTCCTGAAGAGATAAAAACAAAAGAAATTTTCAAGATTCAAGGACTTCTACATCTAAGAAATATGCTTACCCCTTTAATTTTGTTGTTGCTCAATCATTCATTTATGACTGACTCTTCATGACCCTATCACCACGGAAGGCCAATACTATCCATGGGGTTTTCTTGGCCAACATACTGGAGAGGTTTGCCATTTACTTCTCCAGGGGATTCACACAGGAAGAGGTTAAGTGACTTACTTGTGCAGGGTCACATAGCTAGGAAGTGTCTGAATCTGCATTTGAACTGAAGTCTTCCCGACTCCAGGCTCAGTGCTCTTATCAAACACGCCATCAGCTGCCTCACCCCTTAATTAAGCTACTCTAAGCCTATAGACTGGACATATTTCTAAAGATTCGGGAGATAGCAGAGAATAGAAGGTCCATGGAATCACAAAGAGCTAGACACAACTAAAGAAACAAGAAGAGGGGGCGGAGCCAAGATGGCGGCGTAGAGGCAGCAACATATCGCAGCTCTCACATAGCCACCCCAAAGTACCCATGGAATAGGACTCTAAACCAACCCTGGAACTCCAAAACGCACACAAAGATACTTCCCACTAAAGTCAGCTC
>CM053583.1:170751580-170761652 GCA_028627135.1 Pseudochirops cupreus | reverse complement strand
CTCAAATCTTGTGGAAATGAATATTGTAAACCAAAAATAATCATAAAATTTAATTAAAAAAAAAGAATTATACCAGAGAGATGGTATATAAGGAATACTGTCAAAGAAATATGGTACAAAATGTGAAGGGCTGGTGATGGGATGAATGCTAGGCCTAGAAGACCAGGTGCTCTATTGGTAACATTGCTGTTTTGAGGAACACAGGCAGGCCTGTGCCTAACTGGCAAGGGTATATGGACAGGAATCATGCACACTTCACAGATGGTGGACGGTAGATGGTCTGTGAGCTGCGTGGTTGGGTGAAGTATCAGAAAGAGCGGTCAGAATATTGCCAGTTATGTGGATGGTGCTGGAGTCCCTGCCATCAAAGTAGCTATTGTCTCTGTAAGGATGAGGGGTTAAGGTATGTTGAAGATGTAAAGAGTATGTTTATTCCCTTTGTTTTTCTGAGAAAGAGAGAGAGGGAGAGAAGGAAGCACTATCTAGGTAAGTTCTAAATGCATACGAGACATAGACATAAGATGACAATAAGGAGATTAGAGGAGCAAGAAAAAAATGAAAATAGAGCGAACAGAAAATAAATCGAAGTTTGGGGAAGTAAGACCCTAGCAGCTGGGGCGGCGCTGGATCCTAGTCTTAAATGCAGAAGAGCGTTCTGCGGCGTGAAGGTGAGGGAGTAATGCGTTCCAGGCTTGGGGAGTAGCAGGAGCCCGGTGTGGCTGAACCATGGAGAGTCAGGGAAGGGAAGTAATGTGTACTGAAACTGAAAAGGCAGGCTAGGGCGTGTTGTGAGAGACTTGAAAGAGCAAAACAGAGGGTTATGTTTGATACTACAGGCAATATGGGAGCCACCAGAATTTGAGTGGGCCGGTGATACGGTCAGACTTGAGCTTTAGGACAATCACGGGCTGCTCTGTGAAGGATGGATTGATATAGTACGAAACCAGTGTTAGAAACCTTAAGTAAATGGTGACTGTGAACAAACAGGAGAGATGACGTAGGAGTAGAAATGGCATGATTTGGCTACTGCAGTAACTGAATCTGGGAGGTCACAGAGGGTGATGAGTCCAGGATAATTCTGAGGTGTCGTGAACCTGAAAGAATGATAGAAGTGGGGAAATTTAGAAGAATAGTGAGTTTCCTGGAGAAATATAATGAGTTCAGCTTTGGACATGTTAACTTTGAAATGTTTATGGGCCATCTTTTTGAAATGTTCAGTAGAGAGTATTGTGAGACTAGGAGGTCATCCACATAAGTGGGAGCTTTTGAGGTCACCAAATCAAAAAATATGCGGGCTATGTTTCAGATTTTTTATGTATCAGTTTTGTCTCTCATCTTGCTCCCTCCCCGTGTAATTATTGGCCATCATCATTAGTAGTGTCATGGGATATGAAAGAAAATCCAGTATGAACAATTTTGGTTTATAATTTACTTTTTTTCCCAGTCACTTGGGGAGGGGAATCTATTCAGGCCATATGAACCCTTAAGGACCATAATTATCATTCAAGTCTCCTTTCTCTCTTGGCTTCCTTGCCCATTTACCTGTCTCCATCTAGTGCCTTGCATATAGTTCACTTTTAGTATTTGTTGAATTCATTTGACCTTTAAGATTCTCACCTTTATATACTAAGGTACAGTTGGAACTTGTAGCAAATAAATGGAGCTTACTGCGCCAAGAAACTTTTAAACTAAATGCTGAAATGTATGTTATCCTTGCTTTTCGGTGTGATGGGGTTGGAGAAAAGAGCACTAAGCAAATTAGTCATAAGACTTAGTTCTGGCATGCACAGGTTTTGTAATCATGGGCAAGTTAATTATCCTTTGATTCTCTTTGCTGGAAAATGGAGATAATAATACTTGTACTACCTACTTTACACAGGTGTCACAAAGAAAGCAGTTTGCAGACTATAAAGTACACTATAATCTGAGTTTGTGAGCTCTGTTTCAGTTTTGAGTTCTGTAGATAGTGTGCTTAATTGTTTCCAGAGTACTTTACTATCTTCCTTTGTGTTTTAACCTTACAACACCTCAGAAGAGGGCTGCCCATACATATGGCTATCCCTAGATATGGTTCATTATTTTTTAAAAGGTTTATGTTCCGTACATTAAGACCTTCTGCCACGTATCCACATAAGATGTTTTTTTTCTCCCAAGTAGCACATTACAGCTCTCAGAGGTGAGAAAGCCAGGTATTCCAACATAAGAGAGGAGGAAACTGAAAATCAGAGAGATTACTCATCACCCTCTCTGACCTCCCAGATTCAGTCATGTGGTGGTCAAATCATGCCATTTCTACTCCTGTACCATCTTTCCTGTTTCCTTCTGTTTTTTCATAGTCACCATTAAGGTCTCCTTCATTGGTTTCCTACTATATCCTCCATTTCATCTTCCATGCAGCAGCCAGTGATTTTCCTAAAGCCTAAATTAGAGAGATTTATCTAATTTGAAGTTAAATTCTAAAGATTAATGTCAGAACTAGGTCAGGAATGTAGATCTCCTACTTCCTAGACTAATGTTTGGTACATTTATATATAAACTTACTGCCTCCAGAAGGAACTTGATTAGAAGCAAAGGTCATTAAAAAAAATAGAAGAAAATATAGTAGGAAAAGGAGAAGGGTTAGAAAATAGTCTGGTTGAAGGGGAAAAGTTGATTATTGCATTCTTTTAGTTTAGGGTCTAATTAGGTCACATCACCTTACCCTTTCTGCTGCATTAAATCAATTCCAGTGGCTTCCTAGTATTTCCTAGATCAAATCTTGTTTGACTTTTAGAGCCCTTCATAACCTGAGCCTTTTCTGTCTTTACAGTCTTGTACTGAGGTGTAAGGGGAGTAAGGTCTCACCCTGTGATCCCATGATACTTGCCTCCTTGCTATCCCTCATGCAAGGGACTCCCCTGCATTCTCAGTAGTTTCCTTCCTCAATTCTGTCTCCAGGTTTCCTGACTTCCTTCAGATCTCAGCTAAAATATCACCTACAAGAAGTCTTGCCTGGTTCCCCTTGATGTTAGTCTTCCCTGTCTATAGCTTGTTTGTTTGCATGTTGTCTCCTTCATTAAATTGTGCTCAGTTGAGCAGAGCACCTTGCACATGGTGCTTAGTAAATGCTCTTGGTTGACTGAATTAACTCTTCTGATATCTTTAATAATACAAAATCCACTGACCTTTCCCTGGTAGCTATTCCTGGCTTATGATCATTTTAAAATATAGGAAAGTTACAGATGTGAATCTGTTCCTATTGTACATTTCTGAGCCCTCTTTCTTAAATGCATCTTTTACTTAAAATAAGTCTACCTTCTGATCTACTTCTGATGGAGCTGAGTCATCTCAGAGGTTCCAGACCCAGAATTTCAGGATCTCTTAGTGAGGAAACTCCCTTTACCATTAGTTGCATAAAGCAGGGCTAAGAGGGTAAATGACTTCCAAGGGTTGTACAGACAGTATGGAGAAATGCAGGTTGAGGCCAAGTGTTTCTGACTCTATGGCCACCTCACTTCCCTAGCCATTTCACATCTCTTACTCGTATTGTACATTTCATTTAACTAGGTTTTAATTACAATGGAATCCCAGGTCTGCATAATTTCAGACATTTAATAATGGTTCTTCATCGTATGACTTGGAAAGAATTTCCCTGTAGTAAGTTTTCTTCCAACATGTATAAATATGCTCTATACCATGTGTTTCTTCTATTTTGAGTTTTGTGCTTTACTAAAAGTTTCCTTTTTTTCCATTTTGCTTTGCCAGTAACTTAAATGAGCTTTGATGGCAATTTTATTTGGTCTTATATTACCTAGAAATCTTTATTCCACAGTATTATCACTGCATTCCACATTAGACCATAGTTGATAATGAGCCATCAGCATTCTTGGTTTAAAACTTAGTAAAATGCAAAAGGATGGTTGTAGAGTAGTTGTTTTCCTTTTCTTCTTTCTTTCCGTCTTTCTCTCTTTTTTCTTTTTCTCTTTCTTCCTTCTTTCCCTTTCTTTCTTTTTTTTCTTTCTTTCTTTCCCTCCCTCCCTCCCTTCCTTCTTTTCTTCACCATGTAGAGGCGGTATGTATCATGTTTTACTATTTGTTCAGTGTTCTCAGTTGGAATAGGTCTGCCTAGGATTAGTAAGGCAAAAAATTGGTGTATTATGTGTCATAATTGTGTGCTCAGTAAATCTGGGGTAGAACTCTTGACTTTACAAGAATTGCTGCAAAAACTGTAAAACAATGTTACAAAAACTAGATCAAGTCTAATATCTTAGACCAGCGGTTCTCAACCTGTGGGTCGCGACCCCTTTAGGGGTCAAATGACCCTTTCACAGGGATCACCTAAGACCATCAGAAAACACGTTTCCTATAGTCTTAGGAACCGAGACACCCCAGGTGGGTGCAAATATGCCCACATATGAGTATTAAAGGGTCACGGCATTAGGAAGGTTGAGAACCACTGTCTTAGACTATATGCCACAATAAGTGGTGTGTGATTTGTGATTTGAATAAGTGATATGGATATGTGATTTAAATATTAAAGGTTATACTGATTGAAATTTTTAGAAAAAAATAGGTAATATATTTAGCTAAAGGATGAATAGTTAACTAAACAGTGGACAAAGGCAATCACAAAAGATAAAATAGAAAATTTTAATTAAACTTAGCAGTTGCCATTTTTAAATCATACTGACCACCTGATCTCTAGTCATCATCCTCAATCTTCTAATCCCCTTCCCACCAGAACCCTGGGCTTTGCCTGTGGATGCACCCTAGACTCTCATTGGTGAGTTGTTGCCTTAACTTTCTTTTTAAATTGTATTTTATTTTTTCCATTTACATGTAAAGATGGTTTTCACCATTCATTTTTTATAAAAATTTTGAGTTCCAAATTTTTTTTTCTCCCTCCCCAAGACGTCAGACAATCTGATGTAGGTTATACATGTGCAATTATGTTAACATATTTCCACTTTAGTCATGTTGTGAAAGAAAGAACAGAACAAAAAAGAAAAGCCACAAAAAGACAAAACACACAAAAAAGTGACTATAGTATGCTTTAATCTGTATTCAAACACCATAATTCTTTTTCTGGATGTACATAGCTTTTTCTGTCATGAATTGGAATTGTCCTGAATTGTCCAGCTGAAAAGAGCTAGTCATCTATAGTTAATCATCTTACAATGTTGCTGTTACCATGTACGATGTTTTCCTGGTTCTGTTCACTTCACTCAGCATCAGTTCGTGTAAGTCCTTCCAGGTTTTTCTGAAATCTGCGTGCTCATCATTTCTTATAGCACAATAGTATTCCATTACCTTCATATACCACAGCTTGTTCAGCCATTCCCCCATTGAGGAACACTCCCTCAATTTCCCATTCTTTGCCACCACACAAAGAGCTACTATAAATATTTTTGTACACATAGGTCCTTTCTGCTTTTTTATGATCTCTTTGGGATGCAGACCTAGTAATGGTATTACTGGACCGAAGGCCATGCACAATCTGCTTGCCCCCTTGGGCATAGCTCCAAATTGCTCTCCAGAATGGTTGGGTCAGTTCACAACTCCACTAACAGTGCATTAGTGTTCCAATTTTCCCACACATCTCCAGCATTTATCATATTCCTTTTTTGTCGTATTAGCCAATCTGATGGGTGGTTTTAATTGCATTTAATTTGTTTTTCTCTAATGAATAGTGATTTATAGTGTTGTTCCATATGACTATAGATAGCTTTAATTTCTTCATCAGAAAACTGCCAGTTCAAATCCTTTGACTATCAGAAATGACCTGTGTTCATATAAATTTGATTCATTTTTCTATATATTTGAGAAATCAGGCCTTTATCAGAAACATTTGCTCTAAAAATTGTTTCCCATCTTTTGGCTTTCCCCCTAATCTTGATTTTGTTTGTGCAAAATGTTTGAATTTTATGTAATCAGAATTATTCATTTTGCGTTTCATAATGTTCTCTGTCTCTTGTTTGGTCACAAATTCTTCCCTTCTCCATAGACCTCACAGGTAAACTATTCCTTGCTCTCCTCCTTTGCTTATGGTATCATCCTTTATGTCTAAATCATGTACCCATTTCAACCTTATCTTGGTATGGGGTGTGAGATGTTGGCCTGTGCCTAGTTCTGCCATACTGTTTTCCAGTTTTCCCAGCAGTTTTTATCAAATAGTGAATTCTTACCCTAGAAGCTGGAGTCTTTGGGTTTATTAAATAGCAGGTTACTACAGTCATTTACTTCTGTGTCTTGTGTGCCTAACCCATACAGTTGGTATGATTTCTGTTGGTGGTGTTATTGATGTAGCATATTATGCTTATAGTTTTCCTAATATTAAATCAGCCCTGCATTCCTGGTATAAATCCCACCTGGTCATAGCGTATCACCCTGGTGATACATTGCTGTAATCTCTTTGCTAAAATTTTATTTAAATTTTTGCATCAGTATTCATTAGGGAAATTTGTCTACAATTTTCTCTCTGTTTTAACTCTTCCTGATTTAGATATCAGCACCCTATTTGTGTCATAAAAGGAATGTGGTAGAACTTGTTCTCCTGTTTTTGAAAATAGTTTATATACTATTGGAATTAATTGTTCTTTAAATGTTCAGTAGAATTCATTTGTCATTCCATCTGACCCTTGCATTTTTTTTCTTAGGGAGTTCATTGATGTCTTGTTTAATTTTTCTTTTTCTAAAATAGGGTTAAGTATTTTATTTCCTCTTCTGTTAATCTGGGCATTTTGTATTTTTGAAAATATTCGTCCATTTCACTTAGATTGTCAGCTTTATTGGCACTGAGTTAGGAAAAATGGCTCCAAATTATGGATTTAATTTTATCTTCATTGGTGGTAAATTCATCTTTTTCATTTTTGATACTGGTAATTTGGTTTTTTTAAATCAAATTAATCTTTGGTATATCTTTTTTACTGAGTTTTTTTTTAATAAAACCAGCTCTTAGTTTTATTTATTAATTCAGTGGTTGTCTTACTTTCAGTTTTATTAATCTCTCTTTTGATTTTCAGAATTTTTAATTAGGTGTTTAATTGGATATTTTTCATTTGTACTTTTTCTATCTTTTAAAATTGTATCCTTAATTCATTGATTTGCTTTTTCTTTATTTTATTTATGTAAGCATTTAGGGAAATAAAGTTTCCCCTAAGTACTGCTTTGGTGGCATCCCACAAATTTTGCTCAGTTGTCTCATTATTGTCATTCTCTGTGATGAAATTATTGCCCGTTTCTAAGATTTTTTGTTTGTCCCACTCATTCTTTAGGATTAGATTATTTAGTTTCCAATTAGTTTTTAGTTTATTTTTCCATGGCCCTTTCTTGAACATAATTTTTTATTGGATCATGATCTGAAAAGGATGCATTTAACATTTCTTCATTTGGACGTGAGGTTTTTACGCCCTGATACATGATCATTTTTTGTGTAGGTGCCATGTGTCCCTGAGAAAAAGATATATTCTTTTCTTACTCTCTTACTTACTCCACTTATTCTTTAAAGGTCTATCATATCTAACTTTTCTAAAATTCTCTTCAGCTCTTGTTTATTTTGTGATTAGATTTTATCTAGTTCTAAGAGAGGAAGCAAGATGAGGTCCCTCACTAGTATAGTTTTGCTCTCTTGTTTCTTCCTGTAACTTGCTTAACTTCTCTAAAAATTTGGAGACTACACCACTTGGTACATATAGTATTGATATTACTTCATTGTCTGTGGTACCTTTTAGCAAGTTTTAGTTTCTTTCCTTGTTTCTTTTAATTAGATCCATTTTTGCTTTTGCTTTGTCTCAAATCAGGATTATTAATCCTGCCTTTTTTTTACTTCAGCTGAAACAAAATAGATTATCAACTTCTGTTTTTTGGGAGAGTTCATCACATTCACAATTATGATTACCGTGTATTTCCCTCCATCCATCCTATTTATCCTGTTTATACTTTACCCTATCTCCTTTCTCCCTTTCCCTCCTCACCAGTGTTTTGCTTCTGCCCAGTGCCTCCCCCAATCTGCCTTCCCTTCCACTCTTAGCCCTTTTTCTTTCCTCTTCAGCTCCTACTTCCCTAATAGGTAAGATGCATTTTTTTTTTACCCAACTGAGTAAAAATATGATTCCCTCTTTGAGCCAAATTCAGTATGAGTAAGGGTCAAACAATGCTCACACCCTCTTTTCTTTCCCTTTACTGTAATAGGTCTTTCATGCCTCTTCATGTGATGTGATTTACCTCATTCTGCCATCCCTTTTCTTCTTCTCCCAGTATGATCTTTTCTTCATTCCTTTTTTTTTCAGTTATCACATCAAAGTCAACTTAGCCTTACATCTTCTATGTGTACTACTTCTAACTGCCATAATAGTTCTTAAGAGTTACAAGTATCATCTTCCCATGTAGGGATGTAAACAGTTTAACCTTACTGAATACCATGTTTGTTTGTTTTTCTTTCATGTTTACCTTTTTATGCTTCTCTTGAGTCTTGTATTTGAAGATCAAATTTTCTATTCAGCTCTGGTCTTTTTATCAGGAAGGTTTGAAAGCCTCCTGTTTCATTGAATGTCTATCTTTTACCCTGGAAGATTATGCTCAGTTTTGCCAAGTAGCTGATTCTTGGTTGTAATGCAAGTTCCTCTGCCTTTTGGAATATCATTCTCCAAGCCCTCTGATCCTCTTATGTAGAAGCTGCTAAATCCTATATAATCCTGACTGTGGGTTCTTGATATTTGAATTGTTTCTTTCTGGCTTCTTGGAGTATTTTCTCCTTGACTGATAGCTCTGAAATATGGCTACATTATTCCTTGGAGTTTTCATTTCAGGATCTCTTTCAGGAGGTGATCAGTGGATTCTTTCATTCACTGTTTTACCCTCTGGTTCTAGGATATCAAGGCAGTGTTTTCCTTGATAATTTCTTGAAAGATGCTATCTAGGCTTTTTTTTTAATCATGATTTTCAGACCAATAATTCTTAAATTATCTATTCTGGATCTGTTTTCCAGATCAGTTCATTTTTCCAATGAAGTATTTTATATTTTCTTCTACTTTTTTCATTCTTTTCATTGTGTTTGAGGTTTAAATCTCTAACGTTTAGATTAGGAAGCTAAGTACATAAGGTACTTATGCTCAACTGTAACTTCCTCTTTTTCCCGGTAATGATAATTATAGAAAACAGCTTTTCAAAGTGGACCAGTAAAGGGAAACCTTTAAAAGAGGGAGATGAATCTGTTTGTCTCAGCTTTTTTCTAATAAAAGCAAAATATAAAAAACTAATTTGCATTTTTTCTAGTGTTTTTGTGTGAAACCTTTTCATGTCTTTATTTTTGGGGAGGAGGGAAGGATTAGCGTTTGCTTTTCTTCTCTCAAGTCTACTCTGTGTTCTTAAAGTTCCAAAAGAACTGAAAAATTCATTTAGTTTTGTTTCTAGTGTTGGTTTATTTACTGATTGCTTATGATAAAACAACATTATATAAAATTTGATTTCTATTTTTATCTTACAATTCCCAGAGAATGTTAGGGGAAGAGAGATTCTTAGAGCTAATAATGTAGCTTTCTGCATACTGAATTGAATCTTGCCTTCTCGATACTGAGACTTGTTTTGTGATTTTTAAGAATCATCAACTTAGTCCTTGGAACTGATGGCATTTGAAAGGGTTTAGATTGTAGCTTGTTGGCGTACTTCTAAAACAGACAACACTGTATACTTGCCAGAAATGTGCTGTATGTATAAAAATCAATAAAAAATATCAAATTCTTAAAACTATTGGAATTGTCCCCTTTGTGGGTGACTCTGGCACATCTTTCTTTTCTTTATTAGAAGGGATTGTTTTGAATTTTATAAACATTACATTTCTCTTTTAGATTTAAGAAAAGTTTAGTGGAAGATTAATTGGTTTGTTTTGAATATCTTATGAAATGTCTAATTACAGAATAATTATTGAATGCAATTATTAATTAAACAATTCTTATTTTTGAGGAAAAGAAATATAGCTTGTACTAATTATTTTCAGATCATTCAAGTGATTTCTTTTAAAATTGAAACTTTTGTTAGCCAACTTTCTTTTTTTTTTTTAATTTTATTAAATTTTTTTTGAGTTACATATTTTCTC
>CM053583.1:170723971-170751080 GCA_028627135.1 Pseudochirops cupreus | reverse complement strand
CCCCGGGCCACAGCCGCGCCTTCAGGCCAGGCTGGTTTTGGTTCACAGTGATCATATGGTTCCTCATAGCCGAGCTGACTTTAGTGGGAAGTATCTTTGTGTGCGTTTTGGAGTTCTAGGATTGGTTTAGAGTCCTATTCTATGGGTATTTTGGGGTGGCTATGTGAGAGCTGTGATGTGTTGCTGCTGCTACGCCGCCATCTTGGCTCCGCCCTTTGTTAGCCAACTTTCAAATGATGTCAAAGATTAGAGATTAAAATTGGCTATCATAGTTTGTTTTCATAATTTGTTAGCGAATAAAGGCAGGGAAAGTCTGATAAGTAGCCCACACATTTTATGATCTTAGGAGTTTTACTTAGCCAAGAAAACCTGATTGTTAGAGGAAAAATGACAGTGCTAACAAAAGATGCTCCTCCCATTGTTTTATGAGTTTTTTCTTTCTCTCAGCAAAGTGATATTGTTGATGATAATGTAGCACTTTAAAAATTTTAAGAGTAACCTAATACATCATTTTGACTTAGCCAAAATGAAGAAACTGAGGAGCCTCACTTAAAAAATACATCATAGTGATTTATGGAAATAATTTGAGAGCTCTTCATTTCTACATAATCAAGTGAGGCTTTTTTTTTAAACTACGTATTAGAATACAGTGGGAATTTTTTGAGTTGCTGTATTTTTAGTTAACTCAGGCTCAGTGAATTTTTCTTCCACTCGTGGACTTGAACAAATATAAAATTCATAGTTAATAATTTGGATGGTTGTGTGCAGTATTGAGAAATGCGTATTTATGCAGATTAATAGTGTACCCCAGATGATAAAATAGCTCCCAATGCTCCTCCGTTTATTTTTGATAAAACGCTTCCCACTGCCCTTAATTGCTGCTTCCCGTATTTTGTCCCATAAAGGGCTGCCCCGCCCTCGCTCTTCTCTCCCCCGCCCGTGTCCTTGTGGGTAGAATGCTGCGTCCCGAGCCGCTTTCCAGTGGCAGCTCTCACCCCGCCAGCCTCTGTCACCTTTGGGCTTGTGTGCTTCTTTGCAGACATCGGGGCCGTCACTACCCAGAAATCTTGGCCATTTCTTTTTTCTTTATGTTGCCTTCCTGGACTCTAAATGTTTTACTTAATAGGTACAGGGTCATTTAATGCATTTAAAAGAGAATTTAGCAACCTGCCTTTTCTACTGACTATATGCACAATACCAAACTATTTTTTTAAACAAAAAATTCAGCTGTAAAACAGTTATAGGGGTGAATGGATGATTTTTTTTCCATTTAGTATTAATGTCAAAATATGTTTGAAAAATGGGGCAGCTTGGTGTCATAGTGGCTAGTTCTGACCTGGAGCCAGTATTTTGTTCCCTATTTACAGATGCTATTAATATTAAAATTTCCCCAAAATAAGTATACAACATAAAGTATCGTTAAAGTGGAAAAAAAATTATGAGCTTGAAATCTTCTAAAACAGCTTTCATTTAAACATTATTGCCTTTTGCTTTTCATAGGAAGTGGACTTTTCTCCTCTTTTGATCACTTACTGTGGCATATGTGGTGATGCTTTACTAGTTGTTTTTCATGCCTGATTTGGAAAATTATATCAAAATATTCAGATTTATCTGTTTCTCTGTTCCTTTAGGATTTTTTCCCATTCTTGGATAAAGATGGCAGCCAATAAAGCAATTCTAAATAGACTGGAGCAAAAGGGTGCAGAGGCTGATCAAGTGATTGAATACCTTAAGCAGCAAGTTGCTTTGCTAAAGGAGAAAGCAAGTAAGGAAATAAAAAGAACCTGATAAATAGGTATTTAAAATCAGAATTATATAGTAAAATGTCTGTATTGATGGAAGAGAAAAAGATCTTCTGGATAAGTCACTTCTCAAAAATGACTTGACTGTATAAAAAGCTGGGTTCCCCTAAACATTTTAATTGTATTTTGTAATGGTTTTTAAGACCGGTAGTGGCTAAGAGGTATGTGTTGGTTGCAAAACCAATAAAAACTTCACTTAGTGAATATTCCTGTGTGTGCATTGAAAATTACTGAGCCCTCAAGTGACAAAGATTTAAAATTGCATAATTTTTAGATGAATGAGTGTGGATTGGGTTGAACAAGAACAGGTATCTGTTCTTCATTATATATGGAAAAGTCTGCATAGTTTTATGGAAATTTAAGGTAGTGTTTGAAGTAAAGAAAAATATTTGATTGATTATTGAATGGTATTTACCTGCTTTAATAAAGAGAATTTCCTTCCTGACAGTTCCCTACAGCAGAGAAGTCACAGGTCAATTCCAAAAATAATACCATGCTTATAAAAAGCAGTGTGTTAAAGTGGATAAAGTGCTGGCCATTAAGTCAGTAAGACATGGTGTCAGGTCCTGTCTTTGACCTGTATCATCTGTGGGGCCATAGCTAGTCTCTACCCTCTCACTGCTCCCAGACACCTCTTCAGCACTATATATTTCAGCTGAAACATGCATCTGAATCTCTGAGGGTATTTTTCCCCACAAATTTCCGTCTTTTCTAGCAAATAAAATGATAGTTTAAGATTACTCTTCTCCCTCCAAAAAATTATACTGAGGTTTCATATATTTATGGAATATTTACAAATTATTTTATTTTTGATGAAGTTTCATTGCAATGCACTAATTATTTTCTCTCTGAACATAGCATATTTTAAAAGGTTCGAATATTTCGGTTTCTTCCCCTGGAAGTTTCTTTTAGGCAAATATTCCTCAAACCCTCTCAAATTGCCATCACTTAGTGTATATACATACATACACATATATTATATACATATGTATTACATACATGTGTGAAAATATTGCCAAATCACTTAAAAGTGTTCTTTGAGTAACTTTAAAAATTACGTATTTAAACTTCCCCAGTTTGAAGGTATCTTCTGAAAGATTCACATTGCTGTCCATCAAACTGTAATTCTTTTACAATAATATGATTTACTTAATAGTGCTTCTGTGGTCTCTCAAAATAGTTTCTTTATTATTGTTCAGTCATATGTTTGACCATTTGGAGTTTTCTTGGCAAAGATGTTTGAGAGTAATTTGCCATTTCATTCCTCAGCTCATTACAGATGAGGAAATTGAGGCAGACAGAGGTATATCACTTGACCAGGGTCAGACAGCTAGTAAGAAGTGTCTGAGGCCAGATTTGAACTCAGGAAGATGAGTTCCTGACTCTAGGCCCAGCACTCTACCCATTATACCACCTAGCAGCCGCTAGTTTTTTAGCCCTAGCTAAAGAACTCAGAACAAAATAACTGTATGACTTTAAATGTTAATGAGTATCAGTTTCTTTATTTTTTTAAATCTAAGGTTGAGGACAGGAGTGGATCAGAGTATTACTAAGACCCTGACTCATTCTAAAATGCTGTGATTATGTGGTTTTGTTTTTTGGGGGGGAGGAAACTCAGGGCAGTTGGTGTTAAGTGACTTGCCCAAGGTCACACAACTAGTAAGTGTGTCAAGTGTCTGTGGCCAGATTTGAACTGAGGTCCTCCTGACTCCAGGACCAGTGCTGTGTTCACTGTGCTACCTAGCTGTCCCTGTGATTATGTTTTGAAAGGATGCATGATTTCATAAGTATAGACTTTTCTTCCCCCTGAAGATCATGGGGCCCTGTTTGGTTAGAGTAGCAGTATGGTACAGTGGATAGAATCTTACTCCTAGACTAAGTAATGATGGGCAGGTCACTGTGGTTTTACGAATTCGGATTGTCTTAAGTCCTTGTGCTTGAACTCACCATGTTTCACAGATGTATGGAACAGAAACCTTGGCATACCGTAAATGGAAAGTCATTCATATAGTGGAGCCAAGATGGCAGAATAAAGGCAGGGAATCACAGAGCTCTCCCAAATTCCCCACCAGACAACCTTAAAACAGTTCCCTAGGCCTCTCCTAGGAAATGCTAGTTAGGTTACCACAGTATTTCTGCACCTCCCTCAATTAAGATAGGGGAGCCAAAGAAAAGTTGTTGCTTTATTAAGTTTCAAGACCAAGGTGTTACTTCATTCATTTTTTAAAATGTAATATCCTTTTAATACTTGCCTCTCCTTTATTGTCTTTTTGTGTTCTCTGCCTTTTCTTTATTCTTAAGAAAATGACATGCTGGTCTTTTTTCTTGCAATAGCAACAAGGGGGGAAATGTGTAGTTTTGTTTTCTATTTCAGACACTTTGGAGAAGCCAGAGTAATGATTTATAAATAAAAAAAAATTTTTTCTACTGTTATCTTTAACATAATCTTTTTGTTTTTATCAGCCGCTTAAACAAGTTTTTTTTAAAGCAGTACTAACAGAAAGGGTCAGTCATTTAATCATTAGGTTTTATTCTATCTCCTTCAGTTATATTTTTTCTTAAATTGTTTAACAAAATGGAATTTTAAAAAATTCTAATGTCCCTAACTGAATTGATCAATTTTAGTTTTACAGGCAACTCTCAGAGAAGAGAAGAAACTTCGTGTTGAAAATGCTAAACTTAAGCAGGAAATTGAAGGACTTAAACAGGAACTCATCCAGGCAGAAATTCGCAATGGAGGTGATTAAAGTAGAGACTTAAAAATTTCTGTCTATCTCCCTTCTGCTCACATTTCATGTTTATCGTGTTATTTAGTACTTAGAATTCCATTTTTTATTATTTATTATTTTATTATTTCAATACAGTTGTAATTTTACTTAAATTAGAAATTATCATTACTAAATAAGCTGAAAATGTTGCTGATATTTGTTTGTAAATATGGACTGGGAGAAAGAGAGAGCTGTTTTACCATTTCCAAAGAGTTGGATGTCCCTTTGTATATCTTTTTTATATCCCTTTTTTTAAAAAATGGATGGAAAATTTTAAATAATACTTGACATTTTCTACATGTTTGATTGATGATCTGAATTTCTTTTTGTTTTTATAAGAGTAATTACTCTGTTGCTTGAAGAGCTATTAGGGATGTGAAATGATAAGATATTAATTAGCTTGAGGGAAAGATTTCTGACCTTTCAAGGTAGTCAGCTTCAGCAATACCAGCTACTTATAAACTGTGGTCAGCTTAGTTTAAAAATAGTCATTTAAAAGTATTAATAACAAACATTTCAGGATTTTTCTGTGCCATTAACTGATAACCTGAGCTTCTCTTATACTAAATTAACAGGAAGTATAGAATAAAGTTTTTATGGCTGTCAGTGGTTACGAACACAGCATTATGGGAAAACATCGCAAATCATATTTAAAGGTACACTATTACCCAAGAATTGAATGTATTTATCACATAGAAAATAGCTTGATTACACACCTTGTTAAGTTGAATGACTGATAAATATATTATTAGTCCTGTGATGCCATTGTACTTACCTGTTCCTTCATTTCTCATGCTGGAAAGTGGAACAGTATAAGAGATAAGAGAATTGAACCTTAGAACTGGTAAACCTGAGTTTGTGTCCTGCCTCAGATTGACTAGTTATATGATCACTGGAAGATTACTTACTCCCTCAAAGTCTCAGATTCCTTGTCTTTTAAAGTTAAAATATTAATTCTTCCACTTCCTGCCTCACAAGGTTGTTGTGATGGAGAGAACCGAACCTTAGAAACTTTAAAATGCAGTGTTGTAGTGGGAGTTGTTACTGTTACTTCTTCTTGCTTAGTATACCTGAAAGTGCTGTGAACTCTAAAGCAGTTTCCTGGGAATGTTTTAGAGTTTGTATATGTTTATTTTAAAAGTGCTTAGGCCTGCTTTTAGAGAAGGAAGCATCAAAATCAAGGAAATTGATTGTTTAACAGCATTTTAAGACCTTAATATATGCCAAAGACTGTGGATGTAAAGAAAAAAAAACTCAAAAAGAAAAGTTTCATTTCTTGAAGCAATAGAAAATATAAACTTAAAGGAACCTTTGGCTTTACATATTTCCCGTGAACCTGGCGGGTTTGACCAGCTCCCTACATCCTGGAAGGGGTCAATTCCAGTAAATACTCATTGTACCTCAGTAGCCCCCTCAGCCTTTGAGAACATTGGTGTTTATAACATCAAATTATAATCACGGAACAAACCACCAAACTTGGCTAACTATAGCTACATCTCAGCACTTTTCCTTTACTCCTTCCTTCCAAATCCCAAGGATATCTGTCACCTCCTGAATTACATGAAGTTCTTGATGGTATCTGTATTGACGTAATCAGGTTCCATGGATGGGAATTTGGTTAGTATCAGTAGCCCTGCATCTCATAAAGGAGTTCCCTTTACCAGAAAATAATTACTTATAGATATTTCTTACCTCTAAATCACTAGAACAACATTCAGGGGTGGGAAATGTATTTTTTTTTTAACTTTCCCTATATATCCAGATTTGACCTCCATATAGCCACATAAAATTATACAGAAATAATAATGAAAAAAAAAACCCTCAAAGGACTAATAGGTTGTTTGTTTTGGGTTGTTTTGGGGTTGTTTTTTTTTTTTTGAACCAAAATTTTTTTGTATATAGCATGTCTACAAAACTTTGACAAGAGTGACCTTTTTAGAATTGTATGATATGAATACTATTTGTTAAAATAGAAACATTTGAAATCCTGTTTTCTTCTCTAGTTGATGCTTGTGAAATAGCATACCTAGACTTTGAATCTGCCATCTAGTGGCTACTTAAATATATTTGCAAGTCCATAGTTTCAACCTCATAGTCAAAATTATTGAGTAATCTATGTAACAGATATAATTTTACATAGATTATAACCCTTAAACTATTTTTATTGAATGTTACTATAAAATAGATTGAGGGTTTAATTGTTTAGTGCTACAGTGCATTACACCGTACAAAAATAAATTGAAATTCTGTGGAGTGTGATTATCTTTCACCTTTTTTACTTTTAGAAATATTTTACCAAGTAAAAAGCCATAGATCCCATATTTCATGGTACAATCTTAATGTCTGAGGAGGGTAGGGAGGGCAGTATGTGGAACATGCACACACACGCGATACATAAGGAATATTATTTGGTTGACTTATGTGTTCAGTTTTTGGTTTAGAAAATGTAGCCGCCTGACTCCTGAGATATTGCGTGACTTCTGTTATTTGGGTTTTATATTTACATGAGTCTAATTTCCTTTAAATACCATTTAACCTATTTAAAAAGTGGAATTCTTTAAAGTATCACTCATAATTCCTTATGTAGCTATGGCTGCATGGTATAGTCCAGTTATGGACCGTGGTAACATAGTCCTGTCTGTAGAATGATGGTGCAAACAGTACCCTAAAAAATTATGACTAAAAGCAAGCAGTTATTAGTTTTAATCTAAGTAAGTGCTAAGCTATTAGTTTTAGGAGTTGTTTTTTTTTACTGAACAACAATTGGACAAATGAGTCATATATTAAAATCTTCATTAGCGTGGAATCTTATCCACAGAATATTGATATGCATGGAAGTAGTACGTTTGTTTTTGAAATATAAGTGTGGATGTAACCTTTCCATTTATTTCCTCCGTCTTTAGAAAGAAGTGATTAGGTAGTCATGAAGAAATAAAAAAATTAATATAACTTGTCCATTTTGTATGTGTTTTGTGTTAGGCAGCTAAGTGGTACAATGGATAGAGTTCTGGAGCTAGTCAGGAAGACCTCACTTTAAATGTGGCCTCAAACCCCTGCTTACCATATGACCTTGAGCAAGTCGCCTAATCTCTAGTTATCTCAGTTTCTCCAGCTGTAAAATGAAAATGATAGTCATATCACCCACTTCCCAGGGTTGCGAGGTGCAAATGAGATAATGATTATACAGTGCTTAGCCCAGGACTTTGTACATAGTAGGTACTACATACATGCTAGCTATCATTACTACTATTTCCAGTTTATTTTGTGTGAACATTTATATTTCAATATTGTCTTTTAGTGAAACAAATACCAATTCCATCTGGTCCATCATTTCAAGCTAATTCTACATCTGTACCTTCTGAAAATTTAATACAGTCAGTATCTGCTCCAGTCTTGCCTTCTGGTACCAAAGGAGAAGAAGAGGAAAAGAAAAAGAAAGAAAATATGGGAAAAAAAGGTATTTTCACATTTGAAACTTGTTAGCTTCTCAAACAGTTGTCACATATATTCAAACATAGTTTAATTTAAAAAATAAAAGGGAACAGCATTTTTTTTTTAGAGACAGAAAAATGTAGATGTAGGTTATATTTGGCACTATGATCTTTTTTTAAAATTGTAAATAATTTTATTATACAAAGATTGTCACATGATTGGCTATGTCCCTACTTTGCACACAAATTTAATTAGTCTTCATCTGCACAGAAAGGCTCCTTTTTTACTTTTCTTTTAGTAATAAAAAACACTTAAGTTCTGATACAACAAAATAATAGTAAAAGCCCCTCAGCTACTTTAAGTTGGAAGCAGAACATTGATACATGGATCTTGTGCCAGTATCAGAAATGTATAAATGAATGTCTTTTTATATATATGTGTATATATATATACACATATATATATATACACATATATATGTATGTATATGTATATGTACATACATATATATAATGAAGTAAATTATCTGTAGGCACAGATAATGACAGCAATAAACCATGATGTATTTTGCCAACTGAAACTAGTTACTGATGCTTAATAGTGATTTTCTTAAACACTAGCCTTTCTTTCAATCACTCTCTTCAACTGACTTCTCTGAATTTCTTCAGTGAGAACACTTCCTTGAGACTTAAATGCATCACAGTGCCTAGTGATAAAATACTATTGTAGAAAAGTAGAACATGCAGTATACCTCCCATCTTCTGCCACATTCCTTCTCTTCTTTAGGAATTTCCAAGACAACAACTTCTGCTGTCCTTACCCAAAACCCTGCACAAGTAATATCTACCAAAGCAGTTCTTTATACCCTTAGGTCAGTACTTAGCACCAGTTTCCAAGTAGAATTTCCTGATTGCACTTTAATATAACTTTGAAAAAGGAAGTTTGTCTGATTTATGGCAGCATGACCAGGGTTCTTGTTATTTGGGTTTAATTCCCCCTCTACTTTTTTTTTATTTTTTTTAAATTTATTTATTTATTTTTAATTTTCAACATAGATTTCCACCAAGATTTTGAGTTACAATTTTTTCTCCCCATCTTTCCCCTACCCCCCACCCCAAAATAGCAAGCTTCCTAAATACCCCTTCCCCCAATCTCTTCTCTCTTATATCCTCCCCCATCACCCCCCTAACTTTCTAATAGGGCACGATGGATTTCTATACCCTGCTACCCTGTATATCTTATTTCCTAGTCGCATGTAAAAAAACAATTTTTTTTAAACATTTGTTTTTAAAACTTTGAGTTCCAGATTTTTTCCCTTCGTCCTTCCTCACCCACCCCCACTAGGAAGATAAGCAATTCAATATAGTTGGTACATGTGTAGTTACCCAAATCATTTCCATAGTAGTTATATTGTGAAAGACTAACCATTTCCTTCCATCCTATCCTGCCTCCCACTTATTCTGTTTTCTCCTTTGACCCTATCCCTTTTCAGAAATGCTTGCTTCTAACTACCTTCTCCCCCAATCTACCCTCCCTTCTATTATCCCCCCTCTTATCGCCTACCCCACTATTTTCCTGTAGGGTAAGATACCCAAATGAGTATGTATGTTATTCCCTCGTTAAGCCAAATTCAATGAGAATAAGGTTGTCCCATTCCCTTTCACCTTCCTGCTCTTCTCCTCCGTTGTAGCAGTTTTCTCTTGCCTCTTTTGTGTGAGATAATTTACACTACTCTATCTCTCCCTTTCTCCTCCCCCCTATAAATTCCTCTCTCACCTCTTAATTTTATTTTTTTAGATATCATCCCTTCATATTCAACTCATCCTGTGCCCTCTGTCTATATATACTATGTATACATATATATGTATGTATACATATATCCCTGTATGTTCCCTGCAACTATCCTCATAGTGAGAAAAGTCTTATGAGTTACAATTATCGTTTTTCCATGTAGGAATGTAAATAGTTCAGCTTTAATAAGTTCTTTATGATTTCTTTTTCCTGTTTACCTCCTCATGCTTCTCTTGTTTCTTGTATTTGAAAGTCAGATTTTCTGTTTGGCTCTTGTTTTTTCATCAGAAATACTTGAAAATCCTTTATTTCATTGAAGGACCATATTTTCCCCTCAAGCATTATACCCAGTTTTGCTGGGTAGCTGATTCTTGGTTTTAATCCTAGTTCCTTTGACCTCTGGAATGTCATATTCCAAGCTCTTCAATTCCTTAATGCAGAAGCTGCTAGATCCTGTGTTATCCTGATTGTGTTTCCACAATACTCAAATTGTTTCTTCCTGACTGCTTGCAGTATTTTCTCCTTGACCTGGGAACTCTGGAATTTGGCTATAATATTCCTAGGAATTTTCTTTTGGGGATCTTTTTCAAGAGGTGATTGGTGAATTCTTTCAAGTTCTGTTTTGCTCTTTGGTTCTAGAGTATCAGGGCAATTTTGCTTGATAATTTCTTGAAAGATAGTGTTTAGGTTCTTTTTTTGATCATGGCTTTCAGATAGTCTAATAATTTTTAAATTATCTCTTTTGGATCTATTTTCCAGGTCAGTGGTTTTTCCAGTGAGATATTTCACATTTCCTTCTATTTTTTCATTGGTTTGGATCTGTTTAATAGTATCTTGATTTTTCATAAAGTCATTAGCTTCCAGTTGCTTCAATCTAGTTTTGAAGGAGTTATTCTCTTCAATAAGTTTTTGAAATTCCTTTTCCGTCTGGCAAATTTGGCTTTTTAAGGCATTCTTCTCCTCACTGGCTTTTTGGGCCTCCTTTGCCTTTTGAGTTAGTCTCTTTTTTAAGGTGTAATTTTCCTCAGTGTATTTTTGGGTCTCTGTTAGCAGGCTGTTGACTTTCTTTTCATGATTTTCTTGCATCATTCTCATTTCTCTTCCCAAATTTTCCTCCACTTCTCTTACTTGATTTTCAAAATCCTTCTTAAGCTCCTCCATGGCCTGTAAGCAGTTCATATTTTTCTTGGAAGTTTTTGATGCAGGGGTTCTGACTTTGCTGTCTTCCTCCCTCTCCATGCCTTGATCTTTTCGTCCCCAAAAAAGAATTCTGTGTTTGTGCTTCCTGTGCTTGTGAATATTGCCAGCCAATTACTTGACTTTTGAATTCTTTGCCATGGTAGAAATCTGCTTCCAGAATGGAGAGGGCTTTGTCCCAAATTGCTGGGGGTTTTGCAGCTGCCGGAGCTATTTGAAGGTCCTCTCTACAGCCTCCACAAGCCCTGGCTCATTGGTCATATACACCCCAGGACCACCACTCAAAGACTGCGATCCACATCTAGGCAGGTCAAAGCAAGAGTGATTAACCTTTGAATGGTCGCTTGGTCCCCTACTGTATCTGCAGGCCAGGAGCTCCTGAGGCAGCCACACAGCTGCGGTTGCACAGCCTCTGCTTCTCACCCCAGGGGCAGGGGCTGAATTTCACTCTTCTGTCTCCCCAACTCCCCGTTCCAACCAAGTTCCACATTGACCTTTTACTTTGTCTTTGTTGTTTATGGGTTGAGAAGTCTGGAAACTGCCACAGCTTCTGGTGGTTCACTCTCCTGAAGTCTGCTTTGGCTGCTGCTGGTTGGGGACCCCTGGGGCCAGAACTGCGTGGCTCCCACAGGACTGGGCTAGGCTTCCAATTCAGTGTGATAGCCTTTCCCGTCGGCCTGCCAGGCTGCCTTCAACGGGAGTTTTATTTCTCTCTGTCACATTGCTGATTCTGTAGCTCTAAAGTTTGTTTAGAGTCATTTTTTTACATGTATTGGAGGTGGTTGGAGCCAGAGCCCACACCAAGTTTGTGCTTCTACTTCACCATTGTGGCTCCACCCCCACTCCAGTCTGCTCTATACTTTTAAAGTACCTGTGGAGTATAAAGTTCCAGAAATACAACAATGACACTGTAATACCGTGCCTTTAAAGAGCTCATTTCCTAATGAAGGGAAACAGTAGGAACACTGATGCACCAATACAAAATATATTCAAAGTAATTTGGAGGTTTGGGGAGGAGCATTAAAAACTGGGAGGGTAAGGAGAGGACTCAGGAGGTGATATTTGAGCTGAGCCTTCATTTTTATATCTCTTTTTTAACAACAATGATCATAATCTTAAAAAGTAATCAATTTTCAATTTAAAAAATTACCTAAATTTGTGATGAACCTAGTCAGTATTATCATATGGCTTCTCCAAGGGTAGTCGTACAGGTTAACCTAGATTGAAGTTTGTAAAGGGAGGGGATAAGACAAGGGAGTAAGGGATTCAAGTGTAGAAGACATACAGCTAAGGATCCTGGACCTGTGGTTTCTTTAGTTTTATGCCACCTTTGTTTGGCCTTGCATGAAATTTAGTAAGTTAAAGTGTTAAGTTTTATGCGTGGCTTTTAAAAATAATTTCAGGTAAATAAAATGGGGGAGGTTTAGGTAGAAAACAGTTCATATTAGTAAATCAACATGTACTGTTTAGTGCCAGCTGTGCTGTATGCTTTGTTAAATGCTAAAAATGCAGCAGTTTTAGTAGGCTACAGTTTCCATGTGAGTGAAGTGTGACACAGTATCCAAAAAATCCTTCTCTTTACAATTTTAGGAGGAGAGGCTCACCTTCTGTTCTGCCTCCAGACCCGATTTCAAGTATTTTGTTCATTTCTGGATGCCATGTTTTAGAACATTGAACTGGTAGATAGCTAGGATGAATAAGGGACTGGAGATGGTGCCATTTCAGGATCAGTTGATGGAACTGAGGAAACTTAGTGGCATACGCGATAGGACTTTTTGTGTATTTGTAAGTCTTTCATTTAGAAGAAAGACTAGAATTCATATTCTTGAAGTTGGAGGGCAGAGCTAGGAGTAAGAGAGAAAACATTTCAGCTCAGTATAAGAAAAACTTCTTAATTACTAGCTATTTTGAAAGTTAATCTCTTCCTCCTTTCTAGATTTTACTAGTGGGAGTACATGACCTCTGAGGTTTTTTCTGAGTTTGAGATGCCATAATCTTGTGCTTTTTATGTTCTTTTAGATGTGCTTGTTCCTATTTTTTGTTTATTGGTCCAACTGTATCCTTAGCTCCTTTGGATACCATTTTAATAGACTTACTACAATATGCTTTTCATAAATTTGTGCACGTCATGTATTGCATTTTGGTCTTCAGCATGTGTTGAGTATCTAATACATAATAACGTTTTAAAGTAGAATTTTAAAAAATTGTTTGTAGAATCCCTTTTAATGGTTTCTTTAATGCTGTGGATAACTTGGCTTCATGTGAATAGTTCTTGTCATTTTGTTGTTTGTTTCTATATTCTTATAGTTATAACTGACTTAAATGAGTTTAATAATATATATGCTTTAATTTTAGGTATCCTATTTTTTATTTACTCAGTATCAAATATTTACATACTTTTTTCACTTAACAAAACAGGAATCGTAATAAACAGTTGCCTAATAGGGAATGTTTGAAAATTTAAAAGATGATTTTGGGATACTTTGAAATATTGCCTTAAGATATAAAAAAAAACCTTTCCACATGTAAATTAGGTTAATGCCGGGCAAAAATGTTATATAATGTCATGCTTTCTAAACAGAGAAAGGATTTTTCAATTTTAAAATGTATGTGTTTATATGTTTGTTTACACATATATACATACATATTATGTGTCTATCCATCTAATTATTTTTGTGAGATCCACATTGTTGAGATAGAAAAAAACAAACATCTGGAATACATATATGTTAATTAAAATGTTACTGAATTTTATTCCAGTAAATCAGTTATGAACTTTTCATTTTCAAATCAAAGGATGTATTTTTAAGTATCAGATTATTTATAGTTGCAATAAAAAAGTTTACAGAAAATGAAAAGGAAAAATCTATATACTGTGCCCTATTTTACACCACAGCATTTTATTCTTCCTTTGATCTGCTTATTTTGAAGTTAACATCAAAAAGTAATGGGCTAAATATTTTTAAAACCATGAAATTGATATATACAAATTCAGTAGAAGAATGGTCTTCAATTGTGCTCTCCAAATCAGTATGAAAAAAAAAGAAGCAGCTAAAAGTGAGGGCGCACGTGAGACAGCATGCAAGTATATTCCTGTTTTGTGAAGTAACTCGGGTATACACAACAAGTATATGTGCAAAGACTTGAGGAACTGAGTGTTATAAGCTAATAGTAAATAAATAAAAACTGAAATTTTTTAAAAAGTACATATTCAGTGGGTCGTTGTCAGCCAGAAACTTGCTTTCTAGTGGAAGAAACGATATACATACTTAATTCACTATAGCTACATTGTGTACTGCTGTGATGAAATACAGCATTGTACATTATAATTACAAAATTGAAAAGTATGTGAAAATTATTTTAAGTTTATAACAGTTAAAAAGAATATAGAGATGAGATAAGTGGTTATCAGGAGAGAAGTTTTCACAAGGTAGAAAAGTGACCTGATCTGGGTCTTAAGAACTAGATTGAAAGAAAGGTCCATCTCACTCAGGTAAAAGAGAAGAGCATTCCAGGATAGGAAGCATCCCAGCAAGCCCCACCTCAGCACCCCAGCTGTATGAGCCCCATTGTGATGGAACATGTGGACACCAGTATCAGGACCCCCATGTGCCTGAGCATAACCAGGGAAACTGGCAGGCTCCAGCTACAAGAACCACCATGTGCTTCAGTTCAGCTCCCAGTCAGACAGACATCCTCCAATGGCCAGAACTCAGCATGTTTCAGTCTTGTCCCAGACAGGTGAGCATCTTTCAGTGGTGGGGCTTCCACATGCTTCAGCAACAGGAATGCTTCAGGAACCAGACCTCCACATGCTTCAGTTTAGCCCCAAGGAAATGCAGAAAAACCCCACCTGGCCTCAGCACACACCAGACACTAACACTAAGACCTCATCCGAGCACCAGGTAAGCAACCAGATCCCCACAGCCTACAGCAGCACAAGCCACCCTCCATCACTACCCCTCAACACAGCACCAGACACAAGGATCCACTGTAGGCCTTAAGGCAGCATTAGCACAGCACCAGGTAAACAGCCAGGGCTTGCAGCCACTGGCATAAGAAACCTGAGATAGAGCCCCTTCCACTCTGGGAGCAGAAACCAAATTTAAAAGAAAGGAAAAGGGTCAAAAAAAAGATGATCAAAAAAAGAATCTGACCACAGAAAGTTATTGTGGTGACAGGGAAGACCAAACACAAACTCCTTCGAGGACAACAGTGTCAAAACGCCAGAGGAAAATGGGAAGTGGTCTCAAACCTAGAAAGAACTCTTGGAAGAGTCCAAAAAGGAGCTTAAGAATCATATGAGGGGGTGGAGCCAAGATGGCAGAGTAAAATCAGGAACTCACCTGAACTCCTCCATGAGTTCCTTCAGTAACCTCTAACAAAGGAATCTGAATGGATTTGAGAGTGGCAGAATCCGTTGGGAGACAGAGCATGGCAGACTTTCAGTGCAGGAAGGTGCTCATGTGGGACTGGAGAGAGGAAGCACGGAGTAGGGGCTGCACCAGCGCAGAACTGAGACCCAGCCAGAACAGAGCCCGTGTGAGCAGATTCAGCCACCGCGGGGCAATTCCCACACCTCTCACCACAGGATGGGGGATCCATCAGAGGTGGGTAAGAGAAAGTACAGGGCCCGTGGCAGCAGCAGCTGATTCTGGGGCTGCCAGCCCACAGCCTAGATGTTTAAAAATCAACTACCAGAGGTCCCAGGAGTCAAGATGGAGGAGTAAACCCTAGCCATTCCACTCCCACCCTAAGACCCTGAAAACCCAGAGAAGATTGCCTCTGGGTAAAATCCTGAAATAGCCCAACCCTAGGCAGGCTTGGGAGTCCTAGAGGAAGGGCATGGGTATAGCTGTACCAAGGCTAAAGTGCAGGGTGAGAGCTGTCCCAACAGTTCCCATCTCAGCTGATCAGCAGGAGATCCTGAACCCCAGGGGGGTGGAGCAAGAAAGTGCCAACACCAGAATCCCAGGTATGCCTTAACACAACCAGGGCAGCTGAGCCTGCCTGAGTTTCAGCCTAGGGGCTGGGAAGTGGAATCCTGAAACATTCAGACCACTCCACCCCACATCTTATACTGTGAACTTCAGAGTGACCTTGAGGCAACTCAGAAAGCCCTGACCTTGTCCTTGGTCTAGACACCTGGAGGACACAACACAAAGCCAATAACCAAATCCCTAGCTCCCAGCATAAGAAGCATGGGTCAGAGCCCTCTGTACTCCAGAAGCAGAAATCCACTTTAAAGGCCAGGAAATAGGCAGTCACAATGGGAAAGAAATCATTTCCAAGAACAAAAATGATAGAATCCTTTTATAGTGAGTGAGAAGAACCAAATTCACAGGAAGTCAGCACTGACTCTACACCCAACTCTGAAACCTCAGCAGGGAATGATGAACTGGTCTCAAGCCCAGAAAGCATTCTTAAAAGAGCTCAAAAAGGATTTTAAAAGCCAGATTAGAGAAGTAGAAGATAAACTGACTACTTACTTTTAAATTATGCTTGCCAAAATAGAAAAACAAAATTTACTGAAGAAAACAGTTCCTTAAAAAGTAAAATTTGTGAAATTGGAAAAGAGGTGCAAAATCTAAATGGAGAAAAGAACTCCCTAAAAACAAAATGTGAACATATCAGAAGAGAAACTTCAAAAATTGAGGAAAATAATTGGCTAAAAACTGGAATCAGTCAGTTTGAAGTTAATGACTATGAGGCATCGAGTTAGTCAAAGCCTAAAGAAGGAAAATTTAGAAGAAAATGTAAAATTTCATTGGAAAACAATGAAGAAAATCCAAAATTTCATTGGAAAACAACTGACCTGGAAAACAGATCAGGAAAGATAATCTAAGAATTATCGGTCTCCTGAAAAGCCATGATGAAAAAAACAGCCTGGACAACATCTTCCAAGAACTCATCAAGGAAAATTGCCCTGAGGCCCTAGAACCAGAGGGTAAAATAGTTATAGAAAGAATCCATCAGACACGTTCTGAAAGAGATCCCAAATTGTTAACTTCAAGAGCTATTGTAGCCAAATTCCAGAACTGTCAGATCGAGGAGAAAATACTGCAGGCAGCAAGAAAGAAACAATTCAAATACAGTTAAGATTGTACAGGACCTAGCAACTTCTACATTAAAAGATTGGAGGGATTGGAATATAATATTTTGTAAGGCAAAAGAACTCAGACTACAACCAAGGATCAACTATCCAGCAAAACTGAGCATAATCTTTCAGGCAAGGAGATGGTCATTCAATGAAATAAGGGACTTCTAGACTTTTTTGATGAAAAAGCCAGAGCTCAGTGGAAAATTCAATCTCCAAATACAAGAATTAAGAGAGACAAAAAGGTAAACAGGGAAAACACGTACGTACATACACACCCACACACATAACTTGTTATTCAATAAGAGCAACCTGTTTACATCCCTATATGGGATGCGGATACCTGTCAATATTGAGAATTGTATTATCATCGTGACATATAGAAGGGTTATACAGAGATAGAGGGTGTGGGTAAAAACTAACCAAAGTGATGATAAAAAAAAAACCTTTTAAGGGAGCAAAGGAATTGTAATGGGAGAAGAGGAAGGGAGGAGGCAGAAAAGGATAAATTATGCCACACAAAGAGGCATAAAAACATATTATAGTAGAACAGTGGTTCTCAACCTTCCTAATGCCGCGACCCTTTAGTACTCGTATATGGGTGGACCCGCCTGGAGACGGATAGAGCAGCAGTGACTTGGTTCCTGAGACCATGGGAAATACATGTTTTCCCATGGTCTTAGGCGGCCCCTGTGAAAGGGTCGTTCAACCCCCAAAGGGGTCGCGACCCACAGGTTAAGAACCGCTGCAGTAGAAGGTCAAAAGAGAGGGAGATGAATATTTTATGAGCTTGACTATATCATTGGTTTTGGTTCAAGGAGGGAATTACATAATCAGTTAAGTATAGGATTCTAACATGAAAAGCCACAAAAACCTATTATAATAGAAGGAAAGAAGGGAGGGAGAGGGGCACTGTATGCCATTTACTCTCATCGGTTTTGATCCAAGGAGAGAATAACATATCTTGTTAAGTATAAAATTCTGTCGGGCTTTACAGGCACTAGGAGGGGAAAGAAAAGGAATGATTGTTAGAAGGGAGGAGAGAAGTAGTAAGGGGAAAGGGTAGGAAAAGGGAGGGGGTGTTGATAGGGAGGGAATACTGAGGGAGGCAGCAGTCAAAAGGAAAACTCTTAACAAGGTGAAGGGAGAAATAAAAGCATAAACAGGGGAGGGAATAGGATGGAGGGAAAGACACAGATAGTAATCATAAATGTAAATGGGATTAACTCCCCATAAAATGGAGGCAGATAGCAGAATGGATTAAAAACCATAGTCCTACAATATGCTGTCTACAAAAAACATTTGAAATGGGGATACACATAGGATAAAGGTAAAAGGCTGGAATAGAACATATTATGCTTCAGCTAAAGTACAAAAGCGGGGTAGCAATCCTTATCTCAGATACAGCAAAAGCAAAAATAGATCTAATTAAAAGAGATAAGGAAGGAAACTAAAAGGCAGCACTGACAATGAAGCGATATCATTACTAAACATATATGCACCAAGTTGTATAGCATCCACGTTCCTAGAGGAGAAGTTAAGGGAGTTAGAGGAAGAAATAGATGGCAGAACTATACTAGTGGGGGAACGCAATCTCCCCCTCTCTGACCTTGATAAATCTAACCTCAAAATAAACAAGAAAGAAGTTAGGAGGTGTAAGAGAGATTGTAAGAGAAGGTAGATATGATAGACCTCTGTAAAAAATTGAATGGGTATAAAAAGGAATATACCTTCTTCTTAGCAGTACATGGTACATATACAAAAATTGACCATTTACTAGGGCATAAAAACCTCACAATTCAGTGCAGAAAAGCAGAAATATTAAATGCATCCTTCTCACATCATGATGCAGTAATAATTGTATGTAATAAAGGGCCATGGAGAGATAGACTAAAAACTAATTGGAAACTAAATAATTTAATCCTAAAGAACTAGTGGGTCAAACAAGAAATCATAGAAATAATCAGTAATTTCATTTGAGAAAATGACAATAATGAGACAACATACCAAAACTTGTGGGATGAAGCAAAAGCAATTCTTAGGGGAAGTTTTATATCTGAATGCATACATGAATAAAATAGAGAATATGGAGATCAATAAATTGGGCATGCAACTGAAAAAGCTATAAAAAGAACAAATTGTAAGTCCCCAATTAAATGCTAAATTAGAAATACTGAAAACCAAAGGAAAGATTAGTAAAATTGAAGTTAAGAAAACTATTGAACTAATAAATAAAATTAAGAAAAAAAAAACAATAAAATTGATAGACCTTTAGTCAATTTGATTTTTTAAAAAAAGAAAACCCAATTATCAGTATCAAAAATAAAAAAGGTAAATTAACCTTTTAAAAAATTAAAACAGTAAGTAGGAATTATTTTGCCCAATTGTATCCCCATAAATTTGATAATCTTAGTGAAATGGATGAATATTTACAAAAATATAAATTGCCCAGATTAACTGAAGACAAAGTAGAAAATTGAAATTGAACAAGCCATCAGTGAACTCCCTAGGAAAAAATCTCCAGGGCCAGATGGTTTTCCAAGTGAATTGTATCACATATTTAAAGAACAATTGATTCCATTACTTTACAAACTATTTGGGGAAAATTAGAAGAGTCCTACCAAATTCTCTTTATGACACAAATATGATACTGATACCTAAATTGGGTATGAAAGGAAATTGAAGGAATTTGTTTTTAAATTTTTTGAGCCACCCTTTTCTGTTTTATGAGTGAATGCATCCTATTAGCATTTAATGTTACAATTTTTGTTTGTTTTTTTTCCTCTATCATATTCTGTTACATTGAGTATGGGTGTTTGTCTATCACTGTTACTCAGAAAAATCAGCTGGTATCTGTTGTTTATTTTTCTTTGGAACAATTAGAGTCTAGTTCTGCATCTTCCCAGCCTTTTTTAAACAAGGACCTCACTTGTTTTGCTTGAAGCATTCGCCTGTCCAGATCCACCTTTTGACTCCCTCTTTCCTAAAATAAAATGCCCCATTACTTTATCACACATTATTTTGGTTTTTTACTGCTATAATCTGAAAAAAAAAAGTTGTTTGGCTTGTTTATTTTTTCATTTTAATCAGCTGTTTCTGGGGGGTGGAGACTGGAGCAGAACTAAGTAATAAAATTGAGCTTGGAAACAGAAGGGTCTAACCTTCATTTCTTTCTCTTGTTCATACTGGCTTTGTAATCATGGGCAGGTGTATGACTTAATCCCTAGTGCCCCAGGCGACTCTTTAAGTTCCTATGTTGTATACATCTCCATCACTGGAGAGGTCTGAACATAGATTAAATTACGTTTCTGAACCAAGAATACGTATATATGTGTGTGTATACACATACATAACTTTTTTTACTCTTCCAGTCATAAGGTGAGGTTCCTTTGAGCCAATGTTAGAGAATCAATAATGATTGATTAAATATAAATGATTTAAAATAGGGATTGGAAGTATGATCAGAGTGAATATCTTCGCTGACACTTGCCCCTCCCTTAGTTTGGGCCCTCGTCGCCTCTTCTTTGGACTCTTGGAATAACCTCATAATTAGTTTCTGCATTCTCAAATCCATCTTCTGTACTGATGCCAAAATAACTTTTGTAAGTAACACAAGTGTGATCATGTTATTCCCCCTTATAAGAGACTGGCAGAGGTTCTTCATTGTCTCGACCATAAAATACAAACTAGTATTTAAAACCCTCTACTATTTAAATTCAACCCACTTTTCTAAATATGTTCCACTTTAATCTGTTTCTTGCACTTTCTGTCCCAACCAAACTGTACTGTACTAGCTCCTGCTGTTACATCTTCTGCCTTCACACAATCTCCCACTCCTGCAACGCACCCCCTCATCATCTGCCTCTGAAAATCCTTTTCTTCCTTGAGATAGCTTAGTTGCTGCCTCTTCCAAAGTCTTCCCAAAGACCTTAGTTTTTGTATTCTTTCCCTCCTTATCTTCCATTTATCTAACTTTGAACATGCACAATAGAATTAAAGTTCCTTGACAACAGAAAATGTTTCATTTTTATCTTTGTATCCCTAACATCGGGCACAACGCCTTGTCTGTGGTAGGCATTAATTGTTAATTGATAACAAATGAATGAAAAAAGCATTTATAGACTTACTTTGTGTTAAGTTCCAGGTATACAAATGGAAAAGGGAGACAGTCCCTGTTCCTGACGTGTTCGTATTCTAAGAGACAACATGTATTCCATATATTCCACATGTTCATTTTCTATCAGTTCCTCTGCTTGTCTTTAATTCGATGAACATCCTGCCTCCCCCAGGATAAGCTCATCACCTGAAATCTCATCGTGTTGCAGATTGACTCAGCTTTGATAACTCAGCAATCTCCCCCTGACTAGAGAGCAGAATGATAAATTCAGGCCAGAGCCTTCCTTGATAGAGAGCTCAGAACTTTCCAGGTAGTGGTTCAGTTTCCATCAGCTGCCTTGCTTTGTTTCAACTCCAGGCACATCAGGCCCCCTTGCCCCCTGACTACCTTCCCCCCTTTTTCCGCTTCCTTTTTTATATTGTTTTCCTCTGTTAGATTATAAGATCCTTGAGGGCAAGGATTATCATTTTTAATCTTATTTCCGGACCCAGTGGCAGCACTTAGCATAGTTCCTAGCACATAGTAAGCACGTAATAAATTTATTAGCTGTTAATAGTTATTATTGATTATTAATAATGAATAGTTAAACAGTTTAGCTACATAGCAGATGGTAAGGCCTGAAGACCTTAATAGGCAAGGCACAATAAATGATAAGATCTTGAAGTCCTCTATATTTTCCAAATATTATAGTCGTGACTTTCCTGCATACCCAAATCTGAATGGTGTGAGTGACTATATTTCCTCACCTATCTTTGGGTCTAGAGGGGCATAGTTATCACCATTGAGAATGGATCAGTGAGCCTCAAGTCTGAGTAAAGGAGGGACTCTGGATTTCATCATGAAGGTGTGGAAGTAGAGGGAATCAGTCTCCAAACAGGAAAGAGAAAGAGGGAAAGGAACATTGGCAAGTAGGTTTGGGGAGACTGATGTCCTTTGGTACTTGCTCTCCCAGGCCCAAGGAGGAAGGACTGCCCTGTTGGCAGGTGGAATAAATTTTTGTTAGATGTCTTCTCTAACGTGGTAGGACCTCACTGGCATAGTCTTTGAAATCTCAGGGTCTTTCAATTAGGACTTTGGTAGAGATTGTTGGAAAATCAAAAGAGAAAGATATTTAGCCAGTAGGATTACATTTAAATTACAGTCAGTCTCTGGTGTTTTTATAAAATTATTATTCACATTTCTGTTAAACAACATAAAAGAATGATGAGGCCCATTGTAAATTTAAGAATTTTCTTGAAGTACAATGGGATACTATTTCACATAGTTCTGGGACTCAGAATACCAAGATAAGGAAATATGGGACAGTAGAAAGAATACTGACTGTGGAGTCAGAAGCCCTGAGTTCAAGTCCTGGGTCAGAAAGCATTGACTGTATGACCTTGGCAAGTCACTTCACATCAAGAGGCCTTAGTTTCCTCATGTGTGAAATGAGTAGGTTGGATTAGATGGCCTCTGAGGTCACTTCAGGGTCAAGACCTGTGATCTTAAAAAATGAGACCAAACATACTAAAAGATGTTTAAACTTACATGCATAATCAAAACACACATAAAAAGATGATATGATGCAGGCACAGATCAGACTCATTAGTGTTTTTTTTTAATCTCCTGATTTTCACATCCGGTCAGTGTAGGAGAGCTCCAGCAGGTTGGGCTGGCTACATTGTGGTGAGCTTGAGGTAGGATGGTATTCAGGGGCCACTGTATGTAATGTATCTTAGAGGCAGCTTCTGCATTGAGTATGTAAATGAATTGTATTATGGTTTTGCTTCCTGACTGAGTACTGTTCCTGAATACTTGACAGGAGAGAAGAAGGAAAAGAAGCAAAAGCAACCAGCAGCTGCAGCCCTTGATTCCAAACCAGTCGACGTCTCTCTGCTGGATCTTCGCATTGGTTGTATCATCGCTGCCAAAAAGCATCCTGATGCAGATTCTTTATATGTTGAAGAGGTGGATGTTGGAGAGAAAGTACCAAGAACAGTTGTCAGTGGCTTGGTGAAATATGTTCCCCTTGACCAGGTATATTGCTTTTGAGCTGTGTTTCTTTTCATTCAGTCCCAGATGGTGCTAATCCATGATGTGTTCAACACAAAGGCATTTCCTTATCAGATAACTCATGTCCACGGGACATTTTCCAGTTTTGAATAGTGGTTGTTTTGTGGAATATAGCCAATTTCAAATTTATCTGGAAGAAAAGGGGAGAAAAACCCAGTGAAAACCCTAAAAAGATTCCCAAAGAAAGGTAGAAAATCCTGGAGAATAAAAGGAAGAACGGATCCATTGTTTTTTTGAAAATTGGACCCTCCCTTGTGCTCCTCACAGAAAAAATACAGGGTTTTATTACTTAGAATGTTTTGCTCTTGTACTCAGTTCTGTCATTATAGAAATAAAAATTACTAATTCCCTAGCAAGCTAAAGGTGAGTTTCTAAAACCTTGAAGGACACTTATGCCGCAAAAACTGTTGCATAGTATTTGTATTTCAAGTTCATATTTTAAGTGAATTTTAAAAAGTTGAATGGTTCAGGCTTTTTTCTGCTTTCACTCTAGCAGTTTGAATGCAGCTTTATAAGTACCGTAAATGCAGGTACTAATGTTTTGAAATTTCCCAGGACTCCCCCCCCAAAATCACCAAAATTCTGGATTTTAAATTTCTTCATGTTATATGATTATTTCTTTGTAGGGCTGTAGAGCTAAACCCAATTGAGTTACTTTTGAACAGATGCTCTGTAACTATACCCAGCAATACTTCTCCTGTTTGTATGTTGATTGGGGGAGAACAAATGTTTTTTTTAAATGCAGTTATGAATTGAAACTCTAATGAGGAACTTAATATTGATTATTTACCCAAGTTGAGTTTTAATCAAAATAATTGTATTATGTTTTCTTCTGTGAGTCAGTGTTGAAGACAGTCTGGCAACTGTTTTTAATCTATAATTAAAAATCCATAGTTTTCATGTTTAGGTGTTGGTTCAATATTGACTTAATATTAACAGCAAAAGTCCAAGTCTCAATTACTTTTTCTCACTTCCTAATTAATCTGCGTAGGGAGGCAGCTTAGTGTAGTGGAAAGAGTCCTATACCTGGAATGATTGAATGAATGAAGTATTTATTAAGCTTTAGACTATAACACTGTGCTAAGAATACAAATCAAAATCGAGATGCTTCTACCCTCAGAGAGCTTATATTTTAATTCAGGGAGATGATGCTTGTAAGGGAAATTGTGGCCCAGGAAAGGGGCTTTGCAAGGATAGTTAATGGAAGAGGGGATCCACCTGTTTCAGTGAAAATGGCAGTGGTGATGGTGCTCAGAGTAAGAGGTAGAGGGGAAAGGACTGGAGAGGAAAGGAGAGAAGGGAAGATGAGAATGAGCTCCCTGGGAGTTCAGAGCCAAGTGAAGTATTTCTAAGCACATGTGTACTGAAGACCGCTGATTGCTGCGGGGGGGGGGAGGAAGGTACAGGAAAACACACACATGCGCGCACACACAAAACCCTTCCAGTTGTATCGTTTTGGGGCAAATCTCGCAATCTGTAGCCACTGATCGTTCTTGTCTTACTGGACATTTTTGCTTGTCCTGTAGTAGCATTAAAAACTCCCGATGTCTTCTGTTGATCTTTAAGTTGGCCGTCCACTGATTTTGCAGAAAAGATTACTGTGTTATTACAAATTAATGCATGATTTTTAAAAAGTGTTTATTCTGAATTAAATAGCAATACAAAGAGCGTTTCCATACATGAAATAGAACACACACAAAAATTACATGTGACATTCAAGTATATCTATCAAGCGTTCTGTGCTCTTTAAGAAAAAAACGGCAAATTCTGCCGTTACGAAGGTCTCTCTTTTGGTAACTCCTCTCACCTTTCCCTCCTCCCCTCGTTAAGAACTAAGAAAAAAAAGAATTAACAGTTAAGCACAGTAATTCTTTTTCTTTACAACGTTGATGTCCTTGTAGAAATTGTTTTCTTGGCTCTCCCTTCACTCTGCCTCAGGTCAGAGAATACTCAGTATTCTCTGAAACTACATTTTTCATCATCTTAGTATCCTGTCCCTTTCCCATGTGACAGTTTATCAGCCGTCCAAGAGGCAGTGTTCCAGGAGCGCCACATCTGGAAGCAGAGCTGTCAGTCTGCCCCATTTGGACTCTGCTGAATCTTCTCCCTTATCAGGGAAAACCCTGTGGTGGTCCTACCTCCTTGCTACACCTCCTTTGATGCTAACAGTCAGAGAGTAGTTAAACAAGCCTAGCTTTTGCTCCGTCTTCCAAGGAACCTTGTGTTATTGTGACACATGCATGAAAAGCATCTTGTTGGAAAAGAGCCTTTAAGAGATTATTTTACTGCACCAAGTAAAAAAAAGCGTGAGGAGATGTTGGGTTCCTGTGCCTTTCAGTCGGTTTTGCCATTGCAGAGATAGGGTGTGTTGTAGGATGTGATGTATGCCAACCTTCTTTTCCCTTCTTCGATGTTCAGTTTGTAGAGATGGGAGAGCAGAGGGTTGTAGTTAGTGATATTTGTAGAGCCTCCTGAGGAAGATTTTTGATGCCTAAAAATTTCACCTAACTCTCCAAGTAAGTAAAGAATTCCTCTTGAGGTGGCTAGGTGGCACAGTGAAGAGAGCACATGCCCTGAAGTCAGGAGGACCTGAGTTCAAATCTGACCTCAGACACTTAGCACTTAGTAGCTGTGTGACCTTGGGCAAGTCACTTACCCCCAATTGCCCTGCCTTCCCCCTCCTAAGAAAAAAGCAAAAAAAAAAAAAAGAAAGAAAACCTACCAAAAAAATAATAATTCCTCTTGTCCGGACAGTGACACTTATTTGAATATACAACTCATAGAATTGCTTTATCAGTTCCTAGATCTTGAGCAAACACAGCAAATAGTTATCTGGTAGGAGCTCATTTATTTGACTGAATTGCCTTTGAGAAATTGTGCAGTGTTTTTAATGACCCCAAGCTTCTCCCTGAAATAAAGGTTTGTCTTTTTGGCAGAATGTTCTTCCCACGATGCCGTCTACAAGGTATAGCGTATCACAGTCTCCATCAAATTAAAAGTTTAGATCACACAGAGAGCACTGGGGCAGACATGAGCAGATTGCAACATGTTGCCAGTGAAGAATTGTGCAGGAGAAATTAGACAAAGATATATGATAGGAGGAATAAGGATAATTAGTAAGCACTGCTATAAAAACTCCCAGCTAAAGTGGAGCCCCTGTGGGGGACTGAAGGGAGAATATAGACACAGGTGACACAGGATGAGCCAGCATGAAGGGGCTGCGATCTCTGTCGCTGGTGGAAAATGGAAGGTTGCAGATCTGTGGAAGGGAGGAGTTTGTTTTGACACAACTGCAGAGCCTTTATAAAATGTGTTCATGCAAACAGCAGTTGGATTATTGATTATTAATAAGAAGGAGGGATATTTGACCAGAGTTCTGTCTGTCCAGATTGACTTCATATTTTTTCAGTCATCGTGCATGTTATTCCAGCTCTCTTTGATCTTTACTCTGCATCCCTTCATACATGTCTCCCGTTTCTCCTAATTTTTTAATATAGTCCTTCTAATATTGTATTCAGATACCATATTCTTTGAATGTTAATTATTTTGAACCCTTTTTTCAATAAATACTTTGCATTTCCTTTTTGAAAACTACTCATATCTGTTGACTACTTATCTGTATGTGGTTTATGCATAAATTCTTTTGAAATGTGAGGCTGGGGGGCCGAGCTAAGATGGCGGAGAGTAAGCAGTGACTTGTCCAAGCTCCTCAAGAATTTCGTCCTTGGGAACTAAAAAAGTAAATTTAAGCGGATTTAAGAGTGACAGAACCCATTGTGAGACAGAGAGTGACAGATTCCCAGCCCAGAGAAGTGCCTAATCAGGTTGGGGCAGGGAGAACGGAGCACACAGG
>CM053583.1:170688939-170723471 GCA_028627135.1 Pseudochirops cupreus | reverse complement strand
TACATGGCCTTTCTAAGGACCTTGGTCAGAATGACAATTTTACACCCCAGCTCTAGAACTAAAGTCTTAAGCATCTGTAACTGTCCCAGGGGCATGAAATAGCAACTCCCTTTTTTCTTTCATTTTATTCACTTTTTGTGATCACCTTTTTTTTAAGCTTGAGTGATGACACTAGAATGTGAGGCAACATCACAACCATTACCTTGTATATTAAACCAGAAAAATACCTTAGATATTCTGTTCAATTGTTCTATGTTTCTGAAAATCTTATTCACATCTGCTTTACAGAAAAAGCTATAAATAATAAAGATGACAACATAACAAAAAACAATTGGGAAAATTTGTTCTTAGTTATGAAGAAATCCTTGTTTGAATTTTTTTTACTTGAGATATTAGATAACAAACCATTAGAGTAATTTAAGTCTAACCAATACTGTTTTAATTTAGAACTTTGTGAATGAACTTTAGATAACACAATCTTAAAATACCTTATTTCAGTAAAGATAATGACTAAGAGGATAATTGCATACTCAAAAGGATCACAACCTTTGAAAAAAATCTTCGGTTTTTCTAATCCAACATTTCCTTGTACATAGCCTCTCCTCTGCTGTACTGCTGACAGTAGTCCATCTCTGCTCATAGACCTCCATTGAGGGGGACATACTACCTCTATATACAGGCCACTGAACTTATGGACAGCTCCAATGTTCATGAAGCTTTCTTTTCCTTTTTCCCAGTTACACATAAAGATAGTTTTCAACATACACTTTTATAAGATTTTGAGTTCCAAATTTTTCTCCTTTCCTCCTCTCCACCCTCCCCAAGACAGCAAGCAATCTGATATAGATTATACATGTATAGTCATATTAATATGAAGCTTTTCTTAAACAGATCTAAGACCTGCCTCTTCGGCCTGCTCTCTGAAACCAGCCAGAACAAGTTTAATCCTCTTATGCATGGCAGCCTTTTGAAGTATTTGAATTCTATTCTCATTGTCTATAAAGTCAGTATTTGGACACTATGGGTCTGTAAAGTGAGAGAGTAGAGTCAAAGATAAAGGCAGAGTGGTGAGCCTGAGAGACTCCAAGGGTGAGGATGCCTTCAAAAAAATAGGGAACTTTGGAAGAGGGATGGATTTGGGAGGCACAGATAAAGAGCTCTATTTTGGACAGAGTGCAGAAAAAGGAGAGAGCCTTGGGGAGCACCCCCAGGCAGAGGGTGTCATAAGGATGATGAGTCAGCAAAGGAAACTGAGAAGGAGCTGTCAGAAAAGTTAACAGGTGAACCAGGAGAGAGCAGTCATGAAATCCCAGAGAAGAGAGACTATAGGACTAAGAAAAGACCATCAGATTTGACAGTTAAGAGATCTTTACCTGTGGAAAGAGCAGGTATGATTAAGTGTTGAGGTTGGAAGCCAGATTGCAAAGGGTGAAAGTAACTATGAGTAGATAAAGAGTAAGATGATATGAAATCGAAGCAATTAGTAAGGCCTGCTTGGGTGCCACCTTCTGACTGAGTCCAAATTTTACAGAACAAATCCTTTCATTACAGGGCTTTGTTCTTTGAAGTTTGAATTCAGTCAGACAGCTGCACTTGAGGACCTAGAGAGCCACATGTGTCCTGGGGGCTCCAGATTTCCCCCTCCTAGAGTGGACCTCACCATGAGGTTGACTATTCTAGATATGAGATAAAGATAAGGCTAGGGATTGGATGAAACTCACCTTCTTTACTTGGCTTTCCATATCCTTTTTGTGGAGGTCAGGGAAGAGGCTCAGCAGTTTAGTTTTCCATGTGTCATCTTTTTTTTTTTTTAAGTCCAAGTTAATCTCACTAAGCACAGAAGCTGGGTGTACCACACCTTTACCCCAGATCTTATAACTTTTATTTGACTCTTCCTTGCCAAGAGTCTCTGTTCTCCTTGCTTGCGTCTTTACCTCCCCCCAACTCCTCCACCTTGTCTGTTCTTGGTAATGTGCCTTGCCTGTTCTAAATGATAACTCCTACCTGGTATCCACATCCTATTTAGTCGTCTTCTTTCCAAGACAGCTGCCTGCTCCTAAGAAGAGGGAAAACCTCACACACCCCTGCCTCCTTTGATTTTGTTTCTTTAAAAGTGCTACAACATCGAGAAGACTCACATTCCCTACAAATGATCCCTAGGATACACTACAAAAGTGTTCCTGTAGACAAGACAGTTTAAAAAATAAACAATAATTTTAACTTATTCTCCTCCTCTCTGTACTTTTTCTTTAATTCCGTAATAGATAGAAATTTAGGTAATTGGGTTATGTGGGAAATATATGTGTTTGTTATTTATCTTTTAAGTGGAAAAGTTCAGTGAGCGCACAAAATAGTACATATTTGACTGCATAATTTAGGATATAATAAATATTTGAAGACTAAAAAAATTCAATTATTTAACTTTTTAAGTTGGTTGAATTATAAAAATGAAAGAAACTTGTGGGTTTTGTTTTTGCAAATGTAATACTAGTAGTTAGTCTTTATTACTTTTTCCTGGTTCTGTGAAGCATTTTACAGGCCCCATAAAAGTTAATAGTAAGTTCAAGGAGATCTAAGGGTGGTGAATATAATAGCTCCAGAATGTTAGGCAAGAAAATAAGCTCTCAACAAAGAAAGTACCATAGAAAATTAACATTGTTTTGGAATGCATGATTATTTATTGTGCATCTGTGCATGTAATCCTTTACAATCTTTTTCCTTTCCAAGTTGTCATATTTGAAAAAAAGTTCCTATAGGTTAAAAAACAGTTTGATAGAGGGATGGATTCAAAAGATCTCCTCTTCTGATGCTGTATAGTTTTCTCATTGTTTCTGCCTTATTATACCCTGGACAAATCACCTAATTTTCCTCATCATTAACCTCTTCTGTAAAATGACTGTAATCAGTAGTACATGAATCACTCTCACACACACACACACACACACACACACACACACACACACACACACACACACACATGCATGCACACACACGCACACACACACACGCACATCAGAAGTCTTCTGACCTCCCATTTTAATGTTTTTCTTTTTCTTCCTTTTTTTTTGCTTCTTATTTACTCTACTGGTTCATCTTACAGTCTGTCATTTTTGGAGAAATCCTGGTTCTCATTTCACTCCTCCAAAAATATATCATTGTCTCTGGTAGGATTTAGAGCTGCTCTTTCTTCTCACTAGCAAATTAAGGTAGCTCCTCCTTTTTGATAAACAGTTCTTTCAAATTTCAGAGGACCCTCAGAGGTATCCCTTAATATAACCAAGGGGTGAGGTACAGCTAAAAGCTTTTATCAGACTTCATGAAAAATAGAATTTGTTGGTAAATAAGTGGATTGAACTTGGAGAGTATTTGGAGTTCGCACTTAATGTTTTAAGCAGTTTCAATGCTTTTTTTGTCATTTACAAAATCTAGCAACCTGATAAACATAAAATAAGGACATTGACATTTATTTTCATAGGTACTGATAGTTACTGGCATATATACCTTCAACTTCAACATTTTCTGTATTTACACTTATATAGATGGTTCTAAAATTATGATATAAAATTCTCAATGCTTTTATGATTGATAAAGACACTCAGAACCAACATATTTTATTTTTTATTACTACATTTTAAATTCAATGCTCTTAAATAAAATTTAACCCACTTTTGAGTATCTGATTTGTAATTCTTACAGATGCAGAATCGCATGGTGATTTTACTTTGTAATCTGAAGCCTGCAAAGATGAGGGGAGTGGTATCTCAGGCAATGGTGATGTGCGCCAGTTCACCAGAGAAGGTGGAAATCCTAGATCCTCCCAGTGGATCCATTCCTGGAGACAGAATTACTTTCGAGGGATATTCTGGTTAGTATGAAAAAATACTATAAAATTGTGTGTCAGGAATCTATAAAAAAACATTTCAGTGTTAACCTGAGTAAGGTCAATTTTATATCTTAGTTATATGACTATATTTTTAGCCTTCTGTTAAATAATGATCATTGACTTCCTCCTTTCTACCATTGATAAAAAATAGCTTATATCTAAGCCAAGTTGGAAAAACCTACTTGTTTCTTAGGATTGGAGTTTTTTCCAGTAGAAATGATCTGGCAGAAGATGAGTATTTATTCTACTTCAATTAATTTCCTTCTCTGAGCAAGGCATTTTGTTAGGCCCTGACGTGAAAATGGAAAGGTCTGGGGAGTAAGAGGCAAGTGGCATGTTCACATGTAAGTATAAGGTAATTTGAGATAAATAGAGTACTAAACTGTGGGGATCAGGAAAACGCCTGCACTGAGTCTGAAAGCAACCTCAGACAGATAGCAGATTGATGTATAATGGATATTTCAATTACATTTAATTAAAAAGGTTTGGTAGAAATAAAACAAATATAGCCAAGATGAGAAGGAAAGCAGAAAATGGGGGGGGAAAGTTTTATAGACACTTTCTTAGATAAAGGTCTCATCTCAAGTATATAAAGAACTTTGTAATATCTATAAGAATGCAAATCAGTATAAATGGTCAAAGAATATGATGAGGCAGTCTTCTGATGAAGAAATCAAAACAATTTATAGTCATATGAAAAAATGCTCTGAATCATTATTGATTAGAGAAATGCAAATTAAAACAACCTTGAGATGTCATTTATACCTGTCAGATTAGCTAAAAGGATTGAAGGGGAAAGCGACAGATGTTGAGGGGGATGTAGAAAAATTGGGATACTAATTCACTGTTGGTGGAGTTGTCAACTGATCCAGACATTTTGCAGAGCAATTTGAAATTATGCCCAAAGAATTATTAAACTGCCTATTACCCTTTGACCCAGAAGTACCTAAACTACTTAGGTCTATTTCCAGAGATGATTAGGGAAAGAGGAAAAGAACCTATATACTCTAAAACATTTATGTAAGTTCTTTGTGTTGGCAAAGAACTAGAAGTTGCAGGGGTGTGCATCAATTGGGGAGCAGCTGAACAAGTTGTGGTATATGATTGTGATGGCATACTACCGAGCTATAAATTGTTGAGCTTGATGGTTTTAGAAAAACATGCATAGACTGGCACAGAATAACGGAGTGAAATGAGCACAACCAAAAGAAAATTGTATATGACAACACCAATATTATTTTAAGAGCAGCTTTGAGCAAATAAGTCATTTTGACTATTATAAATAGTCAGATTAATTACAAAAGATCTATGAAGGAAGATGCTTACCTGCATCCAGAGAAAATACTACTAAGTACTAATGTATAAATGATGTTTTATACACACACATTTACATTTATGTCTAATGATAGCCATCTCTTGGGGGAGAGGGCAGGAAAGGAGAAAAAAGAAATTTTGCATGATAACTTTATTATATATAGAGGAGAATAGCACGTGGCACCTAATAGATTTGCAGTTCATTTACAGTCATCTTTTTAAAAATTATACTGTGTTATGGAAATGCTTGCTTTATTCCATAAATTAAAAACAAAAGTTTAAATAATAACACATTATAAAGACAGTTACGGTAGTATAGCAGAGAAGAGGCGGCTGGAGACCCCTTGAGCTGAGGAGCTCTGGGCTGCGGCGGGCTACGCAGGTCGGGTGTCCGCGGTAAGTCTGGCATCAGTCTGGTGAGCCCAGGGGGCTGGGGGAGCCTGTCAGGGTGCCTAAGGAGAGGCAGGCCAGCCCCGCTCAGAAAGGAAGCGTCAGACCTCCCGCTCCAGCCAGTGGCGCATTGGGCCCATTGAGTGGCCCTTGCACTTCCAGCCCAGGCTCTTTGAGACAGAGAGACCCAGTCTTTAAACGCATAGGAAGGAAGGGGAAGGAAGGGGCGAGGGAGGAATGGCACCTGGTATTCAAAGTGTCAGTGAGCGGAAGAGCGAGCAAGAGATAGACACATAGAGGGTGGCTTAGAAAGAGAAGCAGCTAAAACGATAAGGCACAGACTCTCTGGAGAGGAGGTCACCTTGACTAGAACGGGCTGTGTTAAGTGTGAAAGTAAAGTCAGAAGTGTGGGAGGCTGGTGGGGGAAACCAGTGCAATTAATTCAAAAACTTATCATTGTTACAGGGAAGCAGCTGAGAAGTTTTAAGGTAATTTATGCAGGTTTGTTTGAGTTTTAGTTGACGTTTATCGTTCTGGTTTTTATTGCTCTGGACCTGTTATTTCCTTTGGCCTTGGGAATTCTTAGTGAGAAAACTAATACAGTTCTTCAGCCCAGTCTTCCAGAGTTGCCTGGGGGAAGTTAAGTGACTTAGCTCTCCAGGTCTTTTCTCTCTAGCTCCTATTCCCTGTGGCCCCTCTCTTAGTTATTTTAATAGTAGCTAAGTGTTTTCACGTTTCTTTCTAGTAGAAGAAAGCCAGCAGCGCCTAAAAGTTTAGTCGGGGACCAACAGAATTTGAACATTTAAATTGTAACGATAAAGGAGTATAGATGAAAGGAATGAAGAAATATGAGTTAAAACCTGCTTATTTTGTTTATCCATCTCCCCCGGCCTAAGTGAAGACCACCAAAAAGAATCAGAGTAAAAGTCTCTTACATGTTTTGTTTGTGAGTGAGTGGCTGGGTGTGTGTTCACACATTCCCATAAAACCAGGGCTCCCAGCAGCAGCTGAGAGACCCTTACGTTCTGTGAACTTTATAATGGCGAGCAGGCTTTGGCAAAATTCACACCCTACTCCTTCCTGAAAAAGCCAAGTTAGCAGTGGGAGTTAGAAGCCTCTCAAATTCTGGAGCGAGGACCTCACACTGTTGGGTGGAACTGCCCCAGTGTTTGCGATGCACATAGCAGAAATCCCCCTACCCTTGAGGAGGCCCTATTTACAGATATCTGCTTCAGGGGTCACAGATCATGTAACTGTAATAACAACTGAAAAACTGGTAAGACAAGGGAAATTAGAATTAAAACTAACTCCTGGTAATTTAGTGCAAGATTTTGCTGCATCTGTCCTTAACTGGAACTTTTAGATGTCTTTTGTTTCCCATTACTTTTTTCTCATTTCCCATCACCTTCTGTTTTCTTTTAAGTGATTACTTTAAGAATTACTTCTCTGTCTCTCCTCACCTTTGCCTCTTAGAAGTTTCCTTCTTTTCTTCCTTCTTGCTTAGTTTGCTTCAGAGTTAAGCTCATGACACTTTCTGCAGGAAACCTTTCTTGATATTCCATCTTAGCACCTCCTCCCACCCCCAATTACCTTGTATTCATTTTGTGCATGTTTTGGGTTTGCTTATGTATATATTGTCTCCCCCACTGCAATATAAAACTCCTCTAGGAACTGTTTCATTTTTGGCATTGAATGCCCACTGCCTAGCATAGGTGCTTCATAAAATACTTAAACTGATCGGTTAATGTCAGTGACATTTTTCATTCACTGGCTCAGAACTTGCCCTAAGAGTTAAATAGGGCAGCACTTTGAAACAATTTTCATTATGAATTTTACAGATGGAATTACTGAAATGAAATGTTCTTTCAGTAAAACGCTGAGTTGTTGCTAGAGGTGCTAATGCATTCCAGGATCCCTCTCATTAAGTCTGTCCTTGACGTACATGTGCCCTTCCTTGTACCTTTAGCCTTTAAACACCCAGGAAGAGAGCACAAAATTATACATAAAGAAGAGTAAGGGAGAATTCAGCTCCAGTCTTCCACAACAGCCTTGGAAATCATCACCTGAACTTGAGTTTGAATTATTATTCGGTCCATTCATATTGTGTGTTTAACCAGGCTGAACAGCCAGAAATCCTTAATGAGCACTGAAGTTAGTGACCTCCACTGGACCTCATTCCTGTACTTTTACAGTAGAGTCACCCTTCTGACACAGCATTTCTAAGAGGAAAGAGCCTGCCAGTAGTTTACAGAAGACTTTCCGTCTATCAGGGCAGCAAGGTGGCACAGTGGACAGAGTGCAGAGTAATCTGGCCTCAAACACTTACTAGTTATATGATCCCAGGCAAGTCACTTAACCCCGTTTGCTTCATTTCCCTCATCTGTCAAATGAGCTGGAGAAAGAAATGACAAACCATTCTAGTATCTTTGCCAAGAAAACCCCAAATGGGGTCACAAAGAGTTGGAGACAACTGAAAAGACCGCACAACAAATTCATCTGTCATTTATTTCTTCTTAGGGAGAAGCTTTGACTTTATTTCTCAACCTTCTTAGCATCTGTTCCATGTATTACTTAATATATTTTACTAGTCAATTGACATTCTCAGATTCAGGAAAATTACATTATAAATTAAATGCATTAAACATTGTATAGAAGTTGCATTGGATCAAAATTTGGAGTTGCAGTTTGAGTTAGAAAAGGCTTTATATGCTTATGGTCATTTTCCTTCTGATAGAAAGCCAGAAACATCAATGGAGCTTTGAAATTGCCAAACGAATGTTTTTCTATTCCTGTTTCTCACCCCTTTCCCCTTTTTGCCCCGCCTTCTCTTTGTGAAGCTATAAATTTTAGTTGTAAAATATAGCAACAGGTCCCTAAAGCACTAAGCAGAAATAACTGTTCAGAAAATGTGGTAGCTATGAGACAAAGGAAATAACTGATATCTTTGAGAGTACACTCCATTGGATTTCAACCAGGGTATTGCAACAGGAAAAAAAAATGTTTTAAGAACCTTAACTAATATTGAAGAAAATGTACAGAGGTGGTTTGATTTGGAAACTATTCTTTTCTGAGCCTTTAAGAAGATGATTAATTCTGCTGACACATATATGGGAAAATACGGTTTGGTGGAAAAAGCAGAAGACTCAATTTTGATTCCTAGATCCAGAATGTACTAACTGTATGACTATATACAACTCAATTAAGGTCCCCGAGCCTCAGTTTCTGTGCCTATAAAATAGAGATCATACAACTTGCACAACATACCTCTGATTGGGTTCTTAGACCAGTATAAATCATGATACAAATATGAGCTATTCACAGTAATAACCTTGAGGAATTGGTGTGAAAAGTACTAATATATACATACAAGTGCATATTCATCTTCTGTGTAACAACTTGGAACTCTTCAAAAGCAGAAGGAAGTGTACTCATCTCTACCCACTTGATGCCCACTAGAAGTGCATTTCCCAGCTTCCTCCCTAGTCTGCCAAAAATAGGTCCTTGTCATTTATTTTAGTCCATTTGAATTCTTTTCCAGTCTCACTTTATAAAAAAGCCATAGAGAGAACCTAAATCAACCCAACAAAGGACATTTATTTTCACAAGTAATTTGGGTATATTATTCCTAGGATTTGAACTTTTGGTTTGTTTTAAACCCATATAAAAATAAATTAACAGTGAAGCATGGACAGTTACCCCTGGACCTTTTTTTTTCTTTTCTTTCCTTTCCTTTTCTTTCTTTCTCTTTTTCCTCAAAGTACTTAATCTGGTAAAGTTTTACTGAGTGCTTTACTTTTTAGATAATTCTGTTTTTTCTTCTTTTCTGCCAAGCTTATTCTTGCCAGACCTCGTGTAACTGCTGAGCAATTTTATAAAATTAATCAGCAGTAACTCCATAAGTCCAAAGTAATTCTCTGGCTTTTGTGTAAAAAAATACTCAGGGAATTGGTCTTAAGTATTATTAGGGGTCATATGCTCAGATGACCAAACTTATAAAAATCAGGTTAGTTGTTAGAATACTACTGTTCTGCCAAATGTCAGAGTGGAACTGATACTTTGTGAACATTCTGAGAAGTTATGTTGGCTAGTGAAGATGGAATTAATAGGAATTTTCTGATTTTAAAGTCTGGTGCAAGATGAAGGCTAATTAGAATTTGTCCACTATGTTAACTTATATGATGATAAATTTTCATAAAACCCTTCTTGTAAACTGTGATAAGTGTTTTGGTTTTTCCCTTGCCCCTCATTCCCTTTCTTTAAGTCATTACCTCCAAAAGAAAGACAATTTGAATTCGAGAGGCAACCTCAGGATATCTAGTCAGCACATAGTTGAACAATTCATTTCAATTTAGTGACTATTTGTTGTTTTTTGTTTTGCTTTTTGGAGGCGGGAGGGCAGGGCAGTTGGGGTTAAGTGACTTGTCCAAGGTTACAGGGCTAGTTAAGTGTCTGAGGTGAGATTTGAACTCAGGTCCTCCTGACTTCAGGGCTGGTGCTCTATTTACTGCACCACCTAGCCGCCCCCTCGTGACCATTTATTGAGCTCCTCCTATATGCCATGCACTGTTCTGTGCAAAGACAGAAATAAAACTCCTTGACCTTAAGGAGTTTGCATTCTAATGGTAAAAGCATGTTCACAAATACTAGGTATATTCAGTACAATGAATACAAAATTTGTTGGGAGGAGAGCAGCAACCATTGGGAGGGGAATCAATCAAGATTTCCTATAGATAATGACATTTGAAGTATGCTTTGAAGACATTGAAGAATTCCATAAAGTGAAGATGTGGAGCTAAAATGGTGGAGAAAGGCAGGGACTCACCTGAGCTCTCCCCAGATCCCCTCTAAACATTAAATAATGCCTCAAGGGGCAGCTAGGTGGCACAGTGAATAGAGCACCAGCTCTGGAATCAGGAGAACCTGAGTTCAAGTCCATCCTCAATCACTTAACACTTACTAGCTGTGGGACCTTGGGCAAGTCACTTAACTCCAATTGTCCCTCCCGCAAAAAAATAGTTTTTTAAAAATGCTTCAAAACAAATTATGGAGCAGCAGAACTCAGAAAACAATGGGATGAAAGAATTTCCTAGCCAAAGACAACTTAGAAGGTTGATGGAAAAGGTCCATCACCTGGGGTAAGAGTGAAGCATAGTCCAGTGCCGGCCACACCAGCACTGACCAGGCTGCAGCAGGAGCAGGCTTTGGGAGCAATTACACCAGCGTCAGCAATGGCTGCTTCTGGAGCTCTCAACCCAGACAGTAAGAGGATCAAACAACCAATCAGAAGGAGACTAGAGGTGTCTCTTTGCTGGCACTGAGGGTTGGACTCTGTTTCTTTGCCCATACTTAGATCCAGGTTGTAGTCTTGGGTGGCAGTCTCAAGGCAAGGAGGAGCGCTGGCACACCAGAGCTTGCAGTCACAGTGGAACAGTGACCCTTTTCACAGTTCCAGGATAGAAAAGAGTGCTTGTGGTTGCTCACAGACCAGAGTACAGGCCAAGAGAGCAGTAAATACACCTCTCCTTAGATCATACCGTCTTGGAAGAGCTGAAAACTTATAGGTCCCTAGAATTAACTCTAAAAACAGCTACACAAAAACTCTGAAGCTGGGGACAGTGTGCCCTCCACCCTAAAAGGATAGCCCTACCTTTGCAAAATGTTAAAAGTCAAGAAATAGGCTGGAAAATTAGCAAACAATAGGAAGTTATTATGGTGACAAGGAAGATTAAAACACACCCTCAGAGGAAGACAAAGTCAAAACTCCTACATCTAAACCCTTAAAGAAAAATTATTAATTGGTCTTAGGCCATGGAAAAACTCAAAAAGGATTTTACAAATTAAGAGAAATAGAAGAGAAATGAGAGTGATGTAAGAACATCATGAAAGAAAGAGTCACTAGCTTGGCAAAGGAGGCATAAAAAATATTGAAGAAAATGACATGTTAAAAAACAGAACATGCCAAATGGTCCTAAAAGAGGCACAAAAATACATTAAAGAGAAGAATGCCTTGAAAAACAGAATTGGCCAAATGGAAAAGGAGATACAAAAGCTCACTGAAGAAAATAGTTCATTAAAAAGTAGAATTGAGGGAGTGGAAGCTAATGACTTTATGAGACATGAAAAAACAATAAAACAAAATCAAAAGAATGAAAAAATAGAAGACAATGTGAAATACCTCATTAGGAAAAAAAATCTGACCTGGAAAATAGATCCAGGAGAGATAATTTTTAAATTATTGGACTTTCTGAAAACCATGATTAAAAAAAGAATCTAGACATTGTTATCTTTTAAGATATTGTCGAGAAAAACTGCCCTGATATTCTGGTACCAGAGTAAAATAGAAATTGAAAGAATCTACCAGTCACCTCCTTGAAGAGATCTGAAAATGAAAACTGCCAGGATTGTTATGACCAAATTCTAGAGTTCCTAAGTCAAGGAGAAAATATTGCAAGTAGCCAGAAAGAAACAGTGCAAGTATCGTGGAGACACAGGTTAACACAAGATTTAGCAGCTGCATTAAAGGATAGAAGAGCTTGCAGTATGAAATTCCAGAGGACAAAAGGAGCTAGGATGACAGCCAAGAATCATCTACCCAGCAAAATTGAATTTAATCCTTCAGGAGGGGAAATGAATATTCAGCGAAATAAAGGACTTTCAGGAATTCCTGAAGAAAAAATGAAATCTGAATAGAAAATTTGATTTTAAAATACAAGTTTGAAGAGAAGCTTAAAAAAATAAATTAGAAAGGGGAATTGTAAGGGACTTGTTAAGGTTGAACAGTTTACATTCCTACATGGGAAGATATTTGTAACTCATAAGAACTTCCTCATAATTGGAGCAGTTAGAAGGAGTATATATAGACAGAGGGCACGATTGTGAGTTGAATATGATGGGATGATATCTAAAAAATAAGGAGTAAGAAAGAGGAATGCACTGGGAGAAAGGGAAAGGGGAGAGGTACAATGGGCTAAATTATCTCATAAAAAAGGCAAGAAAAAGCTTTTATAGTGGAGGGGAAGAAGATAGGGGAAATCACAAGGAATGCTTGCACCTTAGTCTCATCAGAATTGACTCAAAAAGAGAATTAACATACACATTTAGTTGGGTATAGAAATCTGTCTTACCATACAGAAAAGTAGGAGGGGAAGGAGATAAAAGAAGGGATGGTGATAGAAGAGAGGTAATAATCAGAAGAAAAACACTTTTGAGGAGAAGGGACAGGGTAAAAGGAGAGAGAATAGAATAAATGGGGGAAATAGGATGGAGGGAGATAGAATTTGCAATCATAACTGTGGAAAAAATAATTTTGAGGCAAGTTTCCCTGATAAAGGTCTTATATCTCAAATGAGGAATGAGCTGAGTAATATAAAAATGAGTCATTCCACAGTTGATAAATGATCAAAAGATATGAACAGTCAGTTTTCAGATGAAATAATCAGAGCTACCTAAAGCCATATTTTTTTAAAAATACTCTAATTTATTGTTGATTAGAGAAATGCAAATCCAAACAACCTCACATCTGTGAGATTAGCTAATGGGAAATAAAAGGGAAATGACAAACGTTGGCGGGGATGCAGGAAAACTGAGGTGCTAATACACTGTTAGTGGAGTTGTGAAATGATTCTACCGTCCTAGAGAACAGTTTGGGACTATGCCCAAAGGGCTATAAAGCCAAGTGTATGCTTTTACCCAGCAATACCACTACTCAGACTGTATCCCAGAATATATGTGTATATGTGTGTGTGTGTGTGTGTGTATACACATATATACATATATATATATACATATACATATACACACACACACACACACACAAAACAAAAAGGAAAAGGAACTATACAAAAATATAGCAGTTTTTTTTCTGGTGAGAGAGAATTAGAAACTGAGGGGATATCTATCAATTAGGGAATGGCTGAACAAGTTGTGGTTCATGATTGTGATGGAATGCTATTTTGCTATAAGAAATGGTTAGCAGTATGTCCTCAAAAGTCTGGAAAGACCTGCATGAAATGATGCAAAGTGAAATGCGTAGAACAAGGATAGCATTGTACACAATCACAGCCATATTATAAAATGATCAACTGTGAATGACTTAGCTATTTTCAGCAAAGATCTAAGACAACTCTGAAGCTCTAATAACAAAAAAAATTTTTTTTCATCTCCAGAGAAAGAACTGATGGAGTCTGAATACAGATTGAAACATAATTTTTTTTTACTTTATTTTTCTTGGGTGTCTTTGGGGGGGGGGGGAGCAGAGTCTGTTTCCTTTTTTTTTTAATAAATTAATTAATTTATTTTCTTGTTTACATCATTCATTTCCACAAGATTTTGAGTTACAAATTTTCTCCTATGTCCTCCCCCTCACCCCTCTGAGAGTCTGTTTTCTTTAGCAGCACGACTATTCATGATTAGTCTGTGTTGGGTTGCTTGCCTTCTCGGTGGAGGGGTGGGGTGGAGATGGGGTGGAGAGAATTTGGAACTAAAAATTTTACATATAATTGGGAAAAATAAAATAGTAAATTTTTTAAAAATTCCATAACGTAAAAATGAGGGCAGAGAACCGTTTGAGCATAGCCAGTACAAAGACACAGAAAGGAGGGGGAATGTTTTATGTGAGGAGCATAGTAGGCTTCTTTGACCAGAAGGTAGAGTCCATGAATGGGGAGTAATATGCCATCAGGCTGGACAGATCCATTTGCTCTGTATTGCAAAGGGCTTTAAGTATTCAACTGAGAAATTTGTATTTTATCTTAGAAGAAATAGAAGACCATTAAAGCTTTTCAAGTAGGCTAGTGAGGTCTGCTTCACTGGCTTCCTCAACTTCCTCAATTCTCACTTAATCTTTAGCAGTCTGGATTCCAACCTCATCACCCAACTCAAACTGCTTTTTCCAAAGTTGTTAATGATCTGTTAACTGGTCATTCTGATGGCCTTTCCTCAATCTTGATCATTCTCAGCCTATATGCTGCCTCACCCTCTCCTGCTCCTGTGGGTTTTCATGACATATGCTTTCTCCTGTCACTCTTACCTAATTGAAAGGCCACTGCAGTTTCCTTTGCTTACGTATCTTCATCACACTTCCTAACTGTGGTTGTTCCGCAAAATTCTGGCCTTAGACCTTCCTCTATTTTCTCTTGGTAGTGTCATCAGTTTCTATGGTTTTAATTCTGATCTCTTTGCAAATGATTCACAGATCTAAATATCTGGTTTCAGTCTCTGTCCTGGGCTTCAGTACTGCATCATGTTGTCTATTGCACATTTTCAATGGGATGTCCCAGAGACATGTTGGACACTTAACATTTCTAAAACAGAACTCATTTTCTTTAGACTTATACCACTCTCATCTCTTCCAGATTTCCCTGTTTCTCTTCAAAGTCACCACTGCCCTTCCAGTTTCCTGAATATTATTACCCTGGACTCCTCCCTCTCCCTCACCCCACTTGCCCAGTGAGTTACCCAATCTTGGAATTTCTACATACACAACTGCCTTCATTTTGCCCAATTACTTCAGTCTTAGCATTGTAGAGTCCCCTTCCCATCCTATTAGTCTCCAGCTATTCTGTGTCCAGCACACAGTAATCCAGATGTGGTCTCATTAGGGAAGAGAACAATGGAACTATAACCTCCCTAGCCCTGGAAAGATGCTTCTCCTAACAGTCTACAATTGTGTTAGTTAATTGGACTGCTATTTCATACCATTAGCTCATTTTGCATTCCATTAACACTTCTTGTATTTTCCTGAGAAATGTTTGTCAGCGTGCATGCTCACAAAACACACATACACACACAACAATCTGGTAGTTATGAAATTGATTTTTTTTAACTTGAGTGTAAAACTTCATCTTACTAGACTCAACCCACTGCCAAGACCATTTGGCTTCCAATGTTAACATCTGACATGTTAACTTTTCCTCAATTTTTTGTCTTCTCCAGATTTATTTAGCATGCCATGTATGTTTAAGTATATGTGAACAATTTGGTTGGTGGGAAGGAGGGAAAAGGAGATGATATAATCCTCATACAACACGTATGAAAAAGGATGAAATCAACTTTTGAAGGATGTATGATACTATTTCTTTTGTATGTGAATAGTATGATTGCTGAAAGGAACAGGAAAAGGTATTTGTGTATGTAAAACTAATAAAAGTCCACTTGAGAAGAAACAAAATTGTCTTTGGTAAAATATGAGAAAAGAAGTTAGGAAGACCTTGTAGAAAACTGGCCCTCTGAAAAATATACCTTGGGGACAAAGAAAAGACTGAGGATTTCTGGCTTTGTGATCCCTCAGTTCATTTGAATATGATTTTTAAAAAATAGTTTTAAAAAGAAGTTAAAATTTACAAATTGGTAAATCAAGTAACTCTTTGAAAACTGGGAAAATTAAATATTACTGGTTTTATAACTTGACAGCTAGATTTTGTGATTTTTACTTTATAAGGTAAAGGTAAGCCATTGATCATTAAGAGGCTCTGATATGAAGCATTGAGAGCAACTGAAAGCAACTAATAAGCTAACAGGAGCTGAGTGTGGAACTCTCACATAACTTATTTTTCACTGTATCTGTTTCTTTCTTTCTGCCGTTCTGTTGTTAAATAGGAGAGCCTGAGAAGGAACTGAATCCCAAGAAGAAGATCTGGGAGCAGATCCAGCCTGACCTTCTCACTGACGACCAGTGTGTTGCAACGTACAAAGGAGTCCCCTTTGAGGTGAAAGGAAAGGGGGTCTGTAGGGCTCAGACCATGTCCAATAGTGGAATTAAATAAAATGAAAAAAATCTTTGGCAATTGAGATACTTTAAAGAAATTTTGATGGAAAGTACTGTAAGCACAATAAAAAATATATATTTCTTCCATAAGCTTCTTGTTTTGTTTTGTTTGCTTTCTGGAGGGGGGAAGGTTAGGGCAGTTGGGGTTACGTGACTTGCCCAAGGTCACATGGCTAGTTTTTTTTGTGTTAAGTGTCTGAGGCTGGATTTGAACTCGGGTCTTCCCAACTCCAGGTCCAGTGCTCTATCCACTGTGCCAACTAGCTTCCCCTTCCATAACCTTCAGTTTGGTAGTCAGTCTAATACCTCTTCTCTCCCATACTTTCCTTCCTCCCACATACTTGTAATGTGCAACACACTACAAGTGCAAAGGATACAAGCACAGGTGAGCAAGGTAATCCCTGCCTTCAGGAAGCTTACATTGTAGTAGAGAAAGAACACACATAACAGGGGAACAAGAATTTGGGCAAGGTGGCTTCTTGTGGCAGAGAGTAAGGAACGGCAGCATGGTTTGGTAGGGTCTTGGAAGCGATATAGTGAGTCCAGAACCAAGTCAAATAAGCTAAAAGCTAATCAGTCAGAGCCCAGGACCAGGAGACTGAGGTGCAAAAAAAGGGGGAAGAGTTTTGGAAAGCCTAGAATGCAAAGAACATGGCTTGGAAAAGTGTGAGAAGATGGATGAGAGAGCTTCTGTGTCTAATGAGCTGATAGGGGAGGATAAGATAGGAATCCTCCAAAGTCAGAGCTGAATGACTCGAAGGAGGTATTGTGATAGGACAGCAGGCTGATTTCCTATCAGCATCCACAGTGACGATTCCTCCCCACCTTCTTTCCATGGGGTCCTTCTAATTGCCCCCCAGCCTGTCTGACATGACTGTCTGACTTATGGCCAGTGAAAAACCCAAGAGTGACCATATCCTGATGAATGACCAGCCCCATTTCCACATGGAGATAATTAAGGGGGCTGAGTCTGAGGAACTAAATGCCGCTGTGTCCTTGCTCTGAATCCTTGTTGCATGTCCTTCAAGAAAGTTTTCAAGAAGTTGAACATAACTAAATGCTTGTTACTCACCAAATAGAAAATAAAGTTCAAAACATTCCTTTGTCCGAATTGAGGTGCAGGTATTTGGGGTGAAAAGGGCTTCAGCCTGAACCATTGATTCCATTTCCTTTTGTCATTTACATACTTGAATCATTTAGTATCCAAATTTTCCAATATGGTTTTAATGCACTGAGAGAAAGTATATTCAGGCAATTTTATGTTAAAGCTCTTCTAAATGTTTTTTTCTTAAGTTATTAATGTATCTTCCTACAATCTCTGCTACTCTTATTTTCCCATATACTCTCTTACTCTATAAAGGCAAATTCCAACTCAGGTTAAGTTAAAAGTAAGCAAACTAGCTAGAAGCGATGTTTTACTTCATATAAACTAAAACTATCTGGGCCAGTTAATTTAGATGGAGCAATAAATAAGTGATGGTTGCAGAACTCAAACTCGGGTCTCTCTGGACTGCAAGTGCATCGCTGTTTTTCCTACACTATTATTTCTCTCTTAAGTGGGTAGTTTTGCAAAGGTTATTAATGTAATATTTTTTCCTTCCACTTAGAACTAAGGAACTGTTTCCTTACATTGTAGCTGTCCAACTGCTGCAGTGACTTGCTTTATGAAAAGAAGACTGACCATGTTGAGGTTATGAATTTTCTGGTTTCCGGCACACATAGGGAGTTGAGGTTACCTCATGTCTGGTGATGTTCTTTGAGACACATCACCCAACTTTCTTTTTGCAACAGGGATTAAGTTAGCAGATACAAAACTGGCTTATAATCCTCTGGAGTATTTTTGTTCAACTATTGTGGCATATGAATTACTTGGGACAAGTCACAGTTTTGATATTTTACTCTGTGACAAAGATGGGCATTTGTGTGTGCTTCTCTCGCAGTTTGAATGTCAAACCTTGACCAGATTAAAACAGATAGAGCTAGTTTCTCCACCTTTGGTTAGTTCTGTCTACTGAGTGCTGAATTTTGTGCTCTACACGTTTTATATTATGTTTTTAATTCTGTGATTTTTAAGAAAGGGTATCACTCCCAGGAAGGAGGCACAAGTTATAGCTCTTCAAGGACACACGTCAGTGACTGTTGCAGATGCAGCTGTTGGCGTGGGGAGGATGAATGTTTCAAGGATCACTCCTTCATGCTCACAGTGAAAGTGGCATCTGAAGCACAAAGAAATGTTTTAATTGAAAACAAAATGATAGTGTTGAGAACCAATAAAGTATTGCTCTGAAGTAGCATATCTAAATGGGAGAGCTGGATGGTGCAGTGGATAGAGAAGTGGGCCCGATAGCAGAGGGACCTGAGTTCAAATCTCGCCTCAGATACCAGCTGTGTGACCCTAGGAAAATCACTTAACCTCTGTTTGCCTTGATCTAGTGGAAAGGAAAATGGCAAAGCACTCCAGTATGTTTGCCAAGAAAACCCTAAGTGGAGTTATGAAGAGTCAGGCATGACAAACGGCTGAACAAGAAAGCATAGCTTTAATACATAAGCAAAGGACTCAGCTGAAGAAGTTGTAATGACAGTAAGACCATTCTAAACCAGCATTGCTATAAAGTACACATCGTGGGCAAATAACTCATTTAAAGGTACATGTGTACCTATAAGATCTGGTCATCTCTAGACTGTAAAATATCCTCCCCTATCCACCCCCCCCCCCAAAAAAGGAGGATTTTTTTTAACTTCATGTGGGCCTAGGACAAATACATCTTGAGGAAGGTGTCAGAAGTGACTAGTAAATTTGCATTTCCCCTCTTCACCTTGAAGTGGATGAGCTGTAGACCTTTCTGACGATACACAACGTGTGCTTCTGATTATTCTATTACTTCCAAACCTGCTTTTATAAACAGTTCTATTTAAATTGTCATTATACCACATAAAAGACCTCTTTTAAAAGCGGGACAGCATCCTGATGGTAGAGCCTTAGAGTTCTTGCCATATGCAACCTGGTTGAGGAGATGGGCATTTAACCTGGAAAAAAAATGTAGCAAGAAACATGGTAGCCAACATAGACCTGTGTGATGCTAGAAGGCAGCATCTGGAACAATGGGTGGAAATAAAAAGAAGCATTGAATATAGCCTTTGTGTCAGGAAAAACTGGCCATCAGGGATGTCCACAAGGGGAACAGGCTGCATCAAGAGGTGGAAGGTTCTTCCTCATCAGAAATCTTAAAGCAAAAGCTGAGTAACCTTTTCTCAGATATATAATAGGTTGTTCCCCGATCCCAAACCTGGTCTACCATTTTCAAAAGTCAATTTTCTTGTAAATTTAATCTTCATAGTGAAATGAATAAACTCATAGACTAGGTGACCTACATGGCGTAGTACGGAGGTTCTTAACCTGGGGTCCGTGAACTTTTCAAAATACATTGCTAACTATTCCAACACAATTGGTTTCCTTTGTAATCTTGCATGCTTTATTTAATGCATTTTAAAACATTCTGAAGAGTGGTCCATGACACACAGGTCTAAGAAGCCTGAGGAGAATAGAAAGAACACAAGGCGTGGAGTCTGGGGACCCATAACCGCAAATGAGGTCATAAAGAGTCAGAACCAACTCAACAGTAACTATGTACCATGAACTGCACTAAGCACTTTACAAAGGAAGGTCAGGGTGGGTGCTGTTATTTCCATTTTACAGTTGTGGAAACAGGTTAAGTGACTTGCCCAGGGTCACACAGCTAGTAAGTGTCTGAGGGTAGCTTTGAATTCAGGATGTTCTGACACCAAGCCCAGCACTCTATCCACTATGCCACCCAGCTGTATCAGTGACTTAAATGGACTTTTATGACATAGCCTGGGAACCCAAATGATATCCAGAAAATACTGCTTCTATGAGAAAACATGTTCCATAATAAACTCACAAATACTGAACTCATAAAAATTGTAACAAACAGGTTTATAGGTTAGAGATTACTGTTCTTTCTTGAAATGAATATTTGAATTATTTCAACGTTTTAGCTTTCATCACTAAATTTATTTAAAAAGAATTCACATTTGTCAAGTTATTTTATTTAAAATAAAGTGCTTGGTAAGAATTTTCTCTTACAAATTCTATGATTCTTTTTAATGTTATTATTCTTTGCTCTCTAAGTGGGATTGTCTGATTGTATTGAAAAATATGTCTCTGTTGAACAGAGTCCAGTAGAGTTAATAGTGAATGAGAAGCAGTATGTAAGTATTCTTCCTCAGTGAGTCGAGCTTCTTCTAGTTTTTCTGCGTGGGTGAAAAGAATGGCTGTAAAATTCTTCCAGTCAGGACCGAGAAGTTCCTTCAGTGAAAAGCAGAAATATAGTAGTTAGCTTTCTCTTATTCTACCTTCCTCCAAAGAAAAAAGTCACAGTCCTATACACAGGTTTAAAAACAAAACCAAAGTTAACTCAATTACTTGGAGAAGATTTACTGACATGTCTACTAGAACTTTATGATTTGCAAATTATTTTCTTTACAACAATCCCATGAACTTGGAGATAGAACTCATATCCCTGTTCAAAGATGGGAAAGTAGGCTCGACATTTTGCCTCATTTCACATGGCAAGTATGCGGAGCTGTCATCTGACCCCAGGTCAGCACAGGGAGACAGGTGTGCAATTGCTAAGGACAGAATCTAACCAGGAGTGAGCACACTGCATGCTGGTGCAGGGACAGTCTATGTTACCAGGGCAAGAAGACAATCCCAATGAGGGGGACAGGGAGAGAATTAAGTATTTACTATGCATCTGCTATGAATCATTTACTAGCTATGTGTGCTGTGTGCTTTTTATAAATCTCTCTTACTGGATCCTTATAACTCTGTGAGGTAAGACATCCTTTTTTTTAAGTGGAGGAAACTTGTTTAGGGACATACAGCTAGTTAGTTCGGAGGCTGAATCTGAATTCAAGTTTTCCTAACTATGGGCCCAGCATTCTAGCCACTATGTCACTAGCTGCCTCAAAAACAACACAATGGGGTCTACACTTGTGTGGGGCACAGGAAGAGATGCCAGCTGGTCTCTGTTGCTCACTACTGAATTATGGGTCACAGATTCAGGGCAGACTGAGGAGACCTGCATCTAGGGGTAGTATTCTAGGGTAAAGAGCTGTCAAGGGCCCTAGGTTCTGTACCAAGCAATGACTGAGTTCGGAAGCAAGCAAGATCTGTGTTGCTCTGACTCCAGGAGTAGAATGAAGTCTCAGTTCCAAATTCCAACCCAGTTTGAAGCCTCCAGGGGAATAATCAGGACAAGAACCCTAGACCAAAGTGGAGTATGTAGTTCTGTTGCTCTAAATCAGAACTTCTCAGCTGGCTGACAGTGGATGAGTCCAAAAGCAGTCTAGTGTTGTTCAAACTTAAACTCACATTGGAAACTTGGAGTTTCAGGATGAGGCATGAGCAGAAGCATGGTTTAATGAAATGTGTGTGTGATTGTCATTATAAAAATTGTTTTCCTAGTTTTATTCATTTTACCTTTCATAATTTCATGAGGTCTTCCAAGTTTCATCTGAACCTGTGCATTTTATCATTTATTATAGCTTAATAATATTCTATTACATTCATATATACCATAATTTGTATAGTTATTCTCTAACAGTTGGGCACCCCCTTAGTTTCCAATTCTTTTGCTACTACAAAAAGACCTGTCATAGAACCAGCAGACCTTTGTACACAGTTACAGACACATCATATCTGTGATGACTGACTTTGATAGATTGGACTCCTCTCAGCAATACAAGGGTTAGAAGACAACTACAAAAGAATCATGATGGAAAGGGTGGTCCACACCCAGAGAAAGAATTATGGAGTCTAAATGCAGATTGAAGCAAACTACTTGCTCTCTCTCTTTTGTGTTTTGTTTCTTCCCTTCTTTCTCACTGTTCACTCCATTGGTTATAATCCTTCTTTACAACTTGACCAATGTTTAATGCGAAGGTATTTGTAGAACCTATGTTTGCATGTTGCCATGGGGGAAAAGGGGAAGAGAAGGAGGGGGAAAAAATTTGGAACTGAAGGGACAAGCCCAGCACTCTATCCACTATGCCACCCAGCTGTATCAGTGACTTAAATGGACTTTTTTATTCTAAAATAAATTTTTTAAAAAGAAAGTTAAAAAAAAAGACCTGCTATAAATGTTTTTGTCCGTATGAGTTCTTTTCCTCTTTCTTTGATCTCTTGACTTATAGCTTTGGGTATAGGCTTAGTAGTGGTATAGCTGGGTCAGCATATGCACAATTTATTGATTTGGAAAGCAAAATTCCAAACCACTTCTCATAATGACTGGACCAACTCATAGTTTCATGAATAGGACCTTGATGTGCCTGTAACCCTTCCAACATTTTTCATATGAAGTAGAAATTCAGAAGTGCTTTAATCTACATTTCTCCAATTATTAATGATTTGGATAAGTTTTTCATGTGGTTATTGATAGCTTAGATGTCTTGCAAACTACTTGCTCATATCCTTTGATCTATTGGGGAGTAGCTCTAGTAAACATTTGAATAAGTTCCTTATGTATCTTTGATATAAAACCTTTATCAGATAAACTTGCTGCAAAGTTGTTTTTTTCCTCAGATAACTCTTTCCCTAATTATTTTAACTGCCTTGGTTTTGTTTGTGCAAAACCATTTGTAATCTCATGTAATCCAAATTGATCATTTTGTTTTCTGTAATTCTCTCTAGCCTTGTTTGGTCATGAATTCCTCCCCATCCATAAATTGGAAAGGTAATTTCTTCCTCGTTGGTATAATTTGCTTATGATGTCATTTTTTATGTTTTTCCTGGGTCCATTTGTAATTTATCATGGTGTAAATGTGAAATATTGCTCTATACCTAATTTCTATCAAACTGTTTGTAATGTTTACAGCAGTTTCGTGTCAAATAGTGAGCCCTTCTTCCAGCAACTGGGGTCATCAGGTTTATTACATTATAAACTATAGTGTTCACTTACTTATGTGTATGGCATGCCTAAGCCATTTCACTGATTAACCTCTCTTATCTAGTACCAAATGGTTTTTGATGATTACTGCTTTGTAACATACTTTGATGTCTGATATTTCTAGGCCCCCCTCTTTTCCACTTTTTTATTACTTTTCTTGAGATCCTTGTTCTTTTGTTCATCCTTTTGAATGTCATTATTTTTAACTCTATAAAATAATCCTTTGGTCATTTATTTGATGTGTCTCTGAATAAATAGGTGAATTTAGATAGTTTTGTTATCTTTATTATAATTGACCCATCCCACTCATGAGCAGTTAATATTCTTCCAGCTATGTAGGGCTGTAATCATTATTTCAAAATAACCTGAAAGATGCAGAGAACATAAGATTCTGTTATGCGTATTGTCTGTTCAAGAAAACAAAAAAAAAGCATTTGATTCTTCAGAACAAAAGAGCATCTTTCAAGAGCTTATGTATAACAAATTGCTTCCCATTCATGCATCAGAACAAGTCTGTTCCTTGAAAGATATGACAGAAATAACCTCTGATGATACTCATCAGGCAAGGCATAAAACAAGTGTGCTTGCCAAAGTGTTAGCCCCCGTGATGAGAAGATTCAGTGCAGAATCAAGGTCAAAAAGCTGTCTGTGAATAGTGACCTCCAGATCTGCATGTGATTTACTGATTGTACTGATATCATCCAGCCCCAGAACATTGCAGAGCTTCCTGGAACAGACCTGGAATCACTCAAGAGACCTTGGCCTGTCCATCCACATGCAGAAGGCCATGGGATGTAGAATACCTAGGGTCCACATAATAACCTACATTTAGAATACCCTACAAAGCTTGCCCACCCAGCAGCTTGTCTGACCTAGATAAGAATTGAATGGGATGGGCCAGCATAGATGGGTTAGGACCTATAGCATCAAAGAGCACTCCCAAAAGTATGAGACCGCTTCTGTTTTTCACTTACATACTAGTTAATATATAGTTCAACAGGACAGTTAAGTTGAAAAATAGCATCTGTGATTGGCTAAACTCATGTAATATGTACATCCTTCATTTTGCAGGCATGAGAGTCAGTGCAGTTCAGTATAGTTTAACAACATTGAGGAATGGTGTTCCTTTATCAGGAAAGTTGGTGATGTAATAAATTCGTGTTGCATTAGTAAAAATGTCCTGAGGAAAAGCAGTACTTGTAGAATGTCAAGAAGAATATTTGATGTAAGATTATTGATTCCTAGCAACATATATGTGTGTGTATATGTATGTATATGTATATGTATACATACATACACATATATATATGATTTAACTAGGTATATAAATACATATATCTAGTTAGAACTAATATATATTAAATTAGACATAATTTTTTTCATTTTCCTTCCAAAATCATGAAAAAACCATTTTATGCAGAAAAAATACATTATTTTATATAGCTTTTTTGTCTCATATTTCATTACATTTTAGCAGCCTATAGAAAGTGTTTAATTGCATCATTTTTATATTTAAAGAGATTCTAAGAAGGCACAGACCTCAAACAGGACTCCTTATGATTCTTTTTAAAAATAAAATTTGGTCACAATGTGTTGCTCCACATAGTAACTACAATATTACTGGTACTCTTTGAGAAAAAAAGAGTTTTTTGTGTGACCACCTGTTGTCATTGAGTTGGTCAGACTCTTCATGACCCAGTTTGGGGTTTTCTTGGAAGAGATATTGCAGTGGTTTACTGTTTCCTTCTCCAGCTCATTTTACAGATGAGGAAACTGAGGCAGCCAGGGTGAAGTGACTTGCCCAGGGCACACAGCCAGCAAGTGTCTGAGGCCAGATTTGAACTCACAAGGATGGGTTCTCATGACTCCAGGCCTGGTGCTCTAACCACTGGACCACCTAGCTGCCCATGACGTGCCACAGGGAAATTTATATTTCTAAAATGGAGTCAGTATAGATTTAGAATTGAGACCTGGATTCAAACTCACGTGCTACTTCTTACTAACTGTTCCATCTTAAACAAGACACTTCATGTCTAACCTCAATTTCTTCATCCATAAATTGGGAATGATAATACTTGCACTCCCTACCTCCCATGATAATCCCAGGCAAAGTACTATGTAGGCATGAGGTGTAGGTACTTTTATGGTAAATTAGGAGATAATTGTTTTGCCAAAGGATCGAATAGAAGAGCTTCTTTCTTTCATTTTGATTACACAAATGTTCAGCACCTGTGCTGATGGTAAAAAGACATACCTCACAAGCCCTACTCTTAAACACTGAGTCCATTTTTGCACATTTTGAAAGTATGGCTCAATTAATCAAAATGTGATCCATACAACTCTTCACAAATGTCTTATGTGCAAAGTACTTATGGAATATAGCAGCACTTTGGTGATAATACAGAAAAATTGATAATAATTCTACCTACTTAATAAAGATCTTATAACCAAGACCCCCGGGGCCAGGAGCAGTAAGAGGAAATGTAAAGCAGAGAAATAATATAACTTGAATAATATTTTAGATTTTTATTTTTTCCAAAATTACAGTCACAGCATTTGATTAAGGATCACCAACACTTTGGAAGCTTTTTCTAAGGATACTTCAAAAGGATAGTACCTGAATGAAGTAGTAGATTCCATTAAATTCATTCTAATGTTATCTTCCAAAGTGATCTGTTCAATGCACAATGAAAATGTGTCCCTTATTTCTAAGTTTATCTTATTTCTCGCTCATTTGAGTTCATCAATAGAGTTTGAACCAAAAGCAAATTGCTCACAGTGTCACTCTGTGTGTCCACCCAACATGTTAATGCTTCAAAACACAAAGCCTTAGTTAGGGAGAAATACACTTACTTATAAAAAGGCCAAAATTTCACTTCTCTGATAAATTCCACCTAGACTGGCAGAGCTAGAAGAGACCTTAACGATCGTTTAATTCAACCCCCATCTGAGGGAATTTTTTTACGTGAGAGCTTAGACCCAGAGAATCCTTTGCTCAAAGTCATACTTTGGATATGGTAGTCCATGGGCCAGAGCTAGGATCCAGGTTTTTCTGACTCTTGCTTCAATATTTTTTTCTAGTGCACAATGCCACTTGTTCAGCCTACAAGAAGTTGGCATTTGTTGTTGGCTATTTCTAAAATGATGCCCATGTCCTATAAGCAAGACGGGAAATTGTCCTTTTGGAACCCTGCTAATAAAAGACAAGAATGTCAATTTGGTCTGTTTTCTGTAGACTGTTGCCTGGCCTAGAAAACAGTGTGATATTCTAAAGTGGTGTTACTGGGTATTTAGTCATCACACTGTTAGCCAAGTATGTTCTCAGTGGATCTGGGGAAAAAAGAAATCAGGGATGATTGATACTTTGCATGAAAATCTGAGAGCAAGATAAGTTAATGTAAGTTATCTGGTGCTAACATTTTAAATGTGCTATTAAGTATTGAAGTCCTAAGCTACAGAGGATTTTTGCAATCAATCATGAATTGTTTGATAGCTGAGTGCTAATAGATGTAAGTGGGACTAGTCCTTCTGGGACAACTAGTTAAAGTATAAACTTTGTTTTCTAAGAATTATTTTAATTTTCCCAGGACCCATCAACAGCCCTGTCCCCATTGCTTGTGGTTGATGAAATCATAGCATCTGGACTTTTAGGGGAGAAACTGAAAAAAAAAAAAGAAGCCAACAATTACATCAACTGACAAAGAAATTATTGTGGAACCAGAGAATAATTATAGCTATTCTTTATTTTCCACTTTTTCTTTCTGTCTTCCCCCTTAAAAAAAAACCTCTGAATTTCTCTCCAAGAGAGAGCCTATTTGGAATACTTAGACCTTGTAAGACAAATTAACTTTATCAGGCCAATGGATTTTCTCCCAAACACAACTTCTCAAGCCCCAAAATTTGAACATTATTAATTACAAAGTATATTTCTCCAGGAGCTTATGAAGGCAAACTCCCAGTTGGCCACTTATGCATATTGTGTGTCCTAACTAAAGATAAAATGCATGCATGAGAGGCAACCTAGCCAAGTGGCTAGAGATCCACTTAAGAGTAGAGAAGACCTGAGTTCAAGTCCTGCCTTTGACACAGATTACTTGTGTGCCTTTGAGCAAGTCACTTAACCACTTTAATACCCTCATGCAACTCTCAAAGATGCTTATCTGCATTGGCAGAGGGAATTTCTAGTTACTGCCAATAAATTCACAAATTCAGTTTAAAACAAACAAGCAAACCTGAGTAGTGGGAGCACAAATTTGGGTCATATATTGATTGGTCCATGTAGTTATATTTGCACATATAGTTGTGTTGAGCATGGTGTCTTCCACAGAGCAGGCACTCAGTAAATATTTGCTGAATAATTCCACCCTTAAATGATGATTGCTATGGAAGGGTTGTGATTCAGATTGGGAACTCCTGGATGGTGAATCCAAACCTGGAATAGAAGCATGACATACAGCCTACAAGAAAGTTAATAGACTGTTTGCCTTCAAAGTTTATTTTAGTGTTTATTTTTAAGAATCATCTTGTTCAAAGTTGTCAAAGAAGCAACCATAGGTTCCTGAGGTCCTAGAACCAAATCTGGAAGGGAACCTCAGAGGCCGTTTTGTCTCTGGCATAGACTACAATGTGACTGCATACTTGAAGCTGGTTATAACCATGGCAGGTACATGCCAGACTGAGGGAAAAATTAAATTTGGTTCATTGAAACGTGGAAAATTTTAAGTCAATGATTCCAGGCATTGTCTGACATAACACAGTCCCAATTGCAAAATGCTTATTGTTACCAACCCAGTGGACACTTTTGCTTATGTTGCCTGCAAGTTAAGTGGTTTTAACACATGCCATATCATTGAAACTGATTTCAATCTGGACACTGCCTGTTTTCTTTCCTAATTAAAGAGTAGCTGGATATCCACTCTGAAATGCACCCCCTATCTACCTTCAAAAGGACAAAAAGAATCCCATAGCTCTCTGTAGCCAAAGAACGTTGGTAGCTGCCTAGCTATATCTGAATAGTACTCTATCCTGACAAATGTTCCCATACTCCCTGGCTGCTCAGAGTTAATAAGCATATCCAGACGGCACTCACTAGTATCTGCAGCACTTTCAGGAAAAATAATTACTACAAAATCCCAAACTGTAAAAAGTTGATAGAAGCTTTCTGTAAAAGGTTTGGCCATGGTGAACCTGCTGCTGGACCTGCCATCTGCCTCTAAAGATTCTCTCTCTCTCTCTCTCTCTCTCTCTCTCTCTCTCTCTCTGTCTCTCTCTCTTTCTCTCTCTCTTTTTTTTCTCATAACTAAGGCAACAGTATTTCCCCTACTTCCTATATTACAGTTGGCATGGTCTTAGGCTGTCTAAAGAGAGTGAAAATGTCCAGAATGAGGGAAGCCATAGTTCTGCTATGCATACCTGGCTGAACCAAAAATGGGATGATACATACAAGTCTGTGTGCCATGCTACTGGACTGGAGGTTATCCAGGAGAAAGTGACCAGGATGGTGAGAAATTGGAGGCTATACCATAGGACAATCAGTTAAAGGTATTGGAAATGTTTAGTCAGAAGAAGAGAACACTTGGGATGTGGACAGGAGATAGTCTTCAGGGAAATTTCTGTCTTCAAGAAATACTGTCTTTAAGTATTTGGAACACTGTCAAGTGGAAGAATGATTGAATCCCTTATTCTTTTCCCAGAAGGCAAAACTAGTAGCAAGGGGAAGGAGTTAGAGAGGGAAATTACAGTTCAACATAAGGAAAAATTTCCTAACAATTAGAGCTATCCATCATGAAAGTGATATACAGACCCAGTAATGATACAGCCTCGTCAAGGGGTATGCAAAGTTTACCACCAGTGACTTCTTTAGACAGTTCTGTAAAGGAGGACTTGAAACTACCGCTAGTTGACTCTGGTGCCCTGAGCAGGGGAGAATACTTTCTGAATGAATCAAAAAATCAAACCTGAGTATGAACAGAGCCTGTATACTACTTTGGATGAATGAAAGTCATCATATTCTAAGCAATTTGTATAATAGGAGAAGCTATCTCAGAACTGGAAAGAAGTTGGATCAAAGAGAACAATGAGCTGTGGAAGAGAAGGAAGATTCTGAGGAGGGTCATTGTCCCCATAAGCATCTCAGGAAGAAGCACCTAAGCAAAGGGAAATCTCAAAAACATCATCCATTTCCCTTCCTGATGCCTGTCTATCCACGGACATTAAAATATAATATAATCTGCTGTTTCATTACTCAAATGTTTCCAGTAAATTGAATTTCACCACAAGTATAAGGAGGACAGGGGTTAACTAAAATAGATTTAAATATATGATTAGACAGAATGTCCAACCTTTGCATAAGTGTTAGGAATTTTCCTAACTGGGGGCTCAGAGCAATTACGACTGAACTGTGAGCTTTTCATATAAAGTAAATTCCATGAAGCCAAAGGAACCAAGGAACCAAGTGGACTTTAGGGCCAATGTATTTTCCCATAGGCTTAAAATGAGCTAATTATTGTAACAGGCTTTTACAGTTCCAAATCGTTTTCCAGAATGGTTGTACCAATCCACAGTTCCATCAGCAACACATTAATGTGCCTGTTTTCCCATTATGCTAGCCACTTCCTGACTGAGAAGTGAATGATTCAAGATGAGAATGAGACCTAAGTTTTTTGGACATTGTCAGTGTAGGAATTCATTTTACTTTACTAAGAATATTTGCTAGAAGAATTTTTTTTTCTTTTCTTTTAAATTGGGACATGAGAGGGAGAGAAAATAAATGCTTTTTAATTGAAAAAAAAATTTAAAAACAACCCAAAGGAGACTGGGTTCTCTCAGGAGTTAGTAGGCTTTCTATTACTGAAGATCTTAAAATGGAGAATGGAAGACACTAACTGGGCTATTGTAAAGGGAATTCTTGTCTGGGTACAGTTTGGACTGGATGTCTCAAATGAGATCCTGTCCAGTTCTGAGTCTATATAACCTAGGAATGGGGCTTAAGACCACATGTGGTCTTCTAGGTCCTTAACTGTGGCCTTTTGACTGAATCCAAATTTTACAGAACAAATCCTTGTCCATTTGTCATTTAATCTCTCAGCCTCAGTTTGCTTATCTGATAATAACAGCAACTAATTGTGGTGATTATCGAATGGGATAATATGTGAAGGCCTTTGAAAACCTTAGAGTGCTATATAAATGCTATAAACTATTATTATTAATCTGATTTTTCCTATGGAAAGATGGGAGCAGAGCATATCCTGCCATTTTCCCCAGGTCTACTACTATTTCTCTTCTCCATACTTCTCCCAGAGAAAGGTCTTACTTTAATTTATTTTTTTTTCTTTTTCACTAAAATTTAAAATCATTATAAATTATAAACATTTTAATATACAAAGAAAAATAAGAGCATTATGCAAAAATAAAACTGTTCTGCTCACAAAAAATGTTCACAGTTCTGAGAGAATCCACAGACATTTAATGACTTGTTTAGCTTTTTTGTACTAACAAAAAACTCAAAATAAAGCCCCCACTGATTGGGGTCATATCTAAACAAATTATTGTATACACATGTATTTGAATATTACTGAACCACAAGATGCAATGAACATGAAAAATTCAGAGAAACATTGGAAGATATATATATGAACTGATGCAGAGGAGAGCCAGGAAAATAATATGCCCAAGGACTCCAATAGTATAAACAGAAAGAACAGTAAAGGAAAACTGAACACTGCAATTTTAATGACCAAGTTTGACTTGGAGAAGAGTTGATCAAATGTACCCCCTTCCTTTCTTTAGAAAAAGGCCTGTGGCTTATTGTACATACTGTCAGTTTGGGCTGATAGATTGTTGGTTTTTTCAAAAGCCTGGATTCATATTTCACTAAAAAAAAATGGAGGCTGTATGTTGTGACTTACCCTCTCTTTCCCAATTCTATACTTCAAATCACTTGGTTTCACTTCAGCCAGTGATTAAATACCACACCCTTTCCCAATTCATTGGGATGTTCATTTCTCCTACTCCCATCTCAGTAATTATTTTGTGTGTATACTGTATTTATTTATCAGCGAACGTGTTGTATCCCCTAGATAGAATGGAAGCTTACAGTGACAGTGAGGTGATGTGCAGTAAATAAAACCCTGGGTCTGGAATCAAGAAGAGCACGTGTGGCTCCAGGTGCTTACTACTTGTAGGACCCTAGGCAGGTCACTTAACCCCTATCTGCCTCAGCTTCCCCTGAAGATGTAACACAGGGATACCTCCCAGGGTTGTTATGAGGATCAAATGAGACGATATTTGTAAATCTCTGAGTATAGCGTCTGGCACAGAGTAGGTATACAATAGCATGTGTTTCCTCTTTCCTAGGGGACAAAGACTTCCTCATCCTTATGTTTATCCCCAGCACCTACAACCCAAGGTTTTTGGTTTCTAATGCGATGTTCTGACCATGACATGGCACAACGCTCATTGATGCCATAACGCCCATATCTTTCTACCAGTTTATTGATGAATACCTGAAGAATAATGGGTAGTATTAGTGTCTCCTTTTAAAATCCACCAGGGAATGGAATAGAATTGACTCATCTTCCCCCAAAGGGGCTGCAAATAGGAAGCAATGTTAAATAGATAGCAAATATGTCCAGTATAGTAATCAAACAATTAAGGACTTTGTGGAGCATAAATAAATCCATTTTATAATAAATTTCCAAAGGCTTGCTTTACCTGGGTTCTAATTCTACCTCAGACACTTATTTAGCTGTGTGACCATGTTCACGTCAACTAACCTGTCAGCCTCAGTTTCTTCATCTGTAAAATGGGAATGGTAACAGCACCTACTTCACAGAATTATGAGGACCCAATGAGATCATACATGTAAAGTACTTAGCAACCCATAAACCACTGTAGACATTTTAGTTATTAATAATAGTTGTCATTATTTCCCTCCTCCTAAGTCTGTTCTAAAAGCTAGAATATTGATGTGTATGTATTTATCTCTTGACTTTACCTGCATAAGCTGGATAGAAGAACATTCTTCCTCTCCACTGAGGGGCACATCAGCTCTCAGGACCAGTAGGGCAAGGTGGAGACCATCTTGTCCAAAATGCCTCTCCAGGGCCTCCTTCACATCCTGTTTCACCTGCTCCTGGCTCAGGCTGCTGTGGGGATAGCCTGGTGTGTCTAATACTTGGATCTGCAGAGTCACTTCTTGCCCACCACGCCTCATGAAGTTGGTGATTTGGCAGCTTTGGCCCAGGCTGCAGGCCTCAGTCACAGAACGTGGAGCCAAACGGCTGGGAAAGTCCATGCTGCCCAGCAAGCTGTTGCCAGCATAGCTCTTCCCACTCTGGGTCCTACCAAAGAGGGCCAGGTTGATGATCATCTCAACACTACCTGACATAATAAGCCCTTATCCGACACCCTGGGGAAATAAAGGCAGAGCACATGTGATGTCTAGCCATTATAACTAGGCCAAATGCCCAGTTAAAAGTATTTGGCTAAGCAAGGCTTCCTTATCAAGGAATTCCAAGTAGTTTTGTTGGACTTGGCTACTTCCACTATTGCCAGCAGCCACTTCAATGTGCAGAGAAACCAAACTTGGGAGGGATGGGGGGAAATATGGTTCTCTACTTCACCTTCCACCCACCACAATCAGAGTCTCAAGAGAAGTAATGGCACTTGGAAGATAGAGAGAGGAGTAGACTATGAAGAACAAGAAAAATGCAGAACGAGAAAATAATACATTTTTCTTTGGGGAGGGCACCCAAAGAAATTGTAGGGAGGAATGTAACCTTGTGCAGAAACAGGCTAACTTATCTAATTAGGTAATGAGTTTGGTCTGGGAGAGGGTGGTGAAGCTCCAGAAATAACAAGAAACACAGTGAACAAGAGGGCTTAGGAACCCTCACTTCTGAAAGTAGAAATAGAATAGCAAGGAAGACATCAATGCATTATTCTTCTCTTCTCTCTGCTGTTCTCACCCTTCCACCCCCAAGGAAGAGAGAAGAAAGAATGGAAAAAAGAGAGGAGGGGAGGAAAAGTGGGTGGTGGGGGGATTGGAAGAGCAACAGAGAGATACAGAGAGATGGAAGCCTTCCTTCCTTCCTTCCTTCCTTCCTTCCTTCCTTCCTTCCTTCCTTCCTTCCTTCCTTCCTTCCTTTCTTCCTTCCTACCTTCCTTCTTTCAATGAGTAACAGAGAAGTAATGAATACACTGGGAAATGAAGGTAATCTAAAACGAAAAGACACTAATAAAAATATTTTTTAAAGAAAAATGAAGTTGTCTCAGACTAACTTCATTCCCCCCTTTTTTGTGTAGTTCTACTTGACAGGTAAAGAAAACTCCAAATGGGGTCATGAAGAGTTAGACATGACTGAAAAACAGCTGAACAATAAAACTTGACTGTTAGATCAGTGATGCTATAGAAATATTTATAGAAATATGTGTGACAAAGTCTGTCATGCTATCTTTGTAGATGAAGGGGGGGAGAGAGACAGAGAGAGAGAGACAGGGAGAGAGAGACAGAGAGAGAGACAGAGAGAGAGACAGAGAGAGAGAGAGAGACAGAGAGAGACAGAGAGACAGAGAGAGAGACAGAGAGAGAGAGAGAGAGAACGGTAAGGAGGAGAAGAAGGAGAGAAGAAGGAGAGGGAGGGGGAGAGAGAGAGACCTAAGAAGAGGAAAAAGAAGTGGTAGAGAGGCAGGGAGAGGAAGAGAGATACAGAGACAGTGGAACAAACAAACTAGAGACAGAGAAAAAGAGAAGGGGAGGTGGAGAAAGAGGAGGAGGAGGGAGCTCAAAACTGCATTGCCATCTGCAAGAAATCATTCTTCTAACTTCCTGAATTTTTCCTTCTAAGAAACATGAATGTTTTAAAAGCAACTTCTGGTTCTGCTTACCAAAGAACTTTCTAGCCAGGGAGTATTCTAATGGAAACACCCAAGACCATTCTTATTTGTTGTTTCTACACAGAAATAAATTTAAATATAATATGAAATATGTGAATATTCCAAGATTACAAAGTGTTGATTTTAAGATTTTTTTTTAAATCTCATTTTATTTTGAAACTTCCAGCTAAACTGGAATCAGGAATTTAATTATTTTATTTTAAAATAGTAATTAGGTTTTTGCCCCATACAGCACCTATAGAGAAAAGGTGCTATCAGAATCGATCGCCAATTAGAATCTAGGATGATTCTGTTTAACATACACTGTGAATGAACT
>CM053583.1:170645494-170688439 GCA_028627135.1 Pseudochirops cupreus | reverse complement strand
GACATACACTCTAAATTGGGTAAATCTTGCCCTACAGCAGAGTAGGGGGGAAGGGGATGAGAGGGGGGATAATGGAAGGAAGGGCAGGTTGGGGGGGGAGGGTAGTTAGAACACGTTTTTTTTTTAAAGGGACAGGGACAAAGTAGAGAATAGAGCAAGTGAGGGGACAAGATAAGATGGAGGGAAATATAATCAATTTTTCACAATATATCCACTATGGAAATGTTTTGCATAACTACACATGTACAACCTATATTGAATTGCTTAACTTCCCAGTAAGGATGGGTGATGAGGGAGAAAGGAAAGAATCTGGAATTTCAAGTCTCAAAATATTATTATTCTTTATTATTATTATTTACATGCAACTGGGAAATAAGATATACAGGCACTGGGGTATGGAGATCCATCTTGCCCTTCTGGAAAGTCAGAGGTGGCATGGGGGAGGATATAGGAAAGAGAAGATTGGGGGAGGGGATATACAGTGGAATTGCTGTTTTAGGGTGGTGGATAGGGGAAAGATGGGGAGAAAATTTGTAACTCAAAATCTTGTGGAAATGAATGATGTAAACTAAAAATAAACATAAAATTTATTTTTTAAAAAGGGAAAAGCTTCATGCTCAAGGTTGGCAAACTTCATTCAGGGTTTAAAATGCATTTTGACAAAATATGTTTTGAATCCTATTTGACAGGGAGTATGCACAATTGGATAAAGAGCAAAATTGTTCTCTTTTTCCTAAAGTACCTGGACCAACATAATACTAAAGAACATTATCTCTGTGAAAAAGAATGGAATTTAATAAAGAGCATGGTGAAGGGGGCTGCTGAGGTCTTGTAATGTTTTGGGGTGACTTTGTCTTGAATCTCATCTGTTTGGGCACCTAGGTATGTGATATCAGCCTGTGGAAAGGTCACCTTTCCCCCCAGCTGTAAGTCATTAACTCTGTCCCTTCCACCCCCCCCAGCCTGTAAGTATCTTCCCTGAAGATCGTTAACTATAACAGGCCACACCTAAGAATTTTTAAAAGGATTCCTTAGAGAAAGGTTTACCTGTTTTGTTCTAATGGCCAGCTGTAAGATAACTCCTAACAAAAGAACTTCGCCTTATCAAAGGGGGACCTTTCAGGGCAGACAGGCTGGGTGCTCCTCCCGAACTCCACCTCTGTATGACTTTTGTTACTATATAATCAGTACCCCCAATCCCCACACTTCGCAGGAGGATTCCCCTTGGTTCCCTCCTGTCCGCTTGACAAAAGTAATAAAGTCTCTTAAAACTGCCAAGACTGCTCATGCCTGGTAATTCTTTCAGACTGATAAGAACCCTCAAAGGATTTCCATAGAAATCCACCCTTTCTAACCCTCATCAATGGCATCTAATAGTTATCATCATTCAATGCTACATTGTCCTTCTTCCCAGAAGACCAGATAGGAACAAGCATAGACAGGATATTTAGTATAATAATATGGGACCAAGCTAGGGGAAGGGGTGGCTGGGTTGGGAATAAGTCACACCCCTTCAAGATAAAGGCATAGGTTTTGAGACAAAAACCACGTTCCTCTACAGAAGTCGTACTAGAAACACTGAGGTCCTTCCAGATGAAGACTTTAGCCTGGTTGTTGATTAATTGGGGAATATGTTTAAAAATAGACATCTAATCCAAGAAACAGAAGATAATTTATATCCAAGAATGTTTTGGACATAGCATTTTTTGTATCAATCATAGCCTCACAGATAGAAAATCTAGAATTAACATTTTACTAAGAAATTATAGGAGCAAAAGGTCACCATAAGAGAAATATCAAAATCTTTTGATTATTCAAGATCATAATTCAAAATGTTATTAATCAAACCTATATATGAAAGGAAAATTCAGGACAGTACATTCTTAATTGTGGTATCCCCTCTGAGTTTACTACGCAGACTGGTAATACCCAGACTATTCATACTGGCAGCTTCGGTTCCCCAGAATGATGAATACTGCCTTAGATTCTAGGGGTAACCCTATGGATGACAACTAACATTCTTGCTCATAAGCCCCTTCAGTTAGTAATCAGCCAGTAGACTCAATTAACTCTTAGAAAAGACACTTATGCAAACAATATAGTAAGAGTGGTAATTAAAAAAACAATTACTCCTTTTTTAAATGGCTAACCAAGATCATGCTGATCCTATCTCCTTGCAAAGTTAAACAACAAAATATCTCAATATAATACATTACAACGAAAACAGTTTCTCTTGGGAGACCCAATTACCATACAGTCCCACTGGAAGTGATACTTTTCCCTCAGCTAGGCATAGCAATGGAAAGTGTTTTTTGTAAGTCAATTCTGTGCTTATCTTTCAAAAGGAACTTTCTGTCTTACCTCTTTGTCTTTGCAGGATAGCCGAGTCAAGCTGTCTAGAAAGGGACCCTGAGTCCAAGAGTCTGGCTTTAGTTATTTTACAAACGTGTGCCAGGCAGCAAGCCAGCTGGAGGCAAAGATTTTTGTCTACTAACTGAGACCAGCTGATACTCTGACACCCATGGTCTGTGTGAGCACTTGAGAAAGACCTCATACAATCAGTTCTCAGTCCTGTAGTGAGGCGGCTACTGGTAGCAACTCATTTGCAGGGCCAAAAATCATCTTCAGCCTTGCTAGGCTAAACTTCTTCTCCAGGTTTTATAACTTGGCCAAAAGAAAGCTTCTCTACCAACCAAAGCTTTGTGCACCCAAGATCTTAGTTCCAGGTTTCAGCTCTGCAGCCTCCAATGGAAGATAATAAACCAAGAGCCCCTCCATCTGGGATGCTGCTAGTCTGGGTCTGTAGTACAGCCCCTGAAAAGAAATACATAGGAAGGGTTATTCTTTGAAGGGATGGTGACTATGTCCATATCCAGCAAGAAGAAAGCCAAAGGAAATGGGCTTCGATGATATACAGCACAGAGGACTTAGCTTAGAGCAAAGGAAGACATTTCAAAGTAAAAATTCCTCAACATTACAATTAAATCTTAAGGGACACTGTGGAATGTTCCTCTCTGAAGGTTAAAAAGGAAACGAGCAGGCTTTCTAGTCAGAGGTGGTTAAAGTGTGGTTGTACCTTAAGGGGACGGCTAGGTGGCACCATAGCGCATATAGTGCTGGGGCTGGAGTTAGAAAGACTCATTTTCCTGAGTTCAAATTTGACTTCAGATACATATTAGCTGGGTGACCTTGGATTAGTCATTCACCCCTATTTGCCTCAGTTTCCTGACCTGTAAAATGAGCAGGAGAAGGAAATGACATACCACTCCAGCATCTTTGCCAAGAAAACCCCAGAAGAGTCTGATGCGATTGAAAATGATTGAATTGTTCCTGAAGGCAATGATCTTTCTCCATTTCTTCCAACCCATACTGATGCTCAGAGGTAACATGAGCAAGAGATCATTATGCATCTGAGTCTTCCATGGGCAGAAGTTCTTGGAGGACAGGGCCTAATTCATTTCTGTCTTCGTAACCCCAGTACCTAACATAGATAAAAAGAACTTGATAGATGCTTAATTATTGATTGCTAAATTATCTCTTAAAAGACACTAAATGGATCCATGTCTTTATATGGAATGCCAAGGTATAGTACGAAAAAGACCAGAGATAATCAGGACAGAGAAAGTAAAACCGGATTAGTTAAAAGAAAAAGAGTTTTATTTGGGGGGATTACTTGAAATAAAGTAGGACAGTTAGGACACGCCCATTGGGGACAGGTGGAAGGGAATCCTTAAACAGATAGACTGGTCAGGCCTTAGAGGGGAGAGAGGCAAGTGTGATCTTATCTCCTAGCAGGGATAAACAACAAAATATCTCAATGCACTAATATTACAATTAAAATCGTTTCTCTTAGAAGACCCAATTGTTGTAGTTTGGGGTACTGGGAAACCCCTAAATGCAAGGCACAGAGGGATCTGCCTGGAAAGAATTTGACCACTCAAGCTTTCAGTCAGACTATGGTTTGTTGTATCACCAATGGAACCTGATGAGATTCTAAGAATCTGCAGATTTATTGGGGGTAAGATTAGTACTTAAAAATAAGAAAAGACTGGGAGAAGATCTGGATGAGATTAAGGAGTGGTAAATAGCCTGGGGTGGGCCAGTGCAGACAATAAAAGGAGTTAAGTGGCCAGAGAACCACAGTGAAAGTGCAGTTTAAAAGGATTATTGAGTATCTAGGCAGAGTGATATGGGCCCAATATCCCAGGTGAAACAGCAGTCGTCTGGGCTGCTGAAATGCGTGGGAAAATTCAGGGTTCAGCTCTCATCACCCAATCACAATGACTACCCAGTTGGAAGCCCCGGACTTCCCTGCAAGGCATAGGAATGGCAAGTGTTTTCTGACAGGGAATTTTGCACCTTTGAAAAGCTGCTGAGTAGGATAAATAAAGTCCTGAGATTTGGTGGCTAACTGATCAACTTTCAGTCATGACTTCAAGTCTTGTTTTTACAGGATTACTGGGGGAAAGGGAAGGGAATTCAAGCTTCCCTGCAGATTCTCCATTTAGATGTGTGACCATGGTGCAATATTAATGCAAATTCTCTTATTATTTTATCATTCACAAGAAATGGCCACTGAATTACTTCCTTCTGAGTTACAGCCAAAGTATAATACCTCCTCAGTTAAGAACATAAGCCTCGGGGAGGCTATGTGGCCCAGTGAATAGAGCACCCGATCTGCGTTCAAATCTGGCCTCAGACACTTAACATTTACTAGCCATGTGACCTTGGGCAAGTCACTTAACCCAAATTGCCCAGCCTTCCCCCCTCAAAAAAAAAAAAAGAATATAAGCTTCTTGAAAACAGGATATGTGTGTATGTGTGTATATTATACATACACACTTATGTATATATACATATGTATATAAATGCTTTGATTTATTAAATATTTCCCAATTGCATGTAGAAATTATTTAACATTCTTTTTAAAAGTTTTGTGTTCCAAATTCTCTCCTTCTTGCCCACCCCTCCCCTAGCCCTTGAGAAGGCAAGCAATATGATATCAATTATACATGTAGAGTCACGCAAAACATATTTCCATACTAGACATGTTGCAAAAGAAAACACAAAGGAAAAATTAGAAAAATAAAGAGAATAAAAAAAAAAGTATGGTTCAATCTACACAGAGTTCATCACTTCTCTCTCTGGATGTGGATAGCATTTTTCGTCATGGGTCTTTTGCAATTGTCTTGGATCACTGTGTTGATCCATTGTGTAGCTAAGCCTTTCACAGTTGATCATCCTTACGCTATTGGAACAGGCAATATTTCAAATTTATCTTTGTATCCCCAGCATAGACGACTGCCTAGCACATAGTAAGCACTTAATAAATGATGGTGGATTGATTGATTAGCATAGCCCTATAGAGTTTCATGGGAAAATAGCTTGCTTCTCCATGATGTCTCAGATTTGAGTTCTTTTCGTCCAGTGTATAAACTCATAAAACACTTATGGAAGAGGGGGAGGAGCAAGCATTTTAATAATATTCTGAGGTTTGTTGCTGTACTCCAGAGATTTGAGTTGGCCAGAAGAAACTAGAAAGTTATAGTTTCCTCGTTCTCTAGAAGGTCTAGAAAATCTCCAGACAAGTACTTTGGATTTAACCCAACACTCATGAGAATTTGGGCAAACCATTCATTAGAATTAGAGACAGATGGTGGCACAGTGGATAAGTAAGAGGTTAAGAGTACATAATCTCTGTTTGCCTCAGTTTTCTCAACTGTAAAAATGGGGATAATTATAGCACCTACTTCCTAGATGGCACAGTGGATAGAGCTGTGAGCTTGGAATCAGGAAGACTGAATTCCCTACAAGTTCGAGTACTTTTCTTCCCAAGACCTTGCCCAGTAACCTTGATTTCAACTTTTATCCCATCTCATTACCTAAAAATATCACTTTATTCCCTGATCTAGAGAATGTTTTTTACTGTTCTGGGGTTGGGGAGGAAGGGAGAAGAACCCCAAATTTTGGTTAAGAGTAAAATGTTTGTGCTCAGAGCTTCATTGTGAGATCTGCTGACTGACAAATCAAGAGGTTGATAAAGCTACCAAATGTTTAGTATGAGCTTAGTTCTTCTTCTCACTCCACTCTCAAATTAGTACTAAAATGCTGAATTAGAAATTATACTATTAACCTTGGTCTTAATTAGCCCATCAGATATTTCTACTAAAGAAGTAGCACTGACATACAGTTTCATAGTGACTAGATCACAGGAGTCGCACAACCTGAGTTCCAATCCTGCCTCAGACACTTACTATGTGACCATAGGCTTAATCTCCCATAGCCTTAATTTCCTTACTGGTAAGAATGAGAATGATAACATCTCTAGCACTGTGGCTTCTAACATTACAGTGACTGTATGACCCTGGACAAGTCACTTAATTTCTGCCTGCCTTCGGTTCTTTATCTGTGAAATGGGGATAATAATAACATCTACCTTCCAGTGTTATTGTAAGGATTAAATAAGATATTTGTCAAGTGCTTTGTAAAACTACTGTATGTTACATAATTTTAACTCTGAATCCATGTCACCACTTCATAAGATTCATTAGTGAAATAAATACTTAGCTGTAAATGCTGGTTATTTTTGTTACTGTTGTTGTTGCTTATAATTATTATAATATATATAAGTATATATGTATTATATATATATATATATATATATATATATATAAGGTTTTTACACTCATTATAAGTTATATTATAAGTTACAAAGCAATATTTATCCAGCTGGTAGAGGGACCTTCTTATAGCAATGAAAACATAGCTCTCATCATCTCCCTTTCTAAAAGAAGCATTTACTTCATGGTGCAATTGTGAGATTCAAGTGAGATCATACATGTAAAATGCTAAAGAACTATATAAAATGCCACTTCAGATTACAGAAAACATTTAATTATTTAAAGCAAATAAATTACTGCTTGAAATTTTTCATTTTGAACAGGTCTAGAGCAGCAGTTCTCAACCTGTGGGTCTCAACCCCTTTGGGATCGAATGACTCTTTCACAGACGTCGCCGGGGTCACCTAAGACCATCAGAAAACACATATTTCTGATGGCCTTAGGAACCTCCTCTATCCGTCTCCACGCAGGTCCACCCACATGCAGACACACAGTGTTAGGAAGGTTGAGAACCGTTGGTCTAGAGAAAAGCAAAGTCTAACAATAGCTAGATTGAGATAAAAAAAATCATCCTTGAGTAACACTGATTTTGTACATTTAATAAATATTTTATGAGTACCTACTGTGTGCACGTCTTTACATCATTCTGTGTCTTCTTTATCTTAGACCTTTGTATTTTGGATGATGTCAAATTGCCATGTTGCATCTATTGCTCAAAAAAATTTACAGTTACACTTTTTGTGACAGCAAAGAACTCTGAGGAATGGCTAAACAAATTAAGGAAAATGAATGTAATATTCCTGCACTGCTAGAAATGATGGTCATGATCACAGAGAAGGGTGAGAAGACTCAGGAACTGATGCAAAAGTGAGTAAACAGAGCCTGGAAAACAATACGATCAATTACTACAGTGTAAGTGGAAATAAACAACAAAACAATTAGAACCGAATATTAACTGATTATAAGGACCAAGATTATCCCTGAAGAGTATAAAAAGATGCCACCCCATCTCCTTTGTAAAGGCGGGTCTATTGGCATACATGTAACATCAAACTTTTTGATCTGTTGGTTGGGTTTGCTGACCTTTTTTTCTGACTTTGATTTTCATTCTTTGTTATAGCAGATGGCTCTTTGGGAGAAGGAAGAGAAGGAACATTGCGAAAAATATGTGATTTTTAAAACATAAATATAAAATTATTTTTAAAATAAATTCTTGATTGTCTACTTTAAATATTCTTTGGATTATCGCATGATTCCTTCCATTGTCAATAAAGTTAAGGCAGCCAAAGTTGACTGTGTTCATTTACCAGCAGGTCTTTGACGATCCTGAGCAGCAGACTAAATAAAAAGTTTCATAGCTATTCCAGAGAACTTGGTGCCATAAAGAGCTTATTGAACTAAGTTGTTGGTTTTTCCACTCATTGAATAATGCTTACCATTAAAGATATCCTATCTGAATGGCATGCTTCAGTCTACTCCATTTTGACAACCAGCATTCCCTCCTAGAGTACTGTGTGTGAGAAGAGGGGGAAAGTTTTGGATTTTGTTTTTTGTTTTTTGTTTTTCCTGATGTATCACTTCACAAGGAAGAGATTTAGTTTTAATAGAGATGAGCCAAACAATCAATCATCAGTGTCCTGGTACACCACCTCTCATTAGCTGGCACTGAAAGAAGATGAGCACATTCATATGTGCATGGGGAGGGAGAGGCAGAGTTAGATCTTATTACATTAAATAAATGAATGAACAAATTAATGAATTGACAAATCAGTAAGTCAATGAAAAAACTTTTATTAAGCCCTCACTAGGTATAATTTCTGTTGTCAAGGAGCTCATGGTTAAATGGGACAGACAGACAGACAGATACACACACACACACACTCAAACACACACAAGTTTAGCTACAGGCAGAGAGAAGGGCCTGAAGTCCTGAAGGTATAAACATAGAGCAGATGGTAAGACCCAGGGGTCCCTAGATTACATCAGTAGATCAAATGACAATATTGTAGGTCTGGGCAGTGGTAAAGTACTTGGAGTTAGACCTGATAGTCTTCCCCCTCACTGGAAGAAATATAGTTGGTGACTTCTATCTCATCTGAGTCATTGGGGAGAGAGGAGGATAGAGGAAGGCATGGTAAGCGGGGGTATATATGGGGAACGGGATGTATGGTGGCTGCAGTTCTTCCAGTCTTTCTGTCCTTCCTGCTTAGGCAGCCCTGGATGAGGCTGGAGCTATAATTATAAATTAAAGAGCATTTGATGCATTTATCTACAGTCACATTTAGGGTCCAGCTCAGCTTTCAATAATATATGTGTGTGTGAGTGTAGGTGGTTGTAAATATATAAACACACATGTACACTTGTGTTCATATTTACATATGTACACGTGTGTGCATATACATTGTGTGTTTGTCTATGTACATATGTGTGTTGTGTAAAATATATAAAATGTAAAATATGTGTATGTTGTATGTATGTAGATGACTCTTACTATTGCATTATAATTAACCAATTATCTAATTCATAATAGCTAATATTTATATACCTTTTCCAGGTTTGATTTACGTATTTTACATGATTTATAGATTATGTAATTTAATTTACATGGTTTACATATTATCTCATTTGATATAGTAATCTTGTAAAGGTAAATTTTCATGGCTGAAAACTTCCCAGTTAACTTGGGGTTTACTGGCTAGATTTCTTTCTTCCTTCCTTCCTTCCTTCCTTCCTTTCTTTTTTCTTTCTTTCCTTCTTTCTTTCTTTTCTTTCTTCCTTCATTCCTTTCTTCCTTTTTTCTCTTTCTCTCCCTGTCTCTCTCTGTCTCTCTGTCTCTCTCTCTCTCTGTCTCTCTCTCTCTGTGTCTCTCTCTCTCTGTGTGTCTCTCTTTCTCTCTCTCTGTCTCTCTCTCTTTCTCATTCTCTCTCTCTCTCTCTCTCTCTCTCTCTCTCTCTCTCTCTCTCTCTCTCTCTCTCTCTGTTTCTTTCTCCCCTTCTTTCCTTTCTTTCAACCCATGACTCCGGAGTTCATAGATTGGACAACAAGAGGTCCCTGCCCAAGCACCACTTGATGATTATTTTTTGGGCCCTCCTGGCTCAGAGTGAGTATAAATAGTAACTGCTTCTCTTTTGGCCAGCAACCCTGAAGGCCTTCCCCTCCCGGTTTGACTTTGTGTGTGTGTAATTAAAAGGGACATACCTTGACTCACTTCTTAAAGAGGCCTATTCACTGAATGGGCATTGCCTCACTCTAGGTAAGAACCTGAAAAGACCTTAGCTTTTAAAAGGGCCAAAGTCTCCCATTCAATCCTGGGCCAACTCCTGTCATCCTGGTAAATATCTGGCCACTGAACCCAGATGGCTCTGGAGGAGAAAGTGAGGCTGGTGACTTTGCACAGCCCTCCCTCCCTCACACACAAATCCAAGTCAATTGCAAGTCATGTCATCATCAACCTGAAATAAGGTCCTCTTAGAGAATGAAGGACAAACCACACACACACACACACACACACACACACACACACACACATGCACACACGCCTTCATCTCCGCAAGTGTCCTCTCGTCCTCCCTCCCATACGTGCCAGCACCATCACACAGACCTAGGCTCCTCACTCCCTTCACTCAGTGTTGGGTCCTGCTGATCCCACTTATAACAACCCTTTAAAATCTATCTGAATTTACTGGTTGGGGAGAGCGTTCCTCATTCATTCATCCCCCACTGGAATACCTAATTTCACCAAGGCTCCAGTGGACCTAAGCTGTTTCCATCATCTTCTCCTACTGCCCTTCATACGCTACATCCTATCAATAAAGTTAACTCACTTACTTTCTTGTGAATTGTGAGTTTTTGTGTCAAAGACTTTAGTATTCCAAATCTCCCTGAATTGCTATTAAGGCAATTTGTGGCGTTTTCAAGGTGGGGGAGGAATATCAGTAAGTGATTTGGTACAAAAACAACTTATTTAATTTACATTATTTAATATATATGAACATATATTTTTCATGATTAGTTTGAAATTTCACTTAAGTCTTTTCTTTCCATTTAGGACAAAAGCTGACATAATGAGTTTTGAGACAATTAGCATCATTTTCTCTTTCTAAATGCTTTCCTTTACAAAAATATACTATCCACCAGAGGAGCGTTTGCCTTATACCTACATCAATTTAACCTTGACATGGCATGTTATCCCAAGTCTATGCTTAGCTGTTTTGTAGGAGACAATTTATTCTGGACTTTTTTTTATCAACCAGATTTTATCTTGCTCATTAAAATAAACTGGTAGTACAAGGAACAAGTGAAATAATTAGGAAGAAGTGTCTCTGCAGGTGCATTCAACAAAAGGAAGTCCCTTGGTCTGTTTCAAAGGGAAACCTCCGAAGAGGGAAAAAAGTGGTTAGGAGGAAGGTCAATAAGCATTTATAAAATGCTTACTATGCATCAGACACTGTGGTAAGAGTTTGTGCTTTTAAAAAAATAAATATTCCTCATTTAATACTCGCAACAACTTGGTGAGGTAGATGCTATTATTATTATTTCTGTTTTACATTTAAAGAAACTGATAAAAAAAAAAACAGAGATTAAGTGATTTACCCAGGGTCACACACCTAGGAAGTGTCACATTTTTAACTCAGGTCTTCCTGACTCAATTCTCTATGCGCTGTCTGCAAAAAAGAAACACCACCACCCCGCCAAAAGTAATTGTTTAAAAAGCATGATCATTTCTATGTAAGGAGAGTCAGTTATCTCTTTAGAGGACAAGCAAAGGTATTCATTTGTGTTTAGATCTTTAACCACTGGAGGAGAGACTAACAGTGCTAAGTCTGGTCATTTGCTTTTATCTGTTTTTATGTAAAATAGTGTGGGGGGGAAAAGTATTTCTTTAAAATTCAGTTTTCTTTTTGGTACATTATCCTTTCATTACTTAAGATTTCCTTTGGGGTAAGCTACTCACCAGACCCACATAAAAGAATGTTCCATGATCTTCTCTGTGTCAAATGAATTCAAAGATCGATAGTACAGAATGCTAAATTAGCCACTGTAGTCCAAAGGCAACTTGGTTCAGTTAAGTTTTCAAGTTTTAAGAAAAAGAAAAGAAAAGTGAGAAGATCCAAGAGTATTCTGAAATTTTGAGAATAATGGGTCCAAAATAGGGAATTTTTGAAGGTATTCTGTCTTATTGTCATGTAAAGAAAACAATACTTGACATTTTTATATATCAATCTAAAGAAATTCTGAAGATACATTGTGCTTTGGCATTAAAAAAGATTTTCTGTTGCATATCTGATCGAAATAATGAACCAATCTAAAAGCATATACACATATGCATGTGGGTATGTGTATATAAATGTGTATACGTGAATATATACTTACATGTACATATGTATACACATATATGTATAAAACAATAACCTTCTTTAAAAAGAAAAACTAGTATAATTTCCAGTGATTACACATAGGGGGAAAAGCCATATTTGTCCACATAGTCCAACAAATGGTGCTGAGAAACTTGGCATTAACAGAGGCTAGCATCTTTGAAGTGATCTATTTTTATTTCACCGCATGCCTGCCGTCTTAGTTGATTTAGGAATTCTTACAATATACCATAAACACTCTTTTTACCTAGGATATGGTAAAATAATCAGCACTGTACCAGTAAACCAGGCAACTCAAGCAGATGAACAAGAAAAACACATGGCATTATTTTAATTTTTTAAACCCTTTTCAAACTTCTAAAAAACTTATGCTGAAAAATCTAAACTTTGCCATGGCAATTAAAACGACAAGCAGAATAAAACCCAGAGAGAATCCAAATATCTGGGTAGCGGAAGCAGCCAGATCTACAAGGATTGGCTGTCTAGTTACATCCAATGTACACTGTACATTGACCACAATATTGTATTGTCATTTTGGTCCTCTTTGAGCACAACGGACAAACATCGAAGAGAAATCAGGCACAGGAAATGAAAGATGATGACAATGTAGCCACTTTGTTCACTTGTGAATAACACTGCTGAAGACTTGGTGGAGGATGTGGCTATGCCCTTTGGTTATCCAAGATCAGAACTTGGATTTCCTGTGAAATCTCATTTAAGCACAGTTGAATTCCGCAGACGTGACATCAACACCTTCAGCTGAGGCACTGTTAATAGCCCCTGTGGATACAATGACATAGGATTATAGATTTCAAGTTGGAAGATATTTAGTCTTAGAAGACATTTAGTCCAACCCACTAATTTTGAAGAAGAAATTGCAGCACACAGAGGTTGAGCAACGTGCCCCTAAGATCTCCCAGGTAGCTGAGATTTGAATCTAGGGGCTTAGACTTCAAATCTTAATCTCTTTTCAACTCTACCATACTATGCTCCAAGATCTTACATTCCAATGAGAGAAGAGAAGAATCAACACGAGTAAGGAAAGTGCTTGGTAGAAGTAATGGGAACAGAGAAGAAATCTATCAGAGCCACATGAAAAGCTTAAGAACTCCTGATATGAGGGGAAAGAGCAAAAGTGAATAGGCAGATTTGGATTAAGCCTGACAAGAGCTGGCAATAAGAGGGAGAGTGTGTCTTTCAGAGAAAAACACATTCAAAGTGAATTAGACGAAGAGCTTTGTGTAAGATTTTGCTCCTTATATTTTTCTCCCATAGTAATATGGGTATCATGATGGACAAAAGCCAAGTACAAAAAGAAACAGGATAAAGGATATCTTCTGGGATACTGATGACTGGAAAACATGGTGGGCCTGTTACAGAGAGAAATCAAGAAATATGAAGGAGGAACAACCTAAGCTCTGTCTGGACTCACTCAATATAGGAAGACCCCTCAGCACACTGGGGGAGAGACAGTAGAGCACAGGAGACGTGAAGCCAGTCTTAAGAGAAGGAAGCCCTGAGTTGAAGTCCTCCTTCTGACACATCTTTTGCTGTATAACCCTGGGAAGTTACTTAACCTGTTAATGTACTTGGCCAGTAGTTGGAGTCAAACTCAGACAGAATCAATGCCTAACAAATAGTAGATGATTAATACTTGGAATTCACCCCCTCTGTCATAGAGTCCCTTGCCTCAAGACTTAGCTCATGAAAAACCTTCCCTGATGCCCTCCAGTTGCCAGTGCTTTCCCATTCGAACTACTCTGTATTAATATTAACTACTTCATATAGACTTGTTTTTAGTCATGTTACTCTATGTCATGTATTTTATAGGTATTTGTCTACCCCATTAGAATGTAAACTCATTGTGAACAAAGATTGTTCCATTTTTTTGTGTCAGTATCCCTAGCAAAATAGGTGCTTAATAATTCCTTGTTAATTGATTGATTTTCCTTGATGTGGGTATTTCATTCTGTGGTACAGATCATGATGCATCAACACCTGTATGATTTTTTTCCCATGGTGAGTAGTTAATATTGAGAGTACCCCTGCCTTTAAGGATTTTGCATTCTACTGTTGATGTGGAGAATATGTGTATAAGTAAGTGAATCCAAGTGTATCCAAAGAAATACAAAGTAATTTTGAGAAGAATTGAATATTGATAACTGAGAGGAAGCATAGAGAGGGGAGGGAGAACTCAGGATCAAAAATCTATCAAAGTAATGAAAAAAGATACTTTCTTTAAAATAACCATTTATTTTTTCATAGAAAGATACTGAACTGTGCTTTCTTTTAAATTTCTATTGCACAGACCTTGCTGAAAAAGCCAAAAGAGAAAATTTTGGTTAAGGCAACCTGCAACACCATCTGGTGGTGACTTCAACTCATTTGAATGCACTGTAAGCACACTTTGAGTAGTTATTAGGTGTGCACTGTTCTAGCTAATGGATTAGCCATAAAGATGGGTAAGTCTTGGCACATGCCTTCATCTGGTTTTTCTTCTACTTTGATCCCAGTAGGAATAACAAAGGAGAGAAACAAAAAATACTTTACAGAAGGAAAATATTAGACATGGCCACTCTTCATACCTTTTCAAGTATCTTTTATTTCTGTAGGGGACTTATCTCAGAGTAGGCAGTGAGGTTCCTGGTGCTCACTAAGTGACATTGGTTTGTATTCATAGGATCATAGATTTAAAGGTATAACAGACCTTAGAGAGTATTGAAACCAGGAGTTCTTAACCTTTGGGGGGAGGGGTGTTCCTTTGGCTGTCTGGTGAAGCCTATGTAACCCTTCTCACAAGAACATTTTTAAATGCATAAAATAAAATGGAAAGGATTACAAAGGAGAACCAAAGGTTAGTGTGAATGAAGATGTGGTTTTTTTACCCAACAAGTTCACAGATTCACTAAACTCTAACCACAAACCCTTCAAGGGACCATGAACCCCAGCTTAAGAATCCTTGATCTAAAACCAATATAGGCAATGACTACGATAATGTCAAAGAAAACAATAAAATGTAGCCAAACCCAAGAGCTTTGGGGATAGCAATGCTTCCAGCCCAGTGCCCCGTCATTATCCTGGAAAGCAACTCCTGTGAAGATGTAGCCTGGCAACTGTTCATATAGGGCCTAGAGACCAGAGTAGGAAAGGACTTTCCCAAAGACTTAGGCACTGTTCAACGGTTCAACATCGGAATCTGCTCTTTGTAGTGGAAATAACATGAACTCTTTTGTCACTGCACCCTAAGAACCATGGAACTTTTTGTCTCACAAGAAGCTGAAATCTTTTAGGTACATTGTCTCTCTTGTTAGAATGTAAGTTTCATGAGGGCAAAGAGGGTCATCCTTTTCTACTTGAATTCCCAGTGCCGCTGTACACAATGAGAGCTTAATAAATGCTTAATCACTCATTCATTGTTCCTTATATGCATCCGTCTTGATTCCAGAGAACAGATAATAAAACATACTTCTCTCATATAGGTATTCTAGATCAAACCCCTTCATTTTAAAAATGAGGAAACAAAAATTCAAAATGACTTATCCTAGGTCACAGAGTCAGTATTACATAGATAGGATTTCCACTCAGGTCATCTGACTAAAATCTCAGCATTCATTCTGTCCCATCATATGGTCTCCACCAAAGCTCAAGTTCATGAACCTCCAAGACGGGACTTAATCAAGATTCTGATACATTTCATCAGCATCATCACACAAATATGTGCCATCTTTCAACAGATACTATATTGATTTTATTAATATGATACCATCTGTATCAAAATGCATATAGAAAAGCCAGGGACATGTCATACACACCAAAAATTATTTAAGGCAAATAGATTTGACCTCTATCTTCTTACTGAGTTAGTTACTGTGCAAGTTAGTTAACAAATGCTATAAAGCATACAGGGTGTGCAAAGCAATAGTTTTTAAAATTCAATTTTATTTCATTTTTAGTTCTAAAGCTTATCCTCTGATCTTCACCTCCCCACCCACTGAGAAAGCAAGAAAAACAAATTCGCATAATAGCAATAGCCATGTCCAAATATAGATAGATAGATAGATAGTCACATAGATAGGTAGATAGATAGATAATAGATAGATAGATAGATAGATAGATAGATAGATAGATAGATAGACACATGGGTGGATAGATAGATAGACAGATTGATAGACAGACAGACAGACATAGATAATAGATAGATTGATAGATAGACAGATAGATGATAGATAGATAGATAGATGATAGACAGACAGACAGATTTATAGATAGATAGATTAATAGATGGATAGATAGATGATAGACAGACAGACAGATAGATGATAGATAGATAGATGGATGGATAGATAGATGATAGATACATGGATAGATAGACAGACAAATAGATGATAGATAGATAGACACATGGGTAGATAGACAGACAGACAGACAGATGATAGATAGATAGACAGACAGACAGATAGATGATAGATAGATAGACAGACACATGGATAGATAGATAGATAGATAGATAGATAGATGGATGGATAGACAGATAGATGATAGATAGATAGATAGACAGACAGACACAGGTAGGGAAAGGGGGGGGGGAAGAGAGAAAGGGTGAAGGGAGCAAAGAGAAAGGGAGGGAGGGAGGGGGAGAGAGAGGGAGAGAGAGAGAGATTTTATATCTATAGTAATAGATATAATTATATCTCCACTCTGAAACCATCACCTCTCTATCTGGAGGTAGATGCATGGAGAGAAGCGTGTTTCATCATGAGTCCTGTGGAGCTATGGTTCCATTCTACAGATCAGAGTCTTTCAAAGTTGTTTGTCTTTACAATACTGCTGTCATTGTATAAATTGCTCTCCTAGTTCCGCTCATTTCACTTTGTACAGAGAACTACTAAGACAGGAAGGGAGAGGAGCAGGAATTTTTTCTTAAATTAGTAAGTATAGATCATTTAAACTCATTGATTTCAAAATAACACTAATGCTTTGATGTATTTAGAAATATGACATTTGAGAAAAAGATCTTAGATATACATTTCCATAATTACAGATGACATTATTCTAAAGAGAATTGGCTCAGGCCTGTGTTTCCCAAAACACCATTCATCAGGATATGCCTAAAGGGCCTCATGGAGAAACAAAGATCATATATACATCAATATATTTGCAGTGGCATCTATTGGGACAGCAAAAAATTGGACACCCAGTGGGTATCTATTTATTGGAGAAAGGCTAAACACATTAGGACATATTAATGTACTGGAATATTATTGTGCCTCAAGAAATGGCCAACAGGAGGAATCCAGAGAAATACACCAAGACTTATATGAACTTATGAAGAGGAAAGAAAGCAAAACCAGAAAAATAATGCACACCGTGATTATAATACTAGCAATGAAAATAATACTGAAAGGTAGCTAGATTCCTTAAAAACAATGACCTATCTTGATTTCAGACAGCGTATAAAACACACTTCCCCTTTCTTACTACTGAGGTGGGGGGAGAGACAGTGTATGGATGGAGAATGTTGCCTATACAGCCAAGTATGGCCATTGTGGCCATTCATTTCGCTGAATGGTTTTCCTTTACTGAAAGAGGATTTAATTAGAGGAGGTTATATATTTAGAAATAATGTTTTTTAAGAGCATCAACACAAGTTTTATTTAAGTAGAGTTGGTTAAAAAATTCTTCAGTTGCATATTTTTGAGTGAGCCCAACTAGTTGGCTAGGGAATTTGTAGGGAGTTGGTAAGCAACTTTAAGGAAAGAGAAGCAGCTTTGAATTCAGAGTCCTAGGATTGGGGTTTGGATTCTGACTCTGCCATTTACCTAGGTGACAAATGATTTAATGTCTCTGGGCTTCCGTTTCCTCATTAATATAATGAGGCAGTTGGACCAGCTAACTTCCGATGAACTCTTTCAGCTCTAAATCTATGACCCTCTGAAAAGAGACTAAGCCAAAGTACATATTCAGAAATACCTGTGCTTGCTGCATAAGAGCCATAGATTAAAGTGAGTATGGCAATGTCTGTATCTCATTCACAAGTCAGGGAAGGATGAGAGGACAAGTGGTTACATCCCTATGCTTTTCTTCAATCTAAGTATTTGGAAATGGCCTTCATTTGGTGCTAATCCTACTTACTGTAAAGCAAATTAGCTATGTGTATAAATTAGGCCCTTGAATAGGTGTGTTAAATCGCTCATGCCACTGGGATGTCATTTAGTGTATGCCATTAATAAATGAACCTCTCCATTTTCCCCAGGGAATTGTTTATTCACCCATCATGATTCCAGTGGCACACTGTAACCAGCTATCTTTGGCATATGTCCTAGAAGAGAACACACTGCCATCTCCTGTTCATTAGAGACTGTATTTCATGTTTTAGAACAAACCCTTTACTGAGTTACACCTTCTATAGGAGAAACTGAAACAGAGTGTCAAGAGATAGAACTACCCCAGAACGCAAGTATTTACAGGTTATCTCAAAAGTCTTAGTGTGGTCTTAAGCTTTAATAACTTCATCCTGTATTTCAACAAGGCATGTAGTATATGTTCAAAAAATATTTCTGCCACTGGATTGTTAAATTAAGTTGGGGTCCTGAAGAGGCATGAGGAGGAAGCAAGAATAGCCTGCCATCTTCCCAAAGATGCCTAACTTGCTGGCATCATGTAAAATTTCCCAGCCTGCTTCTTGAAGGTAATTCCACTCTAGCTCTCTAAGAATTTATAATCTAACACAGATGGCATGGAAGTAAGACAGAGGGATGAAAGCATCATTGGCATATATAATGTACAATGGAGATGAGGTAGAGAATGCCATGCTTCTCTGAGAATATTATGGGTGGAAAAAACTTTAAAATCAATTCTATCAACACGATCAACTCATAATAATGAAATCAAAATATTCCCACCACCTTACTCTAAACATTTTGAAATGATCAATATCCAGGTTAGACGAGCTGCTGATCAGCTGCATTCATGGGAACTTAGAGACAAGGAAGACTTAGAAAGTGGTAAGAAAAAAAAAAAGGAAAAAACAGACAGAGCTTAATTGAAAGCCAAGCAAATGTCAGTCCCCATCAGCTCTGACAGAGGTCTCCCAGGGAGCACACAATCTGTTTTGATGAACTGTCTAAATAATGTGCTAGGATCCTATCCCATTCCATCCCAATGTGCAATTAAACTCCGTACAAAGCATAGTAGGAAAAAATTTGTTTGACCTCAATAAAATAGGCAGGCTCTTCGCTTTTGTCAGAAGTAAGTTTGGTATCTTTCTCAGTCTTAGCATTTGAAATCCAACACCCTACAAGTTATTTCTTTTGGGTTGAATGTATGAGTCATCATTATTGCCAAAAAATCATTTGGGCGGGTACCTTCTTAAAAGGAAGAAAATATCCATATTGTCCCCATGATGTCATATATTATCTATCTGCTTTCATCTGACCACAGAACACTTGAAAAACTTGGCTTTCTTTGATTTGTTCAATAAATACTTTCCTTGGAATCAAGCTAATAAGATTAATAAGAGAAATACTATACATCTTTAAATCACAGTTTATATGTGTGTGTGTGTGTATACATACACACACGTAGTGCATTCTTTATAACAGATGCTTCTATTTCATTTTAAATTAGCTGAGTCTTTATGCTGAGTCTTTGGAGCTGACCTTATAGAGAGCAGCAATACCATTAGCCCTGAAGCACATGTTTCTGATTTGGTCTATCTGAGGTAACATTCCTTGTATGACTGGGGAAATGAGGCTGAGATGTGTATGAAAAGAAAAGGCTGGCTGTCTTTTAAGAGAGTAAGAGGCAATATAGATGTTCCATGGAGTTGCAAGATTAAATGTGGTGCAGTATTGCAAACAGACATTATACACACACATACACATATACATGTATGTATGTATGTGTACACATAGATGCATGCATGTATACATGCACACATGTGTGTGACCTGTAATAAAAGTGTGTATTTATATAGTATATATTACATATATATACTATATAAACATATACTATATATACAGTATATGTAAAATATATAGTATGTATTTTTACTTATATAATGCCAGGACTGTGTGCCTGGGCTGTCTAAGATAGAGTAGAGCTGCCAGAGCTGGAGGTTTTGTTTTCTACCACTCCCATCCCATTTAATCAGAAAATAGATATCATTAGTCACTTGAAATCTCATGCAAAGATGAAGTAGCAAGAGCAATTTTTCTTTTCTTACGTAGTGTGGTAGAGTACTAGACTTGAGAGTCAGAAAGACCTGAGTTCAAATCCTGCCTCAGATACTTCCTAGCTGTCTGACTGACCCTGGACATGTCATTTAAAATCTTTCTAAGCCTCTGTTTCCTCATGTTTAAAATAATAATATCACCTACTTCACAGAGTTGGTATTATCACATAAATTAACATATATAAAATGTGAAAATCTAAAGGAGCTATTGTTATTATACTATAATTATAAATATTAATTAATAATACTATATACTGCATAGGATATTGCCAAAGTATTAGTGCCATTTTAATCTATTCTTTAATATTTTTTCTATTCTTTAGTAGATTAAAATGGCTCTAAGACTTTTGGAACAATCTGTATAATATATAGTATTAACTATGTGTAATATGCTGGCTGTCATTATTATTGTTAAAATAAAAAAATCTCCTAAGAGTAACTACTCTCCAATTTTTAAGAAAATGACATTTTTAAAATTGCTGAAATAAAACACTGGCTTCCTTTCCATGGTCCTCACAGAGAGATTTCATATTTATATATAGGACCTTTCTTCTATAGAGCTTAGAGCATTTTATGTACGTTAATTGATGAAGCCTGTCAACATGCACATGAGATAAGCAGAAAATTCCCTTTAGGCATGGAATGTATAAAAATAAAGTCATGTTCTATTATTTAACCTGAAGAAAAATTGAAAGGTTGACTTAGTAGCCATCCTCCAGTATATAACGTGTTGTTGCATGGAGACTGTTGATCAGCTGTTTTTCATCCCTAATACGGACAGAGCAATAGGAAATAAGCTAAAAGTGTTCATAAATTACAGCAAGAGGAATTTAAGTTAGCAATGGAAAAGACGTTGCTAATGGGAAGGTTAGGTCAGGGATCTACAACATGCCTGAGAAAAGATGAGGGGACAGGGTTGTAAAAAGAGACCCTGTCTATTCTGCCACCTCTCTTCCCACCACAGAACATTCAGTCCTCAGCTTCTACAGCCAAGATCTCAGAACTTGAAAGAGTAATCAATCCCCTGGATGCCCATAATTTGACTTCTGCTGATGAATCTGACCAGAGCACAATGAATCACCTTGGGAAGGGTGATCTGTGGAAAGCTGCATTTCCCCACCACCCCACCCACTTGCTAGAGGGACAAGAAAGGAAGACTTAGTGAGATCCTTAACGAAAGGTTGCAAACCCCTAAACCAGCTCAATGTTTGAGCAAAACAGTTTTAACTGGTATTAACATCAAAACAGGGGAAAGGGAGTTTAAATCCTCTATGGCCAGAGTGCCCAGGAAATATTTTACAAAAAATTCTTTTTCCTTCTCTACAGAGCAGGACAAGTTAGGATATGTTGATGGAGGTATAGAGAAGCAGTAGTATGATGGAGAGAAAACTTGCCTTGGGCTTATAAAGAATTGACCTCCAGCCTCACCTCACACACATCCTCAACAAATTATGTACAAACTTTCAGTGCCTCAGGCACTGGAAATGGCAGAGTAGGAACCAATCTGCATTGATTGATTGGAAGGAGTTTCCTTACTAGGACTACAATATACCAAGGAAATCAAAGATCTAATCAAAGTATGTAAATTTGCATATAGATATTTATTTTAAATCATGTATGTGCACATGTGTATGTCTATAATTGTGAGCATGCATGTGCCCATATCATGCACGTGCATGTTTATATACCATATGTATATCATATTGTGTATTTATATCATATTGTGCATATACTACAAGTAAATATCATATTAATATGTGTGCATATATGCTATCTTTATATACATGCATATATATGATGTAGAAAATAGATGTGAATATAGATCTGGATCGATATAAATTCATTGGTCTGGTTCTAGGTACTACTTCTGAAAAAAAGGTCATAAAAACCAAAATGTATCCAGAACAGGTCAATCACGATAATAAAGACTGGACACGTCTAAGGCAGGGCTTCTTAATCTCTTTTGTACAATGGACCCCTTTGGAAATCTGTCCATCATCAGAAGGGTCAGCCCCAAGACATAATAAATGCCTCTTTCCTGGTAGAATTTAAGTAAATTCGGATTAGTTCTTTGCTGGAGAATACGAAGAATTTTTCATTAAGTGGGTAGTTGGACCAGATGACCTAAGAGCCCTTTCAACAGTAAAATTGTTTTTATTAATACTATCGTTATTCATTGATTTGTACATACTTGTATTTATTCACTTAACATTTATTCCATATGTGGTTTTTTTATGTGGTTGGCTCAGCAGCTAAATGGCACAGTGGATAGAACACTGAGCCTGGAGTCAGGAAGACCCAAAATCAAATTTAGCCTCAAACACTAGCTGTATGACCCTGGTCTAGTCACTTCACCTCTGTCTGCTTCAATTTTCTCATTTCTAAAATGGGGGAATATTATCACTTCCTAATAGTTGTTATAAGAATCAAATGAGTTAATATCTGTAAAGTGTTGAGTACAATGTCTGGTGTAGGCATTTAATGAATGACTTTTCTTTCTCCCTCCCTTCTATCTTTCCTTTCCACCTTCTTCCCTCTCTTACTTTTCCTTCTTTCCTCCCTCCCTTCCTCCCTCTCCTTTATTCCCTTCCTCCTTCTCTTCCTTCCTTCCTTATTCCCTTCCTTTATTCCTTCCTTCCTTGTTCTCTTCCTTCCACCTTTCCTTCCTTCCCTCTTTCCTCTCTTCCTCCATCTTTCCCTCCCACCCTTCTCTCCCTTTCTTCCTCCTTTCTCCTTCCCTCTGTCCTCCCTTCTTTATTCCCTTCTTCCCTTTCACATTCCTTTTGTCTCTTCATTTATTCTCTTCCTCCCTTTCTCCTTTCCTTCTTTTCTTTCTTTCCTCCTTTCTCTCTCTCTTAGATGTGTTTATTCTCATGTGAGCAAAAGGGTGCTTTTAACATGGAAGAATTTCTCAGACATGTTTTAAAACCTAAGATACATAAATATATTTCTGTTTTAGTTGTATTTCTTTGGTGTATATTTGGTCTATGATGAAGAATGCAAGCCACTGTGTTTGAAAAGAAATATGTTGAGGAATAAAGAATTCATAATTCACTGGGGGAAAGAGACCTAGCAGACATACCCAGTCAATCTACAGTCTTACTTTCTAAGCACATACAGTGTGGCTACCCAGATGTGTACATATCTGGAAATTCACCCACAGTGTTAAATAGGTTCATATTTCTTTCAAGAATGACACTGCAACTCTACTGTGTTTTATGGATAATGTGATCCTATTTACTGTACACTGAGAATGATGCCTATTGTTACATATATTAATACATTCAGTCTGGTTCATTTCCGCTCTGTACTCCGAGTCTCTCTCCTTCTAATGGACACCAGAGCATAATCAAAAAAGTAAGCCTGTGAATTATAGAACTCAGCAGCAATTTTTCTGAAAAAGATCAGGAGGTTTAAGTGGATTGGAAGTTTAATATTATTTATCAAGCCTAAGGCAATAATTCTCTTCTAATTCATCTCCCAGTATCCAGCCTCTTGCCTGTCAAACCACCTTCCACACAGCTGCCAAACTGACATACCTAAAACATAGGCCTGACCATGTCACTCCTCTGCTAAAAACAAAACAACACACACACACACACACACACACACACACACACGCACACACGCACGCACGCACGCACACACACAATACAAACCTTCTAGTGCTTCCTATTGCCTCTGGGATAAAATATAATTTCTTTAGTTTAGTATTTAAATCCCTTCCCAGTCTGATTATGCAGCCTGCCTGCCTTTCTAGATTTATTATACATCTTGCTCCTTCCCGCACTCTGATTGCTGTTCCTCATACTCAACATACCAGCTTCTGTCTCCTTACCAGGCTGTACCAAAATTTTCTCTTCCTCTTTGCTTCTTTCAATCTTCAGTTCCCTTCAAAAGCCTCAGCTCCAGGGGCATTCCCTACCATGAGGCTCTTTCTGATTGCTTTTGCTGGCCTCACTTTATTCTGTAGTGATTTCACATATATTTTGTGCTCAGGCTGTTTCCCCCACTAGATTATAAGCTTTTTGAGGGCAGGAACTACTTTTTTTTGGTGCCTAGCACAGTGCCAGTCCCCTAGTAGGTACTTAATAAAATCTTTGTGGATTAATTGATTGAAATGATCATGTAGCCTTCATTTGAAGACCTCTAATAAAGAACTATCCCCCCCAACGCACACACACTTTCCCATATACACAAACACAATTCCCAAGACATCTCAATCTATTTCCGGACAGTTCTAAGTGTTAAGGTTTTCTTTACTTTACTCCAAGTGTATCTCTGCCACAAGTTTTCTGGGCTCAAGTAGGTCGCATAAGAAAGGCATTGTATACTACATTATATTGTAGTTGTTTGGGAATGAATCTAATCTCCTTTGAAGGACAGAAACCGTCCATCTTCGTCTCTCCAACAGTGCCTTTCAAATAATGGGTTTTTCATTGGTAAATCATTGCTCAATATATAATTAAGAGTACTTGGGTTTTTTAATTTTATTTATTTTATTTTAAATTTTTTCATATTTTTATACTTTTATTTATATTTCTTTTAACTTAAATTAATTTTAGTTATTTTTTTTCCTTCTCACCTCCACTCCAAGGGGGAAAACAAAACTAAAATCTTTTAAATAAATGTGTATAATGCAGCAAAACAAAATTCCACATTGTTCATGTCTAAAAATACATCTCCTTTTGCACATTGGGCCCATCACCTCTCTGTCAGGAGGTAGATAACATGCCTCATCATCAGTCCTCTAGAATTAGGGTTGGTCAACGCACCAATCAGAGTCCTCAAGTAATTAAGTATGCTTGGGCATAGTCATAATTTGGTACAAATGTCAGTGGGCTTGGGTACATGATTACACAGGCATAATGACTATGTTTTCAGTTGGGTTCATAAGTATAGGTTTATAAGTATAAGAACATAGTTTATTGCAGGTTTAACTCTCATTTTTTTTCTTGAAAAAGCTGAAATCATGGAGCAAGTGACAATTTGATTTTTGGTTTTAACAGGGAACAATAGACAATTTTTGTACTAATAGTTGTGTGTGTGCATATGTGTGCGTGTATATGCATACATTAATGGCCTACTCTGATGCCTCATCATGGTATAGAGGTCACCATGGGTTCTTAATAGCTATGCTGATGGAACACTTATTTTGAAAGGTTTAGGGAGACTTCCTACACAGGTCTGATTATGGACTATTCATCTGACACCTGAAAATCAGCTCAATCAAATCCTAAGAAGTTCATTACTAGAAGGCTGATCAGAGTAGCTCAGTAAAACAGTTGACTAACTAATACCACAAGAAACAATGCATGTGAAGAATTTAGAGAAGCATGAGATATCTATGAAGTGATGCAGTGTAAAGTAAGTAAAACCAAGAAAACAATATGTATGATGACTACAGTGAGGTAAATGGAAAATTCAGAGAGAGACAGACAGAGGGAGAGGAGGGAAGGAGGAAGGAAGGAAGGAAAAAAAGGAAGGAAGGAAGGAAGGAAGGAAGGAAGGAAGGAAGGAAGGAAGGGAGGGAGGGAGGAAGGAAGGAAAGAGGAAGAAAGAAGGAAGAGAGAGATGGAGAGAGAAAGAAAGGGAGAAAGAAAGAGAAGGAAAGGAAATACATGCTGTGTGATTATAATGACCAAGCTTGCCCCCTGGTCACCATCTGTGGGCATGGAACACTGCACACACTGTCAAACTTGGCCAGCATGCTGATTTGTTTTACTGAGCTACTTTTCTATTTCTTTATTTTAAAAAATTGTATTACAATAGGTAGGGAAGGGAAAAGATTCATATAGTAAATAAAAGTGATGTGAAATATTAATAAAATATTTTAAATTATTTAATAGAGTGTAAAATAATTGCAATCTGCATAGCTGGGAGGCATAATCACAACGATGAAGTCCTGAATCAATAAAAAACTGGTTTGATACACATACATTTTAAAAATAATAATAAAATTTCCAAACAACTCTCCAGGAGTTTCTGTTTGTGTAATTTAAGTTGTAAAGAAAAAAGTGAAGGACAACTCTAATACTACAGAAAGATTGCACTAAGCCATGTAATAAATTTATGCCACTAGCCACAACATCTTACCTGCCCTACCCCCACCCCTGCCCGCGCTTCCTTTCATGGTCCCAACAAGCACACACTATCTCAGTTTCTTAAGTCTTTATGTCCATAAGATCTCCACATTATCACATTAACAGATTTTTCCCCCTTGGTAATCAAACCCATGAAGAAATGCCACTGAGAATGTGTTAAAAAGAGGTTGTCTATTAAGCATAATTTTGTTGCTAGTTGCTGATAAATGTGATGTGTACCAATTGCATAATCATATATCATAAAAATTTCATAATCTGTAGATTTTCCCCTCAAGCTATTTTCACATCAGAAGCTCATTTGAAAGGCTCCCTATGATTGATTAACCTCTGAAATGAGGCAATGATAAAAGTCAAACCACAGGGGGGAAAAAAGGCATGCATCTCTTTTGTTTTTGTCTGAGGATGTGGGAAAAGGGAGTCTAAAGACAGATTTAATGAAGATAAAACTTTAGGTTTTCTTTGAGGTTAAAAGACATTTTCTTAAAAATATGTAATATATAAATTGGAGATTTCATTACGTTTTTTTCCCTGTAGACTACACAAGGAGGAATGAAAACTGTGCAAATACAATAATAGTACATGTAAGTGATTTTATTTTGGGGAAGGGGGATTGTTTTGTTTGGACTTTGGAAGGGTGCTTTGTTTTAGAGCTGAGAACAATCAAGGAAAAAAAAGACAGTATGAATCAGAGCAAAGAATCAAACAAACCTTACATATTTAATTTTTCTTCTATTTTCCCCAACCGGTTTTATTTCCATAGACTTACCAAAGAAAAGGGAAAGACATTTATAGCATTGTTTCCTTGTTTCATAAATATATTATGTTTGTCTTAGGATGCACATACATAGTGAATAAACATTGAGAGACCTATATGTAATGCCAAGCACAGAAGTAGTTGCCACCTTGTTTCAGCTATTGAATTAACACCTTGTTTCAGTTCAAGTTTCTTTTGAGCCTTGTATCAAGTCTGTTAACAGACAGAATGCGTGAACCCCACAACTTATGAACCCTAGAACTCATGAACTTCTGCAACAGGAAGGGGAGGAGCTAATGACCATATATAAGGAGAGGCCCAGGCTAGAGACGGCAGAACTGAGAAGAGGACTCACGCTGGTAGAGTCAAGAAGGAGAAAACTTGTGGCATCCCAGCACTCTGTTTGTGTGCTCTGTCTGTGTATCATGATGTTTGTTTGTGATACTTTGTACAGAAGCTCTGAGACATTACTGAAAGAGGATTTTCTATTGTCTGTTTATGGAAGTCCTGGAGTTGGATTTTGGAGGTCCTGGGACTTTACTGATGATTTGTGCTGATCTCTTGGACCTTGTTTGTGGGTTGGTGTTGATTTCTATATTAATGATTCGTGTTAAGTTCTCAGACCTTGTTGGTAGGTCTGAGTTGATTTCACAGGCAGATGGTGAATTGATGATGGTGCCAGCAATGTGTATTAATATTATTGTGGCTTTGTCAAGCTTTGTCTTCCCAGAAACAGGAACTGTGAAGGACTTGAGGTGGACTGGACACTGTGAACTTCAATATGGAATGGGAACTGGACAGAGAACTGGACAAGGAGCTGGACAAGGAACTGGGAGCTGCCTGCCTTTGAACCCAGACAGTTGGAGCTGGGACCATAGAAGAAGAACCATGAAAGCTGAGAGCCAGCTTCTAGTCAAGCTGAAAGAAGACTTTACTTGGATACTGTGTACTAACTGAGAAGATTATGATTTACTGTGACCTAGGGGTGGAGAACTTTGACTTTTGTACTTTGTGATTGAATTAAGGATTTTTTGATTGACTAAATGAATGTACTTTGTTTAAAACTATGTGACCACTTTGGTGAAAACTGTGTGGCCATTTTAGTGATAAATTGTTGAGTTGTAACATGGTGAATGCTGTATTTTGATTTTCTGTGAAGGTTTTGCTCTGATTTGTTATTGAATGGAGAGCTCACTATACTATGTAGTCAGAACCTTAAAAACTCTTCATGAGTGGCTTTACACTATAATGTCCATCCATGAAAAAGAGCAACCTGGGTGAAAACTGGGATGCATTAGAGGAACTCAGTTTCAGGTCATCATAATCCTACCCTTATACAAGTTGTAGTATAGAGGAAAGAACTCTGACCCTGGGGTTAGAGAACCCTTCCAACATCTGTGACCTTGATGGGTAAATCATTTGACCTCCCTGGGCCTCAGTTTCTTCATCTGTAAAATGAATCCATGTAGTGTTGGACTAGGTGGCTTCTTAGGTCTCTTTCCAACTCTAGACTTATGATCTAATGGTATATTGTTGGCAAAGATGCATGGACCTTAAGAGAAATAAATCTTTACCTTTAAATTTGCTGGATCAAATGTTTATAAGTTTAGAATTAAAAGGTTCCTTGAAGACCTTCAAATCATACCCCCTCATTTTAGAAATGAGGAAATCAAGACTGAGTAGTTAGGTATTTGTCCAATATCACCCAGCTACTAAGTGTGTGAGTCAGGATTATGAGTTCAAGTTTTCCTAATTCCATGTCCAATCCTCTATCCACTCTACTGCATTCTCTGTCAGTTGAATTCAATTCAATTAATTTTTTAAACCACTCTCATGAGCTAAGAATTATTCAAGAGAGAACTAAGATACCTTTCTCTTTCCCTAAAAAAAAAAAAAAAAGATAATCCCTGCCCTAAAGGAACTTCTATTCTAATAGCCCAGAAAATTTTCTCACAGGAAAGTATTGTTGCTAAAATATTTCTTTATGATTTAGAGGTATTACTGGTCTCAATTTTCCCCATGTGTTTTATCTCAAAAAGATTGCCCTACTTGAGGGAAAGAACCACATCTTAAACTCCTTTGGATTCTCCCCTAACCATTCTTTGAATGGAAATTCTTGGGGGTTTTTTGGTGTATGTGTTTTTTGTTTTGTTTTGTTTTATTGATGCCTTTTGTTATTACAAAGCAATGATTTGCAAATACAATGGAGTCACATCCTACCACATTTCACTTGTGATAAATTCAGCTATATTGGGGAATCTAACCATACTTGCTAGGGATAAAGGGAGAGTGAAAAATAGCTCTTAAATAATGCAGCCAATTCCACCCACAATTCACTTAGTGAGCAGAAATTGGAGCATCATATGGAAGATATGAACCTGCCCTTCCATCTGTCAATCTCATTCCTATGTACCTCTTATAGTATTAACATTCCCCATGTTGAAAGTGATTCTAGAATCTCCTCTTCCTCTGTGTATTTGAACTTTAGGCTGGTAGAGATTGTGGAAAGGCCAACCTTAATTTGCCTTTCTAACATCCCAGGTCAGCTAGGAGATTACTAGTGGGTTCCCTTTGACTCTCTGTGTGCTCTCTTGCCTTATAATGCACCAGGAAGAAGACAGAGTTATGTGTGACCAGTCTGTGGTATAATCACATCTATGTGTGAAGGTCCTAAATGTAGTGCTGTCTTACACACTTATGGATTAAATCTCCTAGGGATCAAGGGGACCAAAATGCTAGAGATGGATGGAAGCATGCTGTTTCAGGCAGAGACAGTTTCAGTTTCCTCCTTCTAAGGGGCAACTAAGTAAAGAAGTGGATGAAGTCCTGGACTGAGAGTTTGGAATACTTGAGTTCAACTCAAGGCTCAAACAATGACTAGTTCTTTGACACTAGCCAAGGCAGTTAACCCCTGTTTGCCTCAGTTTCCTCGAATGGGAAAATTAATAGCACTTACTTCCCAGGGTTGTTGTGGGGATAAAATAAAGTATTTGTCAAGCACTTAGCACAATGTCTGGAACATACTAGGTTCTTAAAAAATGCTTGTTCTGACTTTGAGTGAATAAGCCATTTTGACTATTATAAATACCTAAATTAATTATAAATGACATATGAAGAAAGATGCTATCTGCATCCAGAGAAAGAATTGATAAATAGATGTATAGAATAATTATATTATATTATATTATTTATATTATATTATATTATATTATGTTATGTTATATTATATTATATTATATTATATTATATTATATTATATTATATTATATTATATTATATTATATTATATTATATATATCCTTATTTGTGTCAAATGGTAGCCATCTCTAGGGTAGGAAGGGGTAGGGAAGAAAAAAAAAAGGGAAAAAATACCCGATGACTTTATTATGTATTTAAAAGGTATAGCAAGTTGTACATAATAGATTTACAATTTCATGTTCAATCATCTTTTTATGTTATGGAAATGCTTGCTTTATTTTTTAAATTAAAAAAAATAAACGCTTGTTCCCTTTGTTCATTCCCATTCCCAACTTCTGTCCTTAGCTTGGGGGTAGCAGAGTAGCTGATTTCCTGCTCTCCCCTCTCCCCTTTGGGTTGCAAAAGTGGTGGAGAGGCTACCTCCTGGTGGAGTGAGTGCAGAGACATGAGAGCCAAGGCAGTGTGGATGAATCATGGAGACTCTGTGCCCATGATGAGTTATATTGGAATAGATTCTACCCTGCTAAAGTCCATTCAGAATGAAGCTCATCCTCTCCATTGTTTCCCTCCTATATCTCTTTCCCCAAGAGAAGTGTCCATTTCCCAACCTGCTGATGATTCCTTAGGATTGGAAGTGATTATCTTTGTTTCTTGCTGGTTTGTTCATCCTTTGGAGTTTCAAAGCTTTTCTTATTATCTTAAGTCATTCAAAACTATTGGTCAATGTTAAATATTGCTATACCACGTATATTATGACTTAGATTCAGTATTGGTAGGGAGGGGGTAGGAAGGATGGGGTGAGTGGGAGACCAGAAACAAAAGGTTTTAGAAAATGCTCTTTTCCAGAGCAAGACTTTGACTGGGGACTTAGAGTTAAAAGAAAGAGTAATACATTCATTTTTTTACAGAAAAAAGTACTCTCACTGGAGTTTCTCTTGGCAGATGAGACAAAAACTGTCTAGCTAGGTGGTACAGTGGATAGAGCACCAGGACTGGAATCAGGAAGACTCATCTTGCTGAGTTCAAATCTGGCCTCAGACACTTTCTAGCTGTGTGGTCCTGGGCAAGTCACTTAACCTTGTTTGCCTCAGTAAAAATGAGCTGGAGAAAGAAATGGCAAACCACTCCAGTATCTTTGCCGAGTAAACCCCAAATAGCATCATGAAGAGCTGAATAGGACTAAAAAAAAATGACCAAACAACTGGCAATTACTAGCGAGGCTGAAAATAAAAGGAGCTCAGACTTATATGTAGCTGAGTTTGACAGAAAATCTACTACCTCAGAGAGGAGGAAGCAGGGGAAAGGTTAGAAAGTCATGCCCTAAGAGAAAGAGTAGCTGGGCCTATAGAAAGGTACGCTGTGGAGCAACAGACAGTTACTATTCTGGTTAGTTTTACTGAACTACTTTGTTTGTCTCTTTTATTCTTCATTATAAGGCATGACTCTTTGAGAAAAGAAAGAGAGGAAAGGTTCATTGCAAAATATAGGTGAAAACAAAAATATTAATAAAATTTTTAATTTTATTAAATTAAAGTAAATTAATAAATGAAGTCATCATTAGTTCAAAGCAAAGGCATTTAATGAAATAGCATGGTAATAAAAGTAGCAACAAAGCTTTTCTCCCAGAAATCTAGGGCATGTTCTGTCACAAATTGCTGTTATGGTGTTTGTCCTTTGTTTTAGAAGAGGACCATGACATCAGGGGGATGATGACATGACTTGCAGGTGGCTCGGTGGAGAGAGTGCCCAACCCGGAGCTAGGAAGACCAGAGTTCAAATCTGGCCTCTGCCACAAATACACCCAAAGGGAACATGTGCTGCTAGGGGTCACATGGAGGGACAATTTATGCCTCTGGTACTCCAGGGCCACTGATGCCAGGGACCTGCTTCTGTTGGATCTGCTCCCTATTGAGATTCCTCACCTCTTCTCCCCAGTCTATACCCCTCTTCCTCCCTGCCCCCTCCCATGCCCAAAGTGCTTCAAGGTTTGTAAAGTCCTTTACATGCATCAGGTCATCCTGAGTAAGGCCTGAATACTTCCTCTGCCAACTACCTGGCTGCCTAACATTGGCAGGAAGGAAGGAAGGAAGGAAGGAAGGAAGGAAGAAAGAAAGAAAGAAAGAAAGAAAGAAAGAAAGAAAGAAAGAAAGAAAGAAAGAAAGAAAGGGAGAAAAAGAGGAAGGGAGGAAGGGAAGAAGGGAGGAAGGGAAGAAAGGAAGAAAGGAAGAAAGAGAAAGTCATGTCGCCCAGATGGAAGTCTGGTCCCTCATGGGCAGCCCTTTTCTACTCATAGAGATTGCTGTTTGTCCTTCATTCTCAAAGAAGACGTAAGGGAAGTGATGCCATGACTTATAAGTGAATCGGATTTAAGTGCAGCAGGGCTGTGCAAAGTCACCAGCCTCTCTTTCTCCTCAGGAGCCATCTGGGTCCAGGGGCCAGATATGCACGAGGACAGCTGGAGATGGCCCAGGATGCAGTGGCTCTGCCCAAAAGAAATGTAAATTTTAATCTTTGAAACCTTTTTTGGTTGTTCTTGTTTTGGATTTTTTTCTCATAAAGACCAGCCTTAACCCAATCACTCTGGTCCCAGACCAAGCCCTACTTGGTCACTGATTGACTCAGAATGAATGTAAGTAACAATTGTTTCTGTTCTGGCCAGAAACTCTGAGGGTCTTCCCCTTCCAAATATTTTTTTTAAGAGACCATTCTCTGCCTTATTTTTTTAAATTAAGTATAGACTTCAGAGCAGAGGTATCAAAATCAGTCCACAGGCCTCAAGGACCCAGAAAACTCCCAAGTGCAGCCTGAACCAAATTCAAATGTAATTGGGAAATGTTTAACAAAATAAAAAAAAGTGCACTGCGACATAGATAATGTTCATTTGTGGTTTTCTAAGTGAATATGGCCTGCAGGAATCCAATTCTCTTTTAGCTCAACAGCCCTGCTTTACAGCAATTTCTTATTTGGTCAGGCTAATGCACTTGGCCCATCCAGAAACTAAGTCTGGGACAAGGGAATGAGTCATGAGATTCTTAGAGGAAAGAAAAGAGATAGAAAGGACGAAGGTGTTCAGGGTCCGAGGCGCAGCAGAGACAGGCAGGCGAAGAGTTTTGTCCTCCTTTTCCTTCATCTGTAAAAGACAATATAATTGCTAGCCTCCATGTAGAACCTTACCTATATTATCTGATTTGATCTTCACAACCCTGAGAGGTTGGCGTTATTTTTCTCCATTTTACAGATAGGGAAACTGAGTCTAAGAAAAGCTGAGTGACTTGCCAAGTATCACACAACTAACTAGTGTCCTATGCAGGATTTTAATTCGAGTCTTCTGAACTCCAAGGACACCAAAATTTTATCCCCTGTGGCCCCTGGCTTTGTTTTAAGACCCTCTCAAAGTTCCATGGAGAAAAGTAGGGAGCACATACCAATCCCATTAAAAAGTAGATGGTCCTATTGATAATGCTGTGATGTTTGCCAAAGACAGATAGAAAACAGGAATTCAAAACAAGGTGAGGTCATTTGAAAAACTTCAGGCTCATCATGAATTCCCGACAGCTGAGAGTCCTCTCACGTTAGTGTGGGAGTGACAGGAGGGAATGGAAGAGAGAAAGCCAAATATAGGAGGGAAGAAACTACTGGAAAAATTGGAAAAATGGTCTCTTTCATTTTGTGACTAAATGCTTCCTCCTCCTCCATGCTTTTTATGTTTGAGAAAGGCTGTCTTACATTTTCCTCCCCCATCACCTTTTTTTAAATTAAAATTTAGAGCCAGAAGAGCTGAGCAGAGATCTAGTCTTTCCCTCTCATTCTACAATCAAGAAAAATGAGGCCCAGGGGAGGAAAAAATTACTTATCCAAGGTCACCCTTGTAATAAGTACCATAGCTGAAATTAGAACATAGGTCTCTTCACCCCAGCTCCAGGGTGTACACCACGCTGATGGAAAAGAGAGCCTTTATGCCATTGGCAAAACTGAGCTTTATTTTTTTTTAATTTCTAAGACTATAGTCTTTAAGTTTTTATATAACTAAAATTAAGTAAAACTGTGCTAATAATTTCTGAACTTTGGCTTGTATATAATTCCTTTCAATGAGGTAATAATGATTAATAAATAACATTCCCTAGATATATGCATATATACAAATGCATGCATTATAGACATATATAAATGTATGTGTATTTATACACGTTTATATACATATGGATGTGTATTCATATATGTATATTGTTGAGGGCTAGCTCTAAATTAGTCAGGTGGAAGCAGCCAGCTCCTTGCAGCTGCTCCCAGGCCAGCAGGATGTTGGCTCAACACTCTCCGTGACATGCAAAGAACAGAGCACCCTGAAATCTTGCTTATCCGGTACTGGAACACTAGATTAAAGAAAGGACATGATAGCCTTCAAGGTTGATGTTATGGGAATATAATGACCAATGGTTACCTTCTTTGTCTCTTTGTTCTATAAAAATCTTGTTTAGAGAATCAGTAAACAGAGTTCTATCCTGAACTACCCGCCTGGCCTGGTTCATCTCACATCTCTGCTCACACTTGATGCTGGCAACAAGTGGCCCCCGGCAGTATATATCTGTGCATATGTATGTATGCATACATGTGCACATGTGTGCATGTGTGTGTGTATAACCTGATCCATAATCCTATGAGACAGGTACTATTATTATCCCTACTTTACAAATGAAGAAATCGAGTCTGAGAGAGGTTAAGTGACTTATTCAAGGTTACCCAACTAGTCTTAGACAAGTTACACTTGTCTGAGGTGGGTTTTGAATTCAGGTCTTCCTGACTCTAAGGGAATGTCATGAGTATGTTCTGGCCTTACTCTCTCAGAGCCAGACAGGCTACTTTTTCCCTCATGGTTGGTTTTTTCTATTGCTATCAGCTCTAAAACCTACCAACTGTCCCAATCCCATTTTAGCAAACCTAATTCCATTTATCCACCTAACATCAATTAGCTTTTACAAAGAGATATTTAATTCAAAAATACAACAAGGACAAAAGCACAAACATTTTCTCTGAATACTCCTGAAGCCTGCTTTTCCCTATCCTACCCAAATCTCTAGGGGAGTACGCAAAAAAATGTAGTTCAGTTCCCACATAGCACTGGTCCCACCAAATTCATACCCAAAAGTCATGTCTGCTGGATAAGTCCTCATTTTAACTTTCACTGGCATGGATCCAGAAGGTGGCTCCCAAATATTGCTTCTTGTTTCTTGGGAAATTGGTGCTGTTTTGGCTACAAACTCAACCTCATTTCTGATGCCCAGATTTCTATGGCTCCCTTTCCAGGTCTTTAAAAATTCCCAGGATTGGAGTTGCCATGGTTTCTTCCGGTCTTACAGGTCTTTTGATGTCTTTTTTTTTTTTTAATCATTCTTGGATTTAAGTGAGGCAGGGTTGCACAAAGTCTGCAGCCTCACTCTCTTCCAGAATCATCACAGTCCAGTGGCAGGACAGAGTCAAGATGACTGGTTGTGGTTTGAGATGTAGTGGATGACCTTGCCTTCTTCAATGTCTAACCAAGCTCTAAGCTCTCCACAGCACCTGCTTTAGCTACCTTCACAGCCATTGGGACAAATTGTTCTCATCTGGCCATTCTACCAGGGAAGTCTTCACATGCTTGGAGTAAATACCCCCTAACTCACCAACAGATTTGAGACCCCTCAGGCCACCAGAAGAGCTAAAGACAGTGAGGTGGAGCTAAGAGAAATTGACTCTGCATTCAATCAAATGGCCCCTACCCATGGTTAGCCAACTGAAACCAATTACAGAATATCAAGATATGCTCCACAGTCTCTTCGAGTCAATCCCCTTACATACCAACATCACTGTGCCAAAGACAGACACCTAGCATCTCCATCGTAGCCATGACATTCCAGGTATTCTGCTCATTCACCAGACAACCCTCACTCCACCTGTATCCATCATTCCATCCTATGCCAAACAGCAGTGGATTTATAAAATATAGTTAGAAGAAACTTTAATAATTATTCAATCTAATCCTCTCATTTCACATGTGGGGAAATAAGGGCTGGGGAATTTAAGTGACTTGAGGAATCTGGGTTATGCATTGGATATAGCACTGGACCTGGAGTCAAGAAGACCTGAGTTCAAATGTGACCTTGGGGAAATCACTTAATTTTTTTGCCTCAGTTTCCACCTCTATAGAATGGGGATAATATTAGAACCTACCTCCTAAGGTTGTTGTGAAGATCAAATGAGACAATAATTGTAAGGAGCTTAGCATAGGGCCTGGCACATAGTCAGCATTATATAAATACTATAATCCATCATCATCATCACCATCATCATGGTTATCTAAAGTCTCACAGCTAATTAGTAAAATAGGTAGGAGTAGAAAACAGGTCTACTGATAGCTTGTCCCACTGTGAAATAGATCCAAATGAACAGCTTAAAATACTGATCATATTCTGATTCATGAGTTCTTTTTCTTAAGTGTTTTATTTTTTTCTAATTCCATGTAAAGACAATTTACAACATTCATTTTTACAAGATTTTGAGTTCCAAATTTTCTTCCCTCTCTACGTTACCTTCCCCCTCCTCAATATGACAGTGATTCGTAAGTTCTAACAAATAATATTATTCCTAAATGGGAATGAGAAATATTTACCAACAATGGTTATGCACCAATGGCATTGGCACATTGGTACAAAACTGTAAGAATTCCTGGTACAGATTTTAAATGAATAAGGACTTCCTTTTAAAAAAAAAAAAAAAGAAAAGAAAAATGAAAGAAAGAAAAACTTGCTGACTTATTTTTGGTTCCAATCAGAAAAGGCTTGGTATGATTGGCAGAACTTATAAGCGAGAGATTAAAGTAAAGGGAAATCAGTCCTTATTACTTTAATCATCAACATAGCAGGACTTTTTTTTTTTAAATCACTGTCAATTTTCAATTTAAGTCATCATTCAGCTATCCAAATTTGAAACAGATTATAAATTAAGACAATATAAAAGCCCTTCTGGAGGTTATGGAAATATTGACTGTAATCAGTACCCTTACAGTTGACTTTTTTCAATATGAGTTCTACATTGTTGTGTACGGTTTCCAGAAAGACACATATGGACAAGGCTGGAAACAGAACAATATTTTTCTTTCTCAAGAAAAAATAATAATAAAATACATTATCCTTTTCTTGTCCTAGAAAATAAATTTTAGGTATTTTGTGATGGATCTTTTAGATAACAATGACTTGTAGAATATTATCAAATTAATATTTCCAATGTGGCATAATCGAATCAGAAAGCTCTAGGTTCAAGTCCTGTCTTTGATACAAATTAGCTTTGCAACCCTGGGCACATCTTTAACTTTTTCAGTGCCCTAGGCATCTCCAATGTTACATAGGTTGCAGATAAGTTGATTGGTAGAGAGAGTTTCTACACCGGGGAGTTTCATGCAGAAATGAAACAATACATCCAGACCAAACAAAACATGTGGAAACTAAGTTTTAGAGATAAAAAATATTCACTTCTCCCTTACCACCAAGGATTGACTAATGACTCCAGTGATATATTAGAAAAATCCCTCAATTCTTATTAATCCTCAGCTTCTTTTATTAAAGAAGAAAAAAAAGCAATAATTCAACTTGCCACACACCTTGATAGCAGATTTGTTTGTAGAAATGAGTATTTGCAAAATGTTAAGAGGCACTTCAGTGAAAAGCACATTGGATGCTTCACTCATTTTTTGTCTACCTGTTACACCTCCCTCTAGGATTAGGGTGGCTTGTGTGAATCACAGGGGAAGCTACAGAAAGTAAATGAAAGGCAGTCATAAATTACTGACTTTCTCTTTCTCTTTTTACCTACATGTAGCTATTCCTGGTCAGGCAGCCCTTTCTTCTCTCTCTACATTCTAACTTACCTAACTCAAAGACCAGTGAATGGGGATGCATTTCTACATGAATGAAGAAGTTCTCAAACTTATTAGGTCTACTCTCTGCTGTCCAAAAAAAAGTGTGCCTCCTACCCCTGGAAATCTCATTTCTTTAGCCCTTTAATGATTTTTTGGGGGATTTGTATTATTTCAAAAATAGAAATAAAATGTTTTTTTAAATGACGCATCTTAAATTTAATAGTTTATTGTATTTGTGGGGTTTCTCCTGCAATGACATTTTGATGACACAATATTGCATCATATAACCATATAGTATCATATTGTAAACAAATTATTACACATACATATTCCTGGCAATGCATGCTGGACTTCCTGACAATGCACAGCACGGTCACCTGTTAACACTTGCTTCTCTTTAAGACATGTTGGCGTAATTGACCACTGATCCCTTATAACTTGCATTTTGTGTGTCTGTTTGGAAAATAATGTAATCACTATGACTTTACCTCTGTTACGCAACAGATGAAACATATATGAATGGTTTTTCAAAATTTTCTTCTTTTCTTTCCTTATGCTTCTTCTCCCCCCCCCCCTTATTTTTATTCAACAACCCTCAACTGCACCTGAGGCTAGTACCACCTCCCTGGATTGTGTTACCCACTTTGGGAATCTATGAATGGATGACTCACTGTGGGCATCTGAAATGAACCAGGGTTCCCATCATTATTCCCCAAATCTAAATGTTTAAAACCAAACTTACAATCTCCTGTTCCTCCCTTCAAAATTAACTCCCTCTCCTGAAATCCTTATATCTGTGGAATCTTGTGCTTGGAAAGAGCTTCAGACACCATGGCATGCTGGAGTTGGCTCATACCAGGTCAGGAGAGCTGATTGTTAAATTTTCAATGCGAGCATTTACACCTTAGGACATCAGGAAACAATGCAAAATAAACCTAGAGTTTCATTGACTTCTAGACTTTGAAAAGTGATGAAGAAGACATTAATAATAATATTGATAATATATCAGTCGATAATATTGATAACAATATATCAATTGACAGCAATAATAATGATAATAACAACAATGCCCATTGAATTTAAAAGTGTGTTGTGGGCACTTTTTTTTTCTGGAGAGCCAGTTGTTGAACATTTACCAGTACAACTTTGTTAAGAGATCATCTAGTTCAATCCTTCGGTAAAACAGAATCCCCTCAACAGTACTAACAAGTGGTCATCCAGTTTTTGCTCGAACCCTTCTGAAACAGCAAATTCCACTTCTGGATGGCTTATGAGTTGTAAAGATTTGCTCCCTACATCAAGCCAACATCTGCTTCTCTGCAACTTTTACACACTGCTCCTAGTTTATCCTTCTAGGACCAAGCAGAGAAGTGTAATTTATTTTCCATGTGACAATCCTTAAAAAAATATTTAAGAGGTGGCTAGGTGACACAGTGAACAGAGCACCAGCCCTTGAGTTAGGAGGACCCGAGTTCAAATCCGGCCTCAGACACTTAACACTTAACTAGATTTCATGACCTTGGGCAAGTCACCTAACTCCAATTGCCCTGTGCTCCCCTCTCCAAAAAGCAAAAAAGAAAATATTTAAGGCAGCTGTCACATATCCCACAATCCTCTTTGGTTAGGCTAAACATCCAAGATTCCTTCATGATCCTCATATGGTATGTCTTCAGTCCTTTCATCATTCTGGTCACCATCTAATTTGTCAATTTCCTTCCTAAGATGTGGCACCTGATACTGAGGTTCTGAATGTGGTAGGAATTGAGCAGAATACAAAAGAATGATCACTTTCCCTATTCTGTCACTGAAGCCTCAGACTCTTTTAATACCATTTTCCAACACTGGTTCATATTGAGTTCATGGTCTACTAATACCCTCAGATTTTGTTCATGTGGATTGTTATCTATTCACCTCCACCCCCTCATCGCCATGACTTGGACTTCTAAAATATATATCATCTATCTCTCCATCTATTTATCTATCTATCTATCATCCATCATCTATATCTATCTATCATCTATCTCTCTATTTATCTATCTATCTATCTATCATCTATCATCTATATCTATCATCTTTCTATCTATGTGTCTATCATCTATCTGTCTATGTATCTATCATCTATCTCTCATCTATCTATGTATCTATCATATAGCTATCTATCATCTATCTATCTGTCTATGTATCTATCATCTGTCTCTCTATCTATCTATATGCCTATCTGTCTGTCTGTCTGTCTATCCAGCTATCATCTATCTATGTATCTATGTATCTATGTAGCTATGTATCTATCTATCTATCTACCTGTCTGTCTATCTATCTATCCTCTCTCCATCTATCTACCTGTCTACATCTTTATCTATATTATGTCTATAGAATCAATATTCATGCCATCTATATCTATTCATATTCATGTTGTTGCTCAATCATTTGTCATGTCTGAGTGTCCATGACCCCATTTGGGGTTTTCTTGGCAAAGACACTGAAGTGGTTTGCCATTTCCTTCTCCATCTCATTTTACAAATGAGGAAACTGAGGCAAACAGGGTTAAGTGACTTGCCCAGGGTCACACAGCTAGTAAGTGTCTGAGGCTGGATTTGAACTCAAATTTGCTTTTTGGAGGGGGGAGCACAGGGCAACTGGAATTAAGTGAAGTGAGGACAATAGCATCTCCTCACAGGGTTGATGTGAGGACCAAATGAATCAACTCACATAAAGTACTTTACAATTCTGAGTACTTTATAAATACTACTGAATACAACTAAACAACAAATTATATTATAAATTATCTTTTCTCTGTCTTATCAATAATGAGAAATGTGAAAATGGATGTTGTTAAATGGATGGCAGACATCAAGTTCAGTTCCGTCCACAAAATCCCCATGATCTTTTGGTCTGACCCTAAAAAAAAAAAAATTAATTTAATTTAAAAAAAATGAAGTTAATCTAGTATGACCAACAGGCATTATGGCTTTTAGCACTCTGTTTCCTTTCTAAATATTAATAAACCATTCCTTTACAAATACATTCTAGGATTTTGAAAATGTCTGAAATCAGGTTCTGACAAAGCCCAATCTTGGCTTTTTTTAGACTAAGTCTATCTATAGTGCTCAGTCCTGGACTATAGCAGCCACTCACTGGCTCACCCCTGATTCTAGAGGTTCATCATATTTGTCCAGAACTTAGTGAAAACATTCGATCAGCTTAGCTGGCTGTGGCTCAGAAATCCCAACTTAATGTGATTGGTCAGCCTTAGCATCCCAGGATCAGGGATTATAGGTACACACCATCATTGGATGGTGGTCAAACTTTGCCTTTTCTAGTAAAAATACTTTGGAAGTCAGTGACCTTAATTCAATAGTGTGAAAGAGTTGACTATCTATGAGGCAAATGAATTGCCTTGAATATGGAAGGCAAGTTATTAGTTGTGATCAAAGGCAACATAGGAACACCAGGATGACTTACTAGGAGACTGATCACTCTTCTCAGTCAGCCCAGCAATGGAAAGTCCCAAGGTCAGATGGTAAGCAACTTGAAAACATAGAATACAGTCTTATAAATGTTTATGGTGCTTCTCTAGTGGAATTCTTTGATGATTGGTTGGCCTGCTCCTGAATGAACTCCTGGTTACATCATTTTACTCCACTTTGAAAATCTCTACTTAATAAACATAGTCATTATTCCAAGAAGGTTGAGAAAGATAATCCACATCTTCCAAGGACCTGATCACATAATACCTTACAATCCAAGATCATAGAAATCAAAGATGGAGAAGACCTTGGAGATCACCAAGTCAGGATCCTCTCCTGTTGAAATGATTCCATGCATATTGTTTCTAGTTTGGGGTTAAACATCTACTGAGTATTTTGTGGTAGTCGTTTCCAGGAAAACTTACAGCAGCAGAGTTCATATCCAAAAAGAAATGGAACACACATCTCTCCCACAAAAGTTGATCACAATTGAAAAAAATGCTGTATATTGTTCCTACAGCCTTGTGCAATGTTCTTTCAAAGGCATTGGGAATCAGTCAGAATGAGTCCTTCTGAGTGAAGAAGGAGGTTATATATTTTTCAAGGGGAAGGAGACAGAGAAATTATTATAATTTTACTGAAATAATAAAAATGTCTGAGACTTAGATGCCTTATTCAGAAACATAAAAGGAAAACTTCCTATTTCAATAGGGACTAGATGTGATTTCACCAGTATATGAAACTCTTAAGTGAAGGAACACCCTCTGTCAATGTAGATCAGTACCGAGAACACTGAGAAGTTAACTGACCTACCCGAAGTCACGTAACCAATATATGTCTGAGATAGGACTTAGCTTTGAAACCATCAAATGAATTGCTAACCATGCTTCCTCTTATAGCTATAGAAATTTTAAAATGTATGTATGTATATATATATGCATATATATATGCATATAGTGTACATATATATATACATACATATATTCCATATCTCATGATCCCTTTATCATTGTCATATATATGTATGTATATGTATGTATACAAATGTGTATGTATATATTCCATATCTGATAATTCCTTTAGCATTGCCTAATTGCTCACCTCCACATACGCACACAAACACCTAAAGTGTTTACCTATATCTCTCTTTTGCTTTTATCACACTCTTCTCTCTTCCACCACTTATGTGGGATATTATAAGATCCTTAGGAGCAGACATTGTGCCATATTGATCTTTACATCTTCAGTACCAGACTCATGTACTTCTTACAATGTCTTATATTCAGTAGGTGCTTAATACATGTTT
>CM053583.1:170620058-170638069 GCA_028627135.1 Pseudochirops cupreus | reverse complement strand
ATACATATATTATTCATTTAGAACTAAAAGAGATGATGATTGGATTAAATAGTAATTTAAACAATGTATATTCCTTAAGGTCAAGGAACTTGATAATTATCTATTGGTTGACTTTTATCAATTCTGGTAAGGTTCAGATTTTTTTTTTCTCCACTATTTTCCCTCTTTTTATATGTATGATCTCTCAGTGTCCTTACAATTGTGATGCCTTCCCCATGGATTCCTTCATTGTATTGGATCCAATCATGCCTCACATGGACTTGTGTGGGAACAAGTCAATGCTACAAGGAGGCAGAGAAAGATCTTTTATTTAATGGAAAATTATATAGAAATGTTCAAGTGATGAAACAGTTTCAGGAGCACCAAAGGGACAAAAGAGTCCTTGAGAACTCTAGAACAAAGTATGTTGGACAAATTAGCTAATTTGCATGTACATGACATAAAATAAAGAAAATGAGAAATCATATAAACATTTAGATACTAAAATATGATTTTAAAAGGAGTACTGATTTAATAGAAAAAAATGTGAGGGATTATGTCCTTTTAAGTGAAAGGTGAATGTAGAGACTTTAAGTCACTAAACAGAAAAAAAAAGTCATTAACTTGATTGAAGGTTTTAGCTGAGCAATTCCTTATTGGTTAGAGAAAGAAACAATTCTGGAATTCTTGGCCAAGAATCCCAGGGAAAGCCTTTGCCTTTCACCACCTATGGTTGGTGAAAAGTGAAGCTTTTCATTTCTCTGCTGCCACCTCTGGTTTAAGAAGGAAAGACAGAGAGAACTTTACAACAGCTTTGGCAGCCTTGGTTGCTGTGAATTCCCTTCTGATTGGACAAGTCATCTTCTAAATGATTAAATAACTAGTGCTGTTGATGTGTATAGCCCAGAAATATCCACTTTGATAAGCTTTTCAGTTATTTAGCTTTAGAGAACTGCCATTCATATTAAGAGCTAAAGCTTTCTAAATACCCTTTTAAGAGTGATAGTTAATTAAAATATCTTTTAAACATGTTCCACCAAAGAAGAGATTTACCCCACCATAACGTGGCAAGGATCAATAATCAACCAGTGAGGATAGAAGTAGTTTCATGTGGTACAACTTTTCCTGAATGAGCCAGTCATACTGGAGGCTCTCAGTGACTCATCTTTCACTTAAAAAGTCACAACTCCCCAAATTTCCCGTATCAAATCTCTTCTCTGAATCAGTCACGTATTGAGAATGAGGATTTCAGATTGAGTCTGAATTTCCCTTTGGTGACCAGTCTTAGAGGAAGGCTTCCAGTACTGTGGGGTAGCTTTATAGAGGGTGTGTTCCCATGGATGATATCATGAATCCATTGACGTAATTATAGATTTTTATAAGTAAATGAATTTTTATAAGTAAATTGTGTTGTTCAAATTTGGCCTCAGACACATATCAGCTCTGTGATCCTGGGGAAGTCACTCAACCTCAGTTCTCCAAAATGTAAAATGTAGATAATAATAGCACCTATCTCCCGCGGTGGTTGTGAGGATCAAATGAGATAATATTTGTGAAGTGCTCAGTACAGTACATGGCACATATTAGATGTTTAAATGTTTGTTTCCTTCCCTTGCTCATAAACCAATAAAAATGCCTAAGAACTCATATATATCTGAAGTTATAGTCTGAAAATTGGTTTGATTTTATTGATCCTAGGGATAGAATTTACTCTCTCGTGGTATTTTATGGCTATGGGTAAGTAACACGGATTGGGCAAAATAGAAAACTTTATATTATTATCCGTGGATATATTAAAAGGTGTGTCATAGCCAAATGTAAGTCTCAGATGGATGTATAGGAAATTAGTGGAAATTGATAGCAATCATTCCTTCCTTAGACTATTTTTAAATGAAGAAATTTATCTTGTTAGCCAAAGTCTTCAAATGCAGAATGGCTTCTCTCTATCTTTGGCAATTGGAGGGAATCTTAGCTCTCAGTCTTTCCTGGCAGACTATGGTAGAATGGAATAGGAATTATGGGGAAACTTTTATTGTCAGTATATCCATCTTTGTCAAAGATAATTAATGCATAGAGTTATTAAATCTGAACCTCAGACTGAATGCTTCAGATTTCTCCACTGTAAGATGGAGTTAATATTTTCTGCAATATCTATCTTGTAGGACTATTCAGAGAATCAAACAAAACAATGTACAAAAATACTTTATTAAGTGCCATTTAAATGTATAATATTATTGAATCTAAAGGAGCATAATTGCGTAGTAGGGTATAAATCCTTGTCTCATGATTTTTTCAGGTAGCGGCTTTGAATTTTTTTTTTTATTCTCTCCTCCCCTTTCTTTCATTCACAGGGCACTTGATAAATGTCCTCCAATCACTTGGTTGATACTTGATGACAAATGACAGCAGAGTAACTTTCCTTTGGGGATTGATTGTAAACTTGGAATAGGGACTGTGTTTCATTTAATTTTTTTTATCTTCTCTAGAAATGGGCACAGCATTCTGTGTATAGTATGCATTTAATACTTGTTTGTTGAATTGAATTTTTTGAACTCTAGCAAGTTTTCTGGTTTTCAATACCCTTGGATGATACAGGAACAGGTATGAAACTGTCAGTTATGGAAAAGTGAAGTAGCTGATGAAAGACTCCTAATCAAACAAGTATGCATTTTCTTCACTAAGTGGTTACCAATCATCTAGGGCCAGATATCCTGAACTATTCCTTGAGATTGTTATTTCAGATCTGTATGTCATAATTTCAGGCTTTTCTTTTGAGAAAAAAAAAGAATATTGATTTTTTTACATCATCTTTATTTCCAAACATGACCCCCTCTCTTCTCATTCCCAGAGTTTGTTCCTTATGACAAACTATTTCAGTTTCTTTAGTCAGAAGTTGAGGCATTATTTATTGGAGAAGGTCACAAAAATGAGACCTCTCACCACCTTTGCCACCCCCTTCCCCATGCTCCTTCTTTGCTTACTGTATGTACTCTGATCTACTCTGGGAGGCTCAGAGCTATAGCCTTCATCCAATGTGGTGGTAAAACTTCTTCTGCCAGCAAGGGATAGGCTGACCATAAGGTGGGCTGCTGACACCAAACCTGGCCAGGGCTGGCCAGAAGCATTTGGGCAGAGGCCGAACAGGATTGGGCTCAGAAGGATGCCACAATGGGTAAAAGGCCCACCAGGTATCAATCTATAATCGATAATTTAACAGGAGGAATACAAATGGTGCAAGTCTTGACCTTGAAGACAACTGTTTAGAGTTAAAATAAGCAGTAGTCATCATCAAAATAAATGATGAGGGTTACATTTTTTTGTGGTTGAGGTTTAAAGTAAAAAAAAAAAAACAGGACAGAGAGGGAAAGGAGGTAGTTCAGATAAACCTGTGCCTGGCTAAATTTCAAGCAAGAATCCCAAATTTGGGATGTGAATTCCCAAAGTAGTAGGTTTTGAGATTCACTTATAAACAATGTTTACAAGGAAGAGTAAGATTTTAGTTGGATAAATGACCTCTTTCATGATTCATGAGTGTTTTTACATTTGCATGTGTACTTGTGCCCAACACAATTCATTATTATATAGATTCAAACATGTTACCTTCACATAATGGGCCCCAATCCATGGGAACCCCCATAGAACACAGCCTAGGGTAGTCTGATCCCCAAAACAGCATGATTATAAAGGGAGCCAGATATCACAGAGGCCTCAGACCCATATTTGATATTTTGTGTTTATAATATCTGGCACAACAGAACCATTTAAAGACAGTGTGAGGAATGACTGAAATTCCTTGCCTTTTGTTGATTTGAATTACAGATCTAATATGACTTTAAAACAATTTGTATGTGTTTGTGAGTGTTTATATATTACTTGTGACAGGCAGAAACAGAACTAAGTATTATGTGTCAGGACCAATGCCAAGTAAATGGGAGATGTCAGAAGTAACTAGGAGCTCAGGATGAATTATACCACTTTTTTAGGGCACTCTGGGGTATTTCTAGAGGATGTTTCCATTCTAACTCCCAGGACAATAAACTCCCTATAAGTCATCAAATAAATAAATACAGCCCTGTATAATCTGAATCCTGTATATTTGAGAAACAGTTTTCTCTCTGGAAGCAAGTCTTCTGATTTTGAATAACATAGCTCCCAAATCTCTAGATCTCAACTTAACTTTTTAGTTTTAAAACATAGTCACCTAGGCTAATAATGAAAAGTGCAGTATTATACCAGAACCAGACAAAGATAAGTTATGAATATAGCTTGTGTTTATATAATAGCTATTATGTGCCAGACTCTGTGCTAAGCACTTTATAAATATTATTTCATTTGATCCTCACAACAATCCTGGGAGGTATATGCTAGTATTATCCCAATTTTACAGGTGAGGGAGCTGAGGCAAACAGATGTTAAGTGACTTGTTTAGGGTCACAGAGCTAGTAAGTGTTTAAAGAAGGATTTGAATGTTGGTCTTCCTGACTCCAGGTCTAACACTCTTTGCACTAGTCTCCCTTGATGCCTCTGAATATAAAGAATGAAAAATATTAAGAAAATATCTTTTTAGACTCTCTTTTTAAAAAATTCACTTGTTTATTTACTTTTAGTTTACAGGATTCAGTGCCAGAGTCCCTTGAGTTTCAAATTTTCTCCCCTCCCTTTTCCTCCCATCATGGCAGCTTGCAATCAAGTATAGGATCTGCAAATACTTTCACACTGGACATAAATCTGGTTGTATAGAAGGGTTGTAACCAATGGAGTGGACGATGGGAAAAAAGAAACAAAATCAAACATGGAAAAGAATGATAGCTTGTAGATTGCTTCAGTCTCCATTTAAACTCTCTTCTTTTTAGACCTTTCTCTGAATGTAGATATCTCCTTCCATCCTGAGACTTGTAGAATTGCTTTTTAGACTCTCTATAAAGAAGATAGTGACCTCAGAAGCCTCAAAATGCATGTTAAAAGTTACCAGCTCCATCTTGCTACCTCTGTGACATCTCTGGGGCTTTTTTGCTCCAGGGTAATATGAATGCATCCAGTGCTAGCTGCCAGGATATCATGAGAACTGAGAGGGATTTCCTTGTTCCAACCTAAATGTCAAGTGTGGCTAGAGCAGTGGTTCTCAACCTATGGGTTACGTTCAGTTTATAACAATGAAAATACATCCTGCATATCAGATATTTACATTATAATTCATAACAGTAGCAAAATTACAGTTATGAAGTAGCAACAAAAATAATTTTATGGTTGGGGGTCACCACAACATGAGGAACTGTATTAAAGGGTCACGACATTAGGAAGGTTGAGAACCACTGGCCTAGAGGAATGGGTTATCAAATGGTCTTTTTCCTAAATGACTATTTTCTGTGCCAATTGGGTGTGGTTATGAATCTGATTAACAAAAGAGCTGAAAATACATTGACTAACTGAATGATTAGTCCTAATTACTCAGGCAATCTCATAAAAGAGTGACAAAATTCTCCGAGACAGAAGAGTCTCTGGCAACTGAAGTAGGTTCCAGTAAATGGTAGCAGTTCAGGGAAAAAGGAGAAAACCAATAGAGAATGTCAGCTGCCATTTTGAGGAGAAACAGCAAGTGGTGACCTCAGAAGCAGGGAAGTACAGCAACTTCGTAGGCAGTATGGAGCAGTGGTGAGGCAGAAATGGTTGCTGGGAGATAAAGCCATGAAAAGAGGGTTCCAGTTCCAGCCAGGATGCTACCCATGGGGTCCAGAGTTGTTCAGGGAATGTTCCCATTTTCACTAGGGGCATGGGAATTGGTAGGAGATGGTGGTGTGTTCTGGATCAGGGGATTTCCCCTTGTTATTTACATCACTATTCCAGATTAGATAATAAATACTATGAGTATTTATTAAGTGCTGATAATAAGCTCATCAAAATATAACAACAACAACAACAAAACTGAACATCTACAGAGCTATTGTGATGACCTCAATGTTGTATGCCTGTAAAACCTGGGTAGCCTACCAGCACCATGCAAGGAAACTGAATCACTTCCATTTGAATTGTCTTAGGAAGATTCTGAAGATCACCTGGCAGGATAAGGTACCAGACAGTAAGGTCTTTTCTTGAACTAAACTGCCAAGGATTCAAACTCTGTTTCAGAGAGTGTAACTCTGATGGGCTGACCATGTCGTTTGAATGCAAAATGTATGCTTGCAAACTCACATAGGGCAAGCATTCACATGGTGGTCAGAAGAAGCGATAGAAGGACATTCTCAAAGTCTCACTCAAGAACTTTGGAATTGATTGTTTGACATGGGAGACACTGGCACAGGACTGCTCAGCAGGGCATGCCCACATCAGAGAAGGGGCTGTGCTCTGTGAACAAAGCAGACTTGAAGTAGCTCAAATGAAATGCAGGATGTACAGATCTGGAGAATCCACCCCAAATGTTCATGTGGACTATTTGTGCTCGACCTGTGACAGAGCATTCTGAGCTCATATTGGTCTGCTCAGCCACAGATGTGTACATTTAAACTTGACTTTAGCATAGTGATGTCATTTTGGTCCTCTTCGAGAATGAAGGACAACAACTATTAACCACAATATGCTCATCACTGCGTTGTTGATATTGTACATTGAATGTTGAAGACATTGGTGATGAAGTCATTAGACTGGATGCCAACTTCCAGTCAAGTCAAGCCAAGAAGTCAACAAGGATTCATTAAATACCTACTATGTGCCAGGTTCTCTGGTAAGCTCAAGATTACTAGTTATTTCAAAAACTTGATATCCATCTCTGCTTCCACACATTCACACAATCCCTTTTGCCCAGAAACATTCCTACCCTATAGCTACCTTTAAAATCTTTATTTTTCTTCAAGGCATTATAACCACTCCATGAAGAGTCAGAAGATTTGAATCATTTCCTCTGTGACTTTGGACAAGTCAGTTTAAACTCTCTGGGTCTCCATTTTATCTACAAAATTTGCCTCTTCTGACTCTAAATCTTTAATCCTAAATAAAGTATTTCTTGAAATCCTTTCCCCTCTCCAAAAAAATTACCTTGTGTTTTATTTCTATTCTTTCAGTAAAATGTAAATTCCTTGAAGGTAGAGATTGTTTTATTTTTGTATTTGTATTCCTACCTCAGAAGCAAGAAGACCCGAGTTTAAGTCTAGCCTCTGACACATACTGACTGAGAGACTTTAGACAAGTCACTTAACCTCTGTACTACAGACAATTCTCTACATGAAGTTTCCTTACTGTCTGTTCCCTGTACCAGTAAAATCACAGGTCTAGATTTTTAAAAAAAGACAAAAATATTTCTTGCAAATAAATACTGATGGCAAGCACTTTTTGGAATCGAAGCTTTGGTGTTTGGATAAACAAAAAAACCACCACCAACAACCCTCTAATGGTCTTTATGCTCTGAGAAATTCACTCTTCTTTGCTTAAGTGGATTAGCAGAAATAACACTGAATCATTGAAAGTCAAAGTCTGCTTCATTTTGTTTTTGTTTTCCCCAGTCTACTTCCAAGGGCAAAGCTAAAAAATTGTCATTTGTATGTGGTAAGTGAGGTGGTAGGCTCTGTGAGGGCAGGAATCACATCATAGTGGCCTGCTGGACTTAAGAACTTTCATCAGACTTGATGTAATATAGCCTAGGCAGTGAACTCATTTTCCCTTCTCCTGTTCTCTTTCTCTGGAGAGACAAGACTGTGTAGATTTATAATATAGGTCATAGTATAATTTATATATATATATATATATATATATATATGTGTGTGTGTGTGTGTGTGTGTGTGTGTGTGTGTGTGTGTGTGTGTGTGTGCATGTCATAGTATAATATATATTATATATATGTCACAGTATAGTATTTATAATATAGGTCATAGTATAGTTGGTTAAGCTCAAAAAATACATGATCACCATATACTTCTACATGTTTAAATGTTGAACAAGAAAGAACTTTTTGTCTATGTTGACTTGTGTAGATAACCATATGACATCATCCTAATGGGCAACAATGATTCCCGTAGTTGTATAGGATAAGGATCTGGATCAAAATATTCTGATATTGAAAGACATGAAATCCTTTAAGATGAAGATTAAGACCAAATATTCTTCTAAGACCAAATATTCCAAGTCTTTCTTTAAGCACTTATTTTTAAAAATTGTGACCTAGTTCATAGAAGGCTGGACTTGAACTAAGGGAGACTTGGATTCTAATCCTACTCCTGATATTATTAGTTATGTCACAATGGGCATATCATGTAAATGCTCTGAGCTTCAGATTTTGAATCTATAAAATGGAATAATAGAGAGATTTGAAGTTGGGAAGGTCCTCAGAGGTCTTCTAGCTCAACTCTTTCATTTTATAAATTAGGAAATGGGTCCTGGAGAGGTAAAGCAACTTGTCCAAGGTCATAGAGGTAACCAGTATCAGAGCTAGGAGTTGAACCCAAGTCCTGCTGGGGCAGCTTGGTGGCACAAACACATAAAGTGCCAGGCCTGAAGTCAGAAAACTCATCTTTCTGAGTTCAAATCTGGCCTCAGACACTTACTAGCTGTGTGACCCTGGGCAAGTCACTTAACCCTATTTGCCTCAGTTTCCTCATCTATAAAATGAGCTGGAGAAGGAAATGGCAAGAAAACCCCAGACAGGGTTAGAAAGAATTGGATAGGACTGAAATGACTAAGTAATGACAACTTTTGACTCCAGATCCAGTTCCATACCCTTTTTAGATCCTTGGACCTCCCTGGGTAATTATCAGGTTTACATAAGGCAGTTCAAAGTCTGCCAAGTTTCTTGCAAGTCACACACACATGAGAAAGACAAAGGATATGAAGTGAACAGCTAAAATCGCCCAACAGCCCAAACTAATGCTGGATTTTTGCTGTCCCAACCCCATTCACAAAGAATCTTGGATCAGAGTTAAAACTGAAGTCAGTGCCTCAGGCCCTCACAGTTCTTGTAGGGTTTCTTAGGGAAGAGACTTCTGGTCCCTTCTTCCCCATTGAAATGAGTTTAAAGTCCCAGGATCCTCATTGAATTTTAAATGGAATTGATAAGCAAATACTAACCCCAAAGAAGAAAGGAGGGTCCAACCCCCAATGCAGGGAGTTCAAATGCATGGCTTGGAACCTCTGATTTAAGTAGATGACTGTTCTAGGTTCCAAAAGGGCTTGGCACCTGAAGCCTAAGATTCTAGAAATAGTCATATTCTTCTCCTCATGGAGAGAAAAGTTGCTTTTTCCTTGACAAATGACTGAATATGTGAAGCGCCTATCTTCTCTCTACAAGACCAGAAATTTAGGATCATATTTTAGACTTTATTCACTTTCTCTGTTAGGACATCAGAGGAAATCTAGTCACAGGGTCATAGGATCATAATTCTAGAACTAGAAAGAACCTTGGAGGTCATACATCTCATTTTGCAGATAAGGAAATGGATGATTAAAGAGGTTGACTTGCCCAACGTCATGCACATGGTAAATGTTGGAGATGAGATTTGAACCCAGCTTTTCTCTGGTTTTCCCATTTTGTTGGTAAGAGGGGAAATGGGATGTCTGGGGTGTTTAAGGAGGATTGGTACCTCTGGTGTGAGGGTTTGTCAAACCCTTCTCAGGGTGGCTTATCCACCTTTCGTGTCCAACTTCACCCAACTTTCACTGTGGCTCCAAGAAACCATGGCATGTATACTCTGGTAAGCCTTCTCTACAGATGGGCTAAATCAAGTCAAGGGTAAGCAATGGCCCTAAAACCCTTTCTGAGTTAAGGGAATCTCTACTCTGAGCAAGTAAAGACTTCACCTGGTAGGATGGTATAATGATGAATGGAATTTGAAAATCTTCCCTGCCCCTTAATAGGCTGAATGTAATCACATGGACCTTGTGGTGGGGGAGTTTGCTGAACAGGTGGAGCATAAAATGAGTCAGAGCAGTTAGAATGGAGAGAGGAGAGGATGCAGGCAAGCAGATGGCCAGGATTGTGACTGTTTGTGGGAAGGCCTGAGCAAAGGGAAAGCTTTGGGATGATGTTGTTTCCTGCAGTGATAAGGTGTATTAACTTCTTGGTTGCTCTGATGAATTTGGTTTTCTGGTGTTGGGATTTGGCTTTCTGGTGTATGAATAAATGTCTTGCTTCTGTGTTCTATATGGAGAGTCTGTTATGTTTTTGATTCAGAACCATGCTAGTATACTCATAGTCACAGTCAGTGCTGTGAATGTTGCCTTGGCAATACAAATGGGTAGATGAGAACAGTTTGTTGCAATGGCCATGAAGGCAGCTGAAGCAGGTGCTGTGTAGGGCTTAGAGCTTGGTCAGACATTGAAGGTGCCATCAATAGAATCCTTCATCTACTGCATCCCAGCCATAGCCAGTCATCCTGACTTTCGTCTTGGACTTTGATGTCACTGGACTTTGATGACTCTGGAAGAGAGAGTGAGGCTGATGACTTTGTTCAACTCTGCCTCACTTAAATCCAGGAAGACTAAATGACTTTCCCAAGGTGCTACTATGAGTGGTAGGGTTTGAACCCAGATCTTCTGACTCCAGAGAAAATGCTCTTTCCACTGGACTTGAGGTAAAAGAGAGCATGGCTGAGCCTTCTCCTCCTTTTACAGAGAAATAGTTCTTCAGCTAATGGCTCCAAATCAAGGTAAATCAGTGGTAGCAGTGAGAACAACACAGAAATCCTCACCCTGAATAAGAAAGTGAGATTCAACCCCCAAAACAGGGAGTTCAAGACATAGACTCTGTGCTTACAGTCTCTGACTTAGGTAGATAGCCTACCCAGAGAAGTAGATTCATAGGGAGCAATAGAGACATGATACAAGAGACCTAGGCAAAAAACATGTCTCCAGGGCAAAACAGGCTTAGAGAAAACAGTGCTGTGATATCACCAGAAGACACAGATAGTCCTGTGAGTTGCTCCTCCATTCACGTGTTCTAGGAAGTACATGTAGGTATTTCCTATGTGTAATCCTTCTCTATTGCGCATATGCTTGGTTATACGTACCCTATATGTGAACCTCAGTCATGATGCTTACGTGTAGTCACACTTTCCCAGTTAGGATATTTGTATATGTAATAAATAGTACTCTGTTATTGCGGGAGAAATGTTGTAAGGTTACTTTGCTTCCCATTTCATGAATTATCTTCTTTGCATCAATGTTGTTTTAGACTATTTAAAATAACCAGGTAGTATAAGGTTGGAATATTGCTGTGGTATAAGAAATGATAGAGTTAGATAAATATGGAAAGACTTGGACCTCTGAAGGAAGATGTTATTCACTCTTAGAGAAACTGAGGACAAACAGGTACAGTCTTACATAGATGTGTGTGAATGTGAACATCTATATATGAATACGATTATAGATATCTAAGTATATGTACGTATATGTATGTCTATTTGTGTGTATATATGTGTATGTTTGTGTGTACATGTATGTGAATATATTGTGTATGCATATGTGTACACACAAACACACACATATATACACACGCACACACACACACATACACACACACACATATACATATCCATCTATGCTTAATTGTAGCCTTCTTGGTAGGGGGACAGGAAAGGGGAAAAAGAACAAAGGAAAAAGTGCACAAGAGAAAACAAAAGAAAACTTACAAGGAAGCAAAGAGAAGATGGTTAGGTCAGAACAAATCTAGTATTTATTATACAGGCTTTCTTGAAAGGAAATTTATTTCTGTATATTTTGAATCTTCTCTTACATTTTGCTGTGCACATGGCAATGCTCTTTTTTCTTATTTCGCATTTGTTTTAGTTTTTAAATTTATAATGCTTCTTTTTCTTTCCTTAGTGTGTATTTAAGTTTAAAATAAATTACTTAGAAAAACCTTCTTTGTTTTGAAATAATTATGTCTACTGCTGATTAGTAAATATACACATTGGTGAGGGGGCTTTTGAGTTACAGTTCTGAATGGAGCAAGACCCAATTCAAGAATACCTTGGACCTGGGATATCTTTTCAGAGGAACCCAAATATGAGAGAGGGTGCTTTGGGAGCTACACTCAGACTAATGTATGACAAATATTTTGCAAACTTTCAAACTTAGATTTATTATATAAATGCAGTAATGATTACTATAAAAAAATTTCTCAAAGCATATGAAACAGTGAGTATGGAAGTAAGTAAACCAAACCAAACCAAACCATGAACACTCAGCCTCAAATAAACACAGACTCAAATAAATACTGGGCCTTAAAATGAAGTTGAACACCTTGAAGTCCTTGCCTGGCACATTTCTGCAGCAGCACTCCTTGGATTCCCAGCTTCCATCTGGTTCTTTAGGTCTATAAACATCATCAAATAGAATATTTAAACCTCATTTTGTCCCACAGTAAGGCTTGACAGCAGGACCACAGTCAACCAGCTGTCCTTAAAAGAAACCCCAAAGTAACTGAGACACAATCAATTAGCAATGCATTAATGACTTTATTATTAAGTTGTTCCATAGTTAAAAGAAACTCATTTGATGTTCTGAATGATTTGTTGTGTAATAGAAAGTTCTTTCCAAATCTCAGAGTGTTTCAATTATGCCTTTTTTGTACTTTTTTCCTTTACCAATTACAGAAAATTGTTTCTACCCTCATTCCCCATTGGATAGGGGTCTGGTCTGTTTTTGAGAAAGACTGTTTTTAAGGGGAGCTGAGGATGTGGATGATTAAAATGCTTTTAATGACTGGAAAACTGAAAAGATGAATCCATGGGAGCTGTCTTCAAAGTGAGGATGAATCCATAGCCTTAAATTATGGCAAATCATTCCAACTTTAGAGAGCTTCTCTGGTTACTTCCCAGAGGACTTGTTAAATGTTTGTTGTTCTGTCCTAGAGGAGACTTGGCTTCTCCTGGGAGCCCACAGCTGGGTCTTCTGATAAGATCTTGATTTGTCATGGAGAAATCTAAGAATGGGAACCATGGGACACCACAACTTGAATTTCTAGTTTCTGAAAGCAGGAAGGATGATATCAGAAGCTAAACTGTACCTGAGAAGGAGACGACCTTTCTCTCCTAGAAGATTAAGCTGGGTCCTGCTACTTCTAATTGCTGAATTAGATTAGAATCCATTTTCATCCTGTGGGTTATGATCTATAGAGTTAGTGATTTATTTATTCACTCAGGCTTCAGCCAAACATTCATAGTTAAAAGCTCTCAAGGGTTCAGAAAGGCAAAAGATAAAGGCTTCCTGCCAAGGGAATAGAACTGGGTTGTAAATAAGCAAGGCAGCTTCCTAGCTGTTATTCTTATAGTTCCCTTAGTCTTTAAAGACCACTCAGAGGCTTGCTCTGAGTTTTCAATATATTGAGTTCCAGTGAGTGTGAAGCTAGAGCCTGCTAAGGCTTCTCCTGTTCTCCCTGTTTCCCCATCACCCTCTGCCAAGATGGAATTCTTTCTTTTTGTGAAAGATGAGCTAGGTGAGTGATTAATCTCTACTCTCAAAGAAAAAAACAAATGTAGGCTTTCCTTTGGAGTCTGTCTTGGCTTCTGGTTGTGGGTGAAATGGGCTGAAAAGTTGGGAATCCTTCCATTTTGGCTCTCTTGTTTAGTCTCTCTGGTATCCAAAGAGGGTACCATGTGATTATGTCTTTGTGCTCACCCGTGGCCAAATAAATCTATATGGCACCACCAGTTTGGCTTTTTTCTGGTCATAGTGGTTGTTTCAGCCATCAACATGGTTAGCCACCAAGCAATTTATGTCCAAGTTGCTAGTCCATTTCAGTTATTTTAACAACAAAAATAACTGGATCTGGTCCAGTTAAGACTACCAAACCATTTAGTAATCCCATTGACTGGTTGGCAATTATGGTGTTGTGCTGTGTGGACTCAAATGGCAATTTGTCCCTTGGGGGAATAAAGGATAATAAACACTTTCCAGGAACAAGAGAGGGGTAAATTTGGGTGAAATGATAGGATAATAACATTGCATTACTTTGTGGCTAATTCTGAGTCTTTCCACTGAAGACATTGATCTGCTTAATTATATCCTTAGCTGGGCTTGTACTTGAAGAGTAAAACAGTCTCTTAAGCACTACACACACAGTAGGTGTTCAATAAATGTTTGTTAACTAGTTTTCATTAAAAAGATGATAGGCACTGGACCTGTGGTGTCACTGGTACGGAGAATTCCCAGATAAGGTGACTCCTACTGCCAATACAGGCTTCTACCCTCCATGTATCTCAAGAATAAGAGAGCTGCCTAGAAAATGGGAAAGGTCATATCCAGAGTCACATAGCCAGTACAAGTCTGAGGCAATAATTGAACCTAGGTCTTGGCTTCAAGACCTTCTCACTATTTTAAAGGAAGATTTGAGATTAAGATTTTGCAGATTTAGTGCCATCTATACTAGATGGATATCTTGGCTGTGTAAAGAAGAAAAGGATAAAACCAAGGAATCATGACAAAATCTGATTCATTAGGGAAATGAATTCTATAGGAGACCCAATAAGGGAAGTAAATAAGTGAATAGCACCTCCTATGTGCACTTTTGTTTTTAACAAATGTTATTTGATTCTCACAACAACCTTGTGTTGCTATTATTATCTCTGTATTACAGTTGAGGAAACTGAGTCAAAAAGAGGTTACATGACTTGCTCAGGGGTTACACAGCTAGGAAATATTTGAGGCCAGATTAGGTGGCAAAGTGGATAGAGCACTGGTCCTAGAGTCAGGAATACTTGAGCTCAAATCTGGACTCAGACTTGTGTGACCCTGGGCAAGTCACTTAACCCTATTTGCCTCAGTTTCCTCATCTGTAAAATGAGTTGGAGAAGGAAATGGCAAACTACTCTAGTATCTTTGCCAAGAAAATGCCAAATGGGATCATGAAGAGTTGGGCAAGACTGAACACAACAACAACAACAGTTTTCTGATTCCAGGTTCAGCACAGTACCACTGAGCCACCAACTGCCTCTTATAAAGTCAATAAGATCTATGGACCAGATTCTATTTAAATATGCATGGAATTTTAGACTTTGAATAAACAGGAAAACCTCCCTAAGAGCCAAAGGGAGTGCTCTCTCTCTCATAAGTTTACACTGGGTGGCTCAATGTCATGCACATTGACTAATTAAGGAAGAAATCTGCATTTTACTTGACACTTCTGTTCATCTTTCAAAGAATTTTGAAGAACTAATATAAAAGAGATTGACTCATTTTTCCTCAGTTGTAAAAAATAAATCCCTCCCCCCCAAACAAAAAACAACACTCTACTCACGGAGGCAGAGAACTGAAATAAGCCTCCAATAATATAGGAATGGAATCATGCTGGAATAGTTAGTAAAAAGTGCAGTGAAATTGTGGAACATTTCAGATATTCACTTCTCAGTACATGTCTCAGAGCTGCCTTCTAGTCTGGTGGCTCTCTTGGTCAGTAAGCATTAATGCTTCCTGGTTGGATAAGACCTGAGATAGATCCAATGATCATCTCTATGTTGATTGTTCTTAAATCTGCTCATCCAGCCCAAACCTTTCTCCTGACCTCGTGTCTTGCATATCCAACCAGACATCAAGAAGTAGATCTCACACAAGCATTTTTTTTTCTTTTTTGGAGGGGAGAAGGCAGGACAATTGGGGTTAAGTGACTTGCCCAAGGTCACATGGCTAGTAAGTGTTAAGTGTCTGAGGTTGGATTTGAACTCAGGTCCTCCTGACTCCAGGGCCGGTGCTCTTTTCACTGCACCACCTAGCTGCCCCCTCACACAGGCATCTTAAACTCAGTGTATCCAAAATTGAACTCATCATCTCTCCCCTCGAATGTCCCCTCTTTCCAAACTACCCTATTACTGTTAAGACTCATATCATCCTCCCAGTGACTCAGGCTCACAGTCTAGGTGTCATCCTGGACACCTCACTGTCTTTCACTCCTCATATGCAATTTTTTGCCAAGGCCTATTGATTTCACTTTTGCAACATCTCTCAAATAACTCTTCCCACTTCCCTCCCTGACACTGCCACCACTACAGTCTAGGCTCTCATCTCCTCACACCTGAATTACTGTAATAGCCTGTTGGTGGGTCTGCCCACTTCAAGTCTCTCCTCAATCCAGATCATCGTCCATTCAGCCCCTAAAGTGATTTCCTGAAAGCACAGGTCTGACTGTGCACCTTCTTTTCCAGTAAACTCCAGTGGTTCTCCATTGCCTCCAGGATCAAATGTAAAATCTTCTGTTTGGCATTCAAAATCCTTCACATGCTAACTTCCCTAGCTTTTCAGCCTTCTTGTACTTTATACCTCCTCATGTATGCTTCAGTCCAGTGATACTGGTCTCCTTGCTGTTCCTTGAACAAGATGCTCCTTCTTAGCTCTGACCATTTTAACTGACTTGCTCCCACACCCAGAATGCTTTTCCTTCTTGTCTGCTTCCTGGTTTCCTTCAATTTCCAGCTGAAATACCTTCTAAAGACTTTTCTGATGCTAGTGCCTTCTCTCCATTGATTATTTCTAATTTATCTGGTATATTGCTTGCTTGTGCACAGTTGTTTCCATGTTGTCTTCTCTCCCTCCCCCCCCTCCTTTTTCCCTTCTTAAGAGCAGGGACTATTTTTTTTAACCTTTCTTTTTACTCTCAGTTTTTAGCACACTTGGTGATTTACACATACTTATGGATGGCAGAGGATTAAGGTAATTCATCTGGTGGCTCCCAAGCTCTGAATCATGTATAAAAAATCAGAATGTTCTAACTGAGAAGAAGGGGCTACTCTCATGGTCTATCCCTATGATAACAGATATTTCCATGTACCACCCAAGATGTGATTGATAGCTGTTAGTAATTAAGGAAATCTTCAGGCAGGGAGAAAGATTACCTGTGGATAAGGGCAGGTAAATTTCAAAGAAGGGGAATGGATGGCATCCAAAGTCCAGATTACTCTGTTACTGGAGTACCTGTGTGGTACCAATATCTAATGGACTGAAAAAAAGCAGATAGGATGGATACTGGTTTGATTTCACAAAGCTGAAGGAATAAACTAAAGATTAGGCAGTAGATGTGTAGGAATCATAGGGAGTTAACACTTTGAACACAAGCTTGCCTCCTAAAAGCTTTAGGCGCTGTTGCTTTGGGGTCTTGTAAACCCTGCCCCACCTAACCCTGATGTCAAGCATAGTCCCAAGTGGGTCTAGCTGCTTCCTGTTCCTTAGCCAGCCCTAATGAGTTAGAAATTTATACATCATTCTACCCTCTGGGTTTTTGGGGCCATGGATAGGTGCGATGGTTCTAGAGAAAGACTTTTATCAATGTCAAAGTATGCCATATAAAACTGTTCAGCATACCTTTCTTGATACTGTGCTCCACTTGGAATGAAGAAACATCCTAATTCCCTGACCTTTTTTGAGAAGTAAAGAAATCACTTGTTTGCATTGTCTTTGCCATCTCACCTGAATAGAAAACCGTATTTAATGTCCTAATCTAGAATACTTTTTAACATTCTTTTCAAAGGTCATACCCATTTTTAAAGGGAAACTAAATCAAAATTCAGCGAAGATAGATTTCTGGGTGGTAATTAGACAAGAGCAAGAGACCTTAGATTAATCTAATTAAGAACAGTACCCCAGTTCCCCGTACCTTGACTGAAGTAGGGAAATGATTGTCTAGGGTTCCTCAAAAATGAAGTGATTATTATTCTGTTTGATGAATCAAATTCTTGCCTATATTTAATCCCTCTATTCAAAGTTTATTATAAATGATAGATTTCATTCTTGAATCCCATAAATTACATATGGAAAATGGCTTAGGCAGAGAGATTATCAAAGGTGGATTTCTGTCCCTTTGGATTTTCTCTCTTTCTAAGCAGAGATACTTGGGATTTTAATTAACACATTTTTGTCCAGAAAATTTGCTTCCCAGTTTCAGAGTACAGGATTTTTCTTCAAAAGAGGCCAAGTTATAGTGGGTTTTAAGAGCCAAGTAGAGAATTTTGTATTTGGCACTTGAGTCAACAGGGAGTCAATGGAGGTGGTTGAATGAAGGGTGTGTGTGTGTGTGTGTGTGTGTGTGTGTGTGTGTGTGTGTGTGTGTGTGTGTGTGTGTATGT
>CM053583.1:170597021-170608101 GCA_028627135.1 Pseudochirops cupreus | reverse complement strand
TGCATTAGTGTCCCAATTTTTCTACATCCTCTCCAGCATTTGTCAGTTTCCTGTTTTGTCATCTTAGCCAATCTGATGATGAGATATGGTACCTCAGAGTTGTTTTGATTTGCATTTCTCGAATCAACAGTGCTTTAGAGCATTTTTTCATATGCTTATAGAGATCTTTAATTTCCACCTCTGAAAATTGCCTATTCATACCCCTGACCATTTATCAATTGGGGGAATGACTTGTATTTTTATAGATTTTGCTTAATTCCCTGTATACTTTAGAAATGAGGCCTTTATCAGAGACACTGGTTGTAAAAATTCTTTCCCAATTTCCCACTTCCCTCTTAATCTTGGTTACATTGGCTTTGTTTGTACAGAAACTTTTCAATTTAATGTAATTGAGATTATCCATTTTGCATTTTATAATGCTCTCCAACTCTTCTTTGTCATAAAGTCTTCCCTACTCCATGAATCTGACAGGTAAACTATTCCTTGCTTCCCCAGATTACTTACAGTATCAACCTTTACACCTAGATTGTGCCCCCATTTAGACGTGACTTTGGTGTATGGTGTTAGATGATGGTCTATGCCCAGTTTCTGCCATACTATATTCTAATTTTCCCAGCAGTTTTTGTCCAATAGTGAGTTCTTATCCCAAAAACTGGGATCTTTGGGCTTATCAAACAGTATATTACTATAATCATTGACTACTGAGCCTTTTGTATCCAATCTATTCCATTGATCCACTACTCTATTCCTCCACCAGTACCAAGCAGTTTTGATGACTGCTGCTTTATAATACAGATTAATGTCTGGTACAGCTTAGCCATCTTCCCTAGCATTTCTTTTCATTAATTGTCTTGATATTCTGGACCTTTTGTTTTTCCAAATAATTTTGTCGCTATTTTTTCCAGCTCTATAAAGTAATTTTTTGGTAGATTTATTGGTATGGCACTAAATATGTAATTTAATTAGGGCAAAATTGTCATTTTTATTATACTAGCTGGACCCAGCCATGAGCAATTGATGTTTTTCTAATTAGTTATATCTGATTTTATTTGTATGAATAGTGTTTTGTAGTTGTGTTCATAAAGGTACTGGGTTCATTTTGGCAGGTAGATTCCCAGATATTTTATAATGTCTACAGTAACTTTAAATGGGGTTTCTATTACTATGTCTTGCTGTTGGACTTCATTGGAAATATATAGGAATGCTGAGGATTTATGTGGGTTTATTTTATATCCTGCAACTTTGCTAAATATATTTATTGTCTCAAGAAGTTTTTTACTTGATTCTCTAGGATTCTCCAAGTATATCATCATATCATCTGCAAAGAGTGATAGCTTAGTCTCTTCTTTGCCTAATTTGATTCCTTTGATTTCTTTTTCTTCTCTAATTGCTACTGCTAACATTTCTAGTACCAGATTGAATAAGAGGAGTGATAGTGGAAATCCTTGTTTCACCCCTCATCTTATTGGAAATGCTTCTAGTTTATACCCATTACATATAATACTTGCTGATGGCTTTAAGTAGATGCTACCTATTAATCCAAGGAAAACTCCATTTATCCTTATACTTTCTAGTGTTTTTAATAGGAATGGATGTTGTATTTTGTCAAAAGCTTTTTCTGAGCTTATTTGAGATAATCATACGGTTTCTGCTAGTTTTATTGTTGATATGATCAGTGATGCTGATGGTTTTCCTGATATTGAACCATCCTTGCATTCCTGCAATAAATCCAGCCTGATCAAAATGTATTATTCTTGTGGTAAGTTGATGTAGTCTTTTTCCTAATATTTTATTTAAAATTTTTGCAGGTATATTCATGAGGGAGATTGGTCTATAATTTTCTTTCTCCACTTTGTCTCTCCCTGATTTAGGTATCAGCACCATATTTGTGTCATAAAAAGAATTTGGTAGGACTCCTTCCTCACCAATTTTCCCAAATAGTTTATAGAGTATTGGGATCAATTGATCTTTAAATGTTTGATAGAATTCACTAGTAAATCCATCTGGCCCTGGAGATTTTTTCCTAGGGAGTTCCATGATGGCTTGTTCAATTTCTTTTTCTGAGATGGGGTTATTTAAGTAATTTACTTCCTCTTCAATTAGTCTGGGCACCTTATATTTTTGTAAATATTCACCCATTTCATTAAGATTGTCAAATCTATGTGCATACAATTGGACAAGATAATTCCTAATTATTGCTTTAATTTCCTCTTCATTGGAGGTAAGTTTAGTTATTTCTTTTGACCTAGAGGTGCTATAAAAAAAATTGCTAAGACATTAAGAGTGCCATAAATTGAGAAAATTGGGGAAACTCTTAACTAGGGGCATCAGGAATGGCAGAGAGTCTAAAAGGTACATTCCAGGTTTAGTGATTCTCAATGAAAGCACAGAAATTGGACACTATATGTCAAATTGAGGGGAAGCTAGTGAGTAGTCTAGTTTGGTTAGAATAAAATGAGTGAGGAGGGAAGTGTATGAAATTTTTGGAAATATTGATGGGAGCTAGATCTTGGAAGGCTTTGAATGCCAGTTTGAATCGTGAATTGCCCAGAGAAATGACCATATAAATGTGGAACTGAAATTTCTAGCCTTTAAGTAAATGAGTGCATGGAATGGTTGCTGTTAAGCAATTTTTTTTTCTCAATATGCCTCATCTTATAAAACCTTTGCAGTTTTATGACCACATCAATGGGTACAGATAAGCAAGTGTCTTTTAGTTTATTGAATGTATAAATTTTAAAGCAGTCACTTTTAAAACATTATAAGAACTTGTAAAGATGCTTGAGAAACACACAAAAATATTCCTTCTAATATTTTAATAGGGCAGCTTAGGTTTACTTTCAAAGTTTCAAGAAACCAAGTCTCCATTTCTTTACAAGTGGTTTAATCACATTGGTGGTGTGGTTACAATCCAGATGACTCTCTTGAGGGACTGACAGGAGAATTGCCAATATTTCTTGTGTTGAAAGGACAATAAAGGAGAAACAGAACATACTTTGTGGGTTGATAAATAGTCCAAAGAATGAATGTTATGAACATTGCAAGACTACATTGTTTATTTGTGCGTGCGTGTGTGTGTGCACGTACGTGTTTGTGCATGTGTGTGTGCATGTGTGTGTGTGTGCACGTACGTGTTTGTGCATGTGTGTGTGCACGTGTGTGTGTGCACGTACGTGTTTGTGCATGTGTGTGTGCATGTGTGTGTGTGCACGTACGTGTTTGTGCATGTGTGTGTGCACGTGTGTGTGTGCACGTACGTGTTTGTGCATGTGTGTGTGCACGTGTGTGTGTGCACGTACGTGTTTGTGCATGTGTGTGTGCATGTGTGTGTGTGTGTACATGTGTGTGTTTCCTTTCTGCTGTGAGGTTGAGATTGGTGGTTTGAGCTTGAGAATTAATTTTAAGAAATAAAGAGGTTATTATTGTTATTATTTAATCTATACTTGTGTTTCAGTTGGGATATGGCAGGAGAAGAACTCTGGTTTAGAATTTGAAATGGGAAAATAAAATTAAATAAAAAATTTTGGAGGAAGATAAAGAGCTGGCAGTGATACTTAATTCACTGAAAACAATAATAACACATTTCTTGAAGACTTCAAATAGATTCTTAGTGATTCTGTGTCGAATTTTCAAAATCAAACTCCCCATGGAATGAATTAACCATGAAAAATGTGGGAAATAAGTAAATTTTCTTTGACCCTTTCCTGGAGAATGCATACAGTTAGAGACCTGACCTTGGAATTAGGAAGACCGGGGGTCAAGTCCTGCTTCTGACATATCCTGGCTACGTGGTCCCCGAGCAAGTCCTTAAGACTATACATTACAGAACAATTGATTAGTTCTGCATTGGTGGAGAAAGATTCAGTAGTTTACAAGTCTTAAACAAGCACAAAATAATAGCAACAACAAATCCTTGAAACATGAGCTCCCTAATCTTTTGGATCACAGTTCTACAATGACAATAGAGTGTTCCTCCAAAACTTTTGCTTCATCAACCCACAATCCTTTGTTGAGCACTTTATGATGTTCCAGTCACTGTGATGGGTGTTAAGGACATATAAAAAATGCCTGTCTCCAGGGAGCTTACGTTCTATCCATAAATTTATCCTAGAATGGTATCCCCATCTCTAGTAACATTCTCTTTTGATGCCTCATTATGCTGTGGTATTGACTCCCTACATTTCTGAATGCTCTGCCAGTGTGCCAAAGCTTTGCCAGGTCCTACCAAGCTGTAAAACCTTTGAGTATGAGCCAAATGATAGGACCGTAACCCAAGGACCAGTACAGGTAAGTTCAGAAAGGTTCATTCATTACCAAGTTGACCACAGGATAATGGATTTTTTTTTATTTTTGTAACAGTGATATCAAAGACTTTCTGGTTGGTTCATTATTGTCCTTTGTTCTCTAAGAGGACCAAAATGACATCATTATGCTAGGGTCCTGTTTCAATGTGCTCTACTATGGCTGATCAGACCAAGATAAACTTGGAATGCTCTACTACAGGTCAGGCATAAATAGTTTGTGTGAACATTTAGAGTCAATTCTCTAAATCTATACATCCTGCATTTCCTTTGAGCTGTTCCAATTCTGGTTTGCATGTAGAGCACAGCACCTTCTCTGATGTGGGCATGCCATGATGGGCGGTCCTGTGCCAGTGTCTCCCATGTCACACAATCAATTCCAAAGTTCTTAAAAGAGACCTTGGGAGTGTCCTTGTATCGCTTCTTCTGACTATCATGTGAACGCTTGCCCCATGTGAGTTCTCCATAAAATAGTCTTTTTGGCAAGCATCTGTTTTGCATTCAAACAACAGGGCAGCCTATTGGAATTGCTCTCTCTGAAGCAAAGTTTGAATTCTTGGCAGTTTAATTCAAGAAAGGACCTCGTTATCTGGTACCTTATCCCACCAGGTGATCTTCAGAATCTTCCTAAGACAATTCAAATGGAACTGATTCAATTTCTACTAAGAAGTAGAAAGGTTGACATTAGCATCAGTAGAAGGAGAACTCATAGTAATGAAATTAGAGATATTCTATGTCTTGAAATACCTGGATGTCCTGTGTGAAGCCCAAAGTAAGCAAGAAAATGTGTTTTCAGTTATATCCTCGTGTGAGTATTGGAGATTACGCATCCTGGAATTTTCTACTTTGTATCATTAACTTCCTCATTAATGCAGAAATGAAATAATAATTCTTCCCTCCCACGTCCCACATTCTTCTTTATGTGAAGTATATGTAGCAAGATTATTGGACACGAATAGTCACAGAATTTGCCAACTGACTCGAGGCAGATGTTTTTTTCTTCTTTCTTTCAGAGTGGTCTGTCATTATCTTTTCAGCAAGAAGTTGATCAGTAGAAATAAATTGCATTAATTAAATAAAATACTTTAAAAAAATAAATGCCTCATAGCATTAAAAATTGTCTTAGAGATTTAGACAAAATCTTAGAGATTTTGTTCCCAAAGCATTGTCTCTGTCATCATTATTGGCAAACTTTTGTGTATTTCAAGGCAATGAGGTATCATTCAATGCCCAGGAAGAAGTCAAAACTTGAGATTTCTAGTTGGAGCCTTGTTATGATTGTCTAGAAATCTCAAAAGGGTTAAAGGGATGGACTAAGGAGATGTCCTTTTGTGGAACCAAAGATTGTGAGAAGTGAAAATAACTCAGGGAGCATGTAGTGCTATCCTTTCATTCTACAGATGGAAAGTCTCAGGCTTGGCAAAGCAAAGTGAATTGCTATAGGTAACATGGTGGCAGAACATATTTCTCCTGACTTCCAAAAGTTAGTGACTCTTCCACTATACCAAATCATGTGTCCGTTCTCTTTTCTTCCTTTTACTTGGAAGGAAAGTAACTCATTTCTTCTCATTATAACTAAAAAACCATACTATATAAAGGCTATAGGGAGGCAGCACAGGTACAGAGAACCATCTTCAAAGCCAGTGAGATCTGGGTTCTAGTTCCACCTCTGACATATTTTGGCTGTGTGACTGGGCAAATTACTTAAACTCTAATGTTGTAGGCAGCTAAGACTATTGTTATAGAGGATGTTACCAGCATACAGTGGTTGAGGGATTTTCTTAATCTGGGAGTTTGCTATGGCAATTAAATCACAGGTCCAGCCCCTCCTACAGGAAAAATCAAACTAACGAGGCTGTGCAATTAGTTAGTTAATGGTCCTAGAGACTGCCAGTGAGAATAACTCAATCTTAATTCAAAAGGCAGCTCTATCCCTGGTCCATTGTGAGAAATTAAGGAAAGTAAATAGACTCAATCTGTGGGTGACAATTCCTCATCTGTGAAACAGGAATAATAATGAGTGACTTCACTAGGGTGGGGTGTGGGTTAACTAGTTAATATTTGAAAACAACCGTTCAAAGGCCAAGTATTAATATCATTTGAGGAACTGAGAGTTTGGGTGTTTGTTTGACTCTCTGTGCATTCAAACATCAATGTGCTTCTATCTGAAGAAGGAATTCAGAACTTCAGAAAGTCGGCCCCTCATTTGAGGCATGTGTAGTTGGATTGCGTGTGCATAACTGAGGGCAGAACTTGGACTATAAAGTTCTGAAAAATCTGGAAATTTAAAAAGCCTGGAAAAAATGAAAATGTGTTTGATAAAATAAATTATGAAGTGAACAGAGTCAAATGAGATTTCCTATATTAAGGAAATAGTGATTTCACTTCTGTGAGAGATCAAAATGTATACAACTATATTTATAGCTTTTAATAACAGAAAACAAAGACTTTTGGAATACCCTGTACATATAACTACACACATTTATGTGTGTGTGTGTGTGTGTGTGTGTGTGTGCACACAGAAAAACATTGACAAGAATACCTTTGGGAGTTAGAGAGGGGAGAAGTTATTGTCATGGATCATTCCTAGGACTCTCATGGTCCTGGACAATCACACATGAATGAATGTCCAGTTAGGAGGAAGAAATGCCTCACATACACACACACATACACATGCGTACGCGCGCACACACACACACACGCACACACACATACACACAGAGGCAAATGGGGTTGTGGTCTGTGGTGTGCAGGTATCAAGACCCCAGCATCAACTCTTTAAAGAACAATAGTAAACTCTCCAGAGGACGTATGGAGCATGGTATAGAGTATCTGGTATGTTTTTATATCTAATTACATAATTATATTATATAATAATTATAATTGAGATAAAGTTATCTCTTAATTATATCCACTGCCCTCCCTCACTATTAGACAATGTTGGTTTACAAATAGGCCCTTTCCACTATTGTTTATACATAAATAAATATGACTCCACTGAAGTAAGCTATCTTTTTGGGCCAGTGTTGAGTTCCAGCTGAATTTCCTTTTAACTTGTAATTAAAATGGTATGAGGAGAGCTTTTCATTTCAGTAAAAAGTCAAGTTTCCTGACCTAGAACAAATTTTGAAAGACCTCTACAAGTCAGGAGACTTGGGATTAGCTATGGGACTTTGGGCAAGTAATTTTCCCTCTCTAAATCAAAGTTCTGTTATCTTTAAAATGGGGAAAAACAATATTTATGTTACTGAGATTGACTGTTGCTCTTCAATCTCTAAGAGGACAAAAATGACGTCACTATGTTAGGGTCAAGTTATAGTATGATTGAATATGGCTGATCAGATTGGTTTGAGCTTGGAGTGCTCTACCCCAGGTCTGGCACAAATAGTCCATGTGAATATTTAGGGTGAATTCTCTAAGTTTGTGGATCTTGTGTTTCTTTTTTAAACTTTTTTTTTTCTTTTTGGAAGAGGGAAGGTAGGGCAATTGGGGTTAAGTGACTTGTCCAAAGTCACACGGCTAATTCTTTGTGTTAAGTGTCTGAGGCTGAATTTGAGCTCAAGTGCTCCTGACTCCAAGGTTGGTGCTCTATCCACTGCGCCACCTAGCTGCCCCACATCTTGTGTTTCTTTTGAGCTACTTTGAATCTGCTGTACTCACCTTCTTTAATGAGGGCACTCCCTGCTGAGTGGTCCTGTGCCAGTGTCTCCCATGTCACACAATCAATTCCAAAGTTCTCGAGAGACCTTGAGAGTGTCCTTGTATTGCTTCTTTTGACCTCCATGTGAGTGCTTGCCTTGTGTGAGTTCTCCATAAAATTGTCTTTTTGGCAAGTGTACGTTTGGAATTCAAACAACATGGTCAGCCCATCGTAGTTGTACTTTCTGTAGTAGAATTTGAATGTTTGTTACTTTAGTTCAAGAAAGGACCTTGGTATCTTGTATCTTATCCTGCCAGGTGATCTTCAGAATCTTCTTAAAATGATTCCATTAGAAGTGGTTCAGTTTCCTGGCATGGTGCTGGTAGACTGTCCAGGTTTCACAGGCGTGCAACAATGAGGTCAGCACAACAGTTCTGTAGACCCTCAGTTTGGTAGTCAGTCTAATGCCTCTTCCCTCCCATACTTTCCTTTGGAGCCTCCCAAACACTGAGCTAGCTCTGTGGCGTTTTCCTGCAAGTGACAATCATATTGTCATGCGCCCATCATTTACTCCTTTTAGTAGGCATAGAAACCAGTTGTCCAGATAAGTTTTGATTGCAAAACCTAGACCAGCTTCACTGCGTTCCCTTTCACGTGTATCCACATCTGACTTCAGTAAACTGGCCTTAATTTGCCATTCACGTTTCACTCAGGGCTGCTATTTGGATGCCAAAGCTGATGAGCTCTCTTGCAATAAGAGTCATTTGTCTTTCAGATTTATTGCATTTTGTGTTGTCTATAAGTGTGCATACATTTCATGTACTGATGGTGATAGTTAGAAAGTGTCTGAGGCTATATTTGAGCTCAAGAAGATAAGTCTGTTTGACCGCAGGTCCAACACTTTATCCACCACACCACCTAGCTGCCCCTCACACACATCAATCTATCTATATCTCCCATCTCCCTCCTCTCTTTTTCCTTCTTTCCCTTTCCTTTTCTCTTCTCCCCTCCCTTCTGCTCTCACCTTCCCTCCCTCTTCTTTCTTCCCTCTCCTCCCATTTCCTCTACTTCTGCTTTCCTTTTCTTCCCTTCTTCAGTGATGACAGAGAGAAGAAAGGGAGGGCAGGAAAATTTTGTGTTAATTGATACAAAATTTAATTTATAAAACAGAGAAAAACAGACAGAACCCCACAGACTTGTTGATATTAAATATGGGAATCCTGTTTGTTTTACTGGAGAGTTTCCCTAATCTCTATTATTAACCTTCCCTAATCTCTATTAATTCTACTGCCTTCCCTTTGTTAATTATTTCTCATTTATCCTGTATGTAGCTTATTTGTACATAGTTGTCTGCTTGTTTTCTCTCCCAATAGATTGGGAGCTCCTTGGGGACTTGGACTGTTTTGTTGTTGTTGTTGTTGGCCTCCTTTTTTTTTTTGTATCCCTAGAACTTAGCCCAGTGCCTGGCACATTGTAGGTGCTTAATAAATATTTATTGACTGAGTGATGGTCGGTGCCTCAGGCATGACCCTAGACCTCCAGTTCTTAAATAAGTTGCTAATCTGAATTTGTGGATGAAATTCCTAGTATGTATGAAATCACAAAAATTGGACCATCAAAAAAATTGACCCCCTCCCAGTGTTAGATATTGGGATACAAAGACAAAAACAAAATCATTCCAGCCATCAAGGGACTTATGTTCTATAGGAAGGAATATGGAATAAAGGACAGTGGCTAGATCTGTGATTTCATTAGTGCAGTCATCCCTCGACATTGGATGGTTTCATATTCATGATGATCCCCGGGTTGGCCAGCCATAATTAAATGAGAGATTTTGGAAATTAGCTGTGTACTGTGGAAAAATCACAGACAACCAGTATATGTAAAAAAAAAAAGAAACAAAAAACTAAAAAAAAGTCATGAATGCATTGATATAGTAGTTTCCCTAATCCAGATGACTGTATATAGAACTCCCACCTAAGAAGATCTACTACTCCATCTCCATCAATGCAGGTTAGCACATTCTCCCTAAAGAGCTGCTAGAACATTGAGAGGTTAAATGATTTGATCAAGATCATATAGCCAGTATATGTCACAGGTGAAATCTGAACCCATCTTCCTTACTGGTTCTCTATTATACCACAATGACTTTCACTTGAAGGAAGAGAAGCAGAGCTGGAAAGGAAGGTAGGAGACAGATGGTGGATGTATTTTAAGTCTAAATGCACTTGGGAGGCATTGGAGGCTTTTAAACAGGGAAGTGATGTGAATGAATGAAAATGCATTTATTATTAAGTGCTTACTGTGTACTAAGCACTGTGTTACTGTGGTCAAACCATGCTTTAGGAACATTATTTCAGCAATTGTGTAGAGCGTGGATTGGAGAGAGGAGGGATGGGAATCAGGAAGACCAATTAAGAGGCTATAAAAAAGGCTAGATATTATGAAGTGTTGAACTAGCGTGGTGACTGAACAAATGAATAGAATAATGGGAGGAAAGTGAAGCCAGAGCAGCAGGGATAGATTAGGAGGCCAGGGATGGATGGAAAGTTGAGAGAGGATGAAGAATTGGGTTTGGTGAGTAAGGAACAGGGATTGTTGGAATGTTAAGATGGGAATGATCCATTAAAATAATCTAACCCAAAATCTGTTTCTGTCTCCTTCTCTCCATTGCTACTTAATCCTCCCTCTTCCACCCATTTTACATAAGAGGAACTTGATATCCAAAGAAATAAATGACTTGATCAAAGTCACATAGCAAGTAGCTGAACTATGACTTCTATCCAGATGTTCTGACTTCAAGCTTGACTACATTTATTATGAGTCTACAGAGAAAAGAAGTAGTAGGTCAAAGAACAAATTATAGAAACAATAGAAAATTTCACTAAAGAAAGTGCAAATAAGAAAGTATACAAAATTTAAGGGATTTTGCTAACACAGTCTAAGAGAAAATTTATATCTCTAAATGCTTTCATTAACAAAAGAAGAAATGAATGAATTAGGCATTCAACTAAAAAAAATTCTAGAATAACACTTAAAAACCCTTGCAATAAACAGCAAAGTAAAAATTCTAAAAATAGAAAGAGAGTAATAAAATTGAAAATTAAAAAACAACAACCCATTGAATTGATAATCTCGA
>CM053583.1:170567758-170596521 GCA_028627135.1 Pseudochirops cupreus | reverse complement strand
TGTGGCCACTGTAGTGAAAACTGTGTGGCCATTTTCTGTGATAAGATGTAATGTTGTGAATATTATAATGTTTTGAATGTTTGTCTTGATTTGTAATGGAATAAACAGAGTGTTCACTCTATTTTGTAATCTGAACTCTAAAAGCTGTTCACAGTAGCATTCCTTTGGGAATCTGCTGGTGCATGGCATTACAACAAGTCTGATGACTTGCGAATTAGGAACAACTGTATATATTACCAACAAAACCTAGCAGGAAGAAATAGAAAACTTCCACTCAATAGTATATTATTGCTGTACCTAGAGAAAGTGTAAAATATTTGGGATTCTCTTTATCAAGCTACATCAAGGATCTATATGAATCTGATTATGAAACTCTCTTTGCAGAAATAAAGATAGGCCTAAATGGAGAAATTTTAATTGCTCATGGGTAAATCAAGCCAATATAATAACAACAATAAGACCTTCTAAATGAACATGGTTATTCAGGGCCATAGCAATCAAACTACCTAGGATTATTTTATAAAGCTAGAAAAACTAATAAAATTCATATGAAGAAACAAAAAGTCAAGAATCTCAAGGAAAGCAACAAAAATGTGTGAATGAAGGGGATTTTGTAATACTAGATTGCAAAATGCGCTACAAAGCAATCATCATTAAAATGATTCGATAGGGCGCGGCTGTGTGGCGCAGTACATAGAGCACTGGCCCTGGTGTCAGGAAGACCTGAGTTTAAATCCAGCCTCAGACACTTAACACTTACTAGCCATGTGACTTTGGGCAAGTCACTTAACTCCAATTACTCTGCCCTCCCCATTCCAAAAAAAAAAAAGCAAACAAAACGATTTGATAGTAGTTAAAAATATGTTAATCAACAGAGTAGATAATGTTCACAACATACAGAAGCAAACCAAGCATAAGCCTAAAGATCTCAGTTACTAGGGAAAAGACTCACTGTTTGATAAAAACTTCTAGGAAAACTGGAAAGCTGTTTGGCAGAAATTAGGTATGGATCAATATCTCACACTGTATGACAAAGTAAATTCCAAATGGATGCACAGTTTAAACATAAAAATTGACAGAATAAGCAAATTAGAGAAACAAGGAAGAAATTATCTTTCAGATCTCTGGACAGGGGAAGAGTTCACGACCAAAAAATGAAAAAGAGAAGATCATTGAAGATAAAATGGACAATTTTGTTTAAGAAAATTTAAAATATTTTGCATAAACAAAACCAATGCAGTTTAAATTAAAAGGGAAAAATATAACTGGGGAAAAATCTTGCAGAAAGTTTCTCTGATTAAGATCTTATATTTAGATCTATGAGGAATCAGATCAAATTTATTAGACTGAGTCATTCCTTTATAGATAAATGGTCAAATGATATCAACAGACAGTTCTTAAAGAAATGCAAGATCTCATCAATAATATAAAAAAAGATATATCAAATAATAATTAGAGAAATGCAAAATGTGAGGTTCTACCTCAAACCATCTGATTGGCAAATAGGACAAAAAAAAATGTTGAATGTTGGAGAGGTTCTGAGAAAACAGACACGTTAATGCATTGCTAGTGGAGTTGTAAGTTGGACCAGTAATTCTGGAAAGCCATTTGGAACTATGACATCAAAGTAATTAAACTGTTACATACCATTTGATCCAGTGATAATACTACAAGGGCTATTCACCAAATAAAAGAAAGGGCCCATAAGTGCAAAAATATTAATAGTAGCTCCTTTCAAAATAACCAGAAACTAGAAACTAAGGAGGCGCCCTCCTGTTAGGGAATGGCTAAATAAATTATGATATATGAATGTAGTGAATATCATTGTGCTATAAGAATGATGAAATTAACCATTATAGAGGAAATCGAGTAGTCCTCTGTGAACTGGTGCTGAATTAGGTGAGAATCAGGTAAGCAATTTAACCAATGGCATCATTATTTAAAAAAGAAAAAAAACTTTGAAAGACTACAGAAATCTGAATGATGAAATAATATACCACGAATCCAGAGAACTGCAGATGAAACACAGTCATACCTCCTGCCAGAGAGATGATGAGCTTAAAATGCTAAATGAAACATAATAAAACATGGCCATTATAGGAATTTATTTTGTTGAACTATTCATATTTGTTAGGAGAGTTTTCTCTTTTGTTATTTTTATGGTCATGGGAGAGTGGAAAGGAGAAATAATTTGGAAAAACCTGTGATCCTGAAAATACTGTCTATAATGAGTCACTTCTGTTTAGCTCTTAAATTCTCTTTTTCCCTTTTCTCCATTCCTATTGAATTTATCACCTTCCTCTTTTAAGATTATTCATCTTTATAATTAGGCTTTATAATATTTTATAGTCAGCATCTACTTAATAACTTATCATTAAATTTTGTTGACTCAAATCTTTAGTAATTTCAATGACATTATTGAAAATACATTTCCTTCTCTCCAATTTCCTTAGATATCAAGACAAGAATTGGGGTAGATCAAGTGTGACATGGCTTCCCCAAAGAGTCAGCAGTGAGTGGCCAGGCCCTGCCCCGAAAAGTATAAATGAAATTAATTGCAGCAAAATTTGCTACTCTGTGGCTTACCAAATGTTGAAGTTTAATTATACAAATTCAATTTTAATTAGGCATTATTTTTGTCCTGAGCAAACTGAACACACCACAAATGAAGCTTTCCTCACTTTTGGAGCTGTCTACAACTCACAAGGGTAACTTAATCTTGAGGCTGAAATTTCACATTAATTTTTCACAGTTCCATGGGAGGTCTTAGTTTTAGTGCCTCTTTTTCCTCTCAAGATGCAAATATACTTTTTCCTACCCAATAATGCAATTTGCAAGAATTAGATTATTTCAAGAAAGTAATGGCATTTGCATCGAGCACATTTGCTCACTAGATACTCTTGAATGGTGTGGTTATTCAGCAATCTGAGGTTGGGAGTGGTTGGGGGCTAGGATTACAACGAAGAATAATGTACCCAGCAAAATTAAGTATAATCTTTCCAGGGTAAAAATTGGATATTTAATGAAATAGAAGACTTCCAAACATTTATAATGAAATGACCAGAGTTGAATAGAAAATTTGACATTCAGACACAAGACTCAAGAGAAGCATAAAATGGTAAACATGAAAATCTATAAGAGCACGAGTCATTCCCCAGTTGATAAATGATCAAAGGATATGAACAGGCAGTTTTAAGAAGAAGAAATGAAAGCTAGGGGCGGCTAGGTGGTGCAGTGAATAGAACACCAATCCTGGAGCCAGGAGGACCTGAGTTCAAATCCGGTCTCAGACACTTGAAACTTACTAGCCATGTGACCTTGGACAAATCATTGAACCTCAATTTCCCAGCCTTCCCCCCTCCAAAAAAAAAAAGAAATGAGTGCTATCCATAGTCATGTAAAAAATGCTCTAAATCACTATTGATTAGAGAAAGGCAAATTAAAACAGCTCTGAGGTACCAACTATCAGAAATGTCAAATGCTAAAGGGGATGAGGGAAAATAGATACATTAATGAATTGTTGATGCAGTTGTGAACTGGTCCAACCATTCTGGAAAACATTCTAGAACTATGCCCAAAGGGCTATAAAAGTGTATATACTCTTTGATCAAGTGATACCAGTGCCATCTCCAGTCATTCTGACTTATATCTTGCCACTGCGCCCAGATGCCTCTAGAGGAGAAAGTGAGACAGGTAACTTTGTACAGCCCTCCCTCACTTAAATCCAGTACACTTGAATGTCATAGCATCACTTTCCTGATGTGATGGTCCTCTTCAAAAATGAAGGCTCAACCACAACGACAACCACCACAACAACCACTACTAAATCTGTACCTGAAAAAGATGAAAGAAAAAGGGAAAGGGACCTTTATGTACAAAAATATTTATAGCAGCTCTTTTCATGGAGGCAAATAATTGGAAATTGAGGGCATGCTTATCAGTTGAGGAATGACTGTACAAGTTGTGCCATATGATTTTGATGGAGTACTATTGTATATCTATATGTGCTACAAGAAACATCTTATATGCTATAAGAAATGACCAGGGGAGTGGTTTTAGAAAAAAAAACAATAACACGGTAAGACCTATATGAACTGATGCAAAGTGAAGTGAGAACTGAGAGATTGTACACAGTAAAAGCAATGGTGTAAGGATGATTGACTGAAATGCTTAGCTACCCCAATCCAATGATCCAATACAATTCCAAAGACTGCATGATGAAAAAAATGTTATCTACCTCCAGAGAGAGAGAATTGAAGAACTCTTGAGTGTACAGTGAAGTACAATTTTCTTTCTTTTTATATATTTTGCTTTATTTTTGCAAAATGCCTAATATGGACATATATTTTACATGATTTTATATGTATAATGAATATCATGTTGCTTGCCTTCTTAGTAGGTGGGAGAGGGGAAGGAGAAAGGGAGGGATGGAGAGAATTTGGAATTCAAAACTTAAAAAAAAGAACATTAAAAATAAATAATAAATATATTTTAAAAAATTTCTTCCCTTCCACAATGGCTTTGATGGATTCTAGGACTGACTGATTGTCCAGAAATGTTCTTATCTAACAAAGGTAATCACTTTCAAGTAGGTGGGATCATCAATAGAGTCCCAATCCTCTCTTGACAATGACTGTAACTTTGTAAATAACATTTATATTTAGAGGCTACAGAGTTATGGTCAAGTACAAGGTTTGTGGTCAATAACCTACAGTACCCCTCCTTTCTGTCAACAATACATTAACTACTTTCCAGGGCATATACTATGTAGGAAGATTTGTTTGGATGTCTACTAGAAAGTGTTGTGTCAAAACAAAATATATCAATGCTTTTTTTAAAGCTAATATAAAATATTTTAGAGAAAAAAAAAAGAAAGCCCAAAGGAATTATTGGAACATAAAGACAACCTTCAATTACTCAACCAGCGCATTTATTTAATACTATATTCTAGGCAATTGCTAAGTGCTAGGAATATAAAAACAAATAGAACTCATCCTTGACCTCAGGGAGTTTACATTCTCTCATAGAAGATAGCAGTGAGCAACCCCTTCCCCAAGATTTATATATTATTTAAATTATAGTCACAACAGGGTAGCTCCTAGTAGGGAGTATTTCAGTGACTCAAGCAGTATTAGACATTGCTCCCCATTGTATCTCTTCTCTTAGTTCTGCACAGATTTCTGTTGATAGCTTCTGTTATTGTTCTTTGTTCTTGAGGCAGCTAGGTGGCCCAAAAGATAGAGATCTGGGTTAGGATTCAGCAATGTCTGAATTCAAATATAGCCTCAGGGAAGCTGTGCGACCAGGAACAAATCACTTACCCTCTATTTGCCTCAGTTTCTAAATATTTCAAAATAATAGCATGTATCTTCCAGGTGTGTTGTGAGAGTAAACTTAGATAACATTTGTAAATGACTTGACCTGCTGCCTCTGCATAACTAGTGATTGATAAAATGTTTGTTTCTTTCCTTCTTTTGTTGTGGTCACTTTGGAATTCCACATAACTCCCAGAAGTGGGAGCTAGGTGTTGATTTTTTGGTACAACCAAGTATTTTATTGGAGCAAATAATTTTTTGTTATTGGTATACTCTTGCAAAGGGGAAGGCATCCAGAAATTTCTTTGTCTGGTACAAGGTATAATGCTTCCTGTACTGGTGATAAAATGTCTTATTACAGGGCTCTTCTTACTGAAATGATGTCCCTTTGCTTCCCCTCCTTTTGACATCTGGCATAGCAAGAGTTTTCCCAGGAAGGGGGGCTCACCATATGAGTCCCCAAATCTACATATAGATATAGTAACAGCAATTTATCTCTCCCAAAGACTCACTGTCAGGTTGTCACTAACATCTGAAGAAGTACTCCACTTATGCCAGTGAACTAGCGAAACATCCCAATTTAGCTTTACATATTTAGTTCAGCCTCAAAGAGTCTTTCTGAGATAACTAGGTGAGATAATTTAAATCATCCAATGTTATTAAGTCTATGCCCTCCTGGTTTGGTAGAATGAATTCCCTAAAGGACATTAAGAAGGAAATGAAAAGCTAGCCTCAGATAACGTGATCCTATTACTTGTACTGGTAACAAATGGAAGAATAAGAGTATTTTTAAAAATATATCTTTGATAAATATAGCTAACCACCAAGGATGTTTTTTTTTTAATGTGAGACACAATTGTATAATAGATATAATCATGAGTTTTCTAACAGTTACGAATGTGTGTTAGATATGTCATACAAACAGGAGACACACATACCTATATATGTACATAAACACAATGCACGTATGTGTGTGTGGTTATATACATATGTGTGTATATATACATATATATGTGTCTATATCTATATATATGAACAGACACACACACCTATATATGGTGTGGGTATTGCATTTTTCTTTCATGGTAATTGCTTCTTATTCTTCAGTCGAAAAAAAAAATCCTAGTTTGGGTGAGCAAGTTCATAATTTTTCCATTAGAATAGAAAATAGAGGAAAATTTTACTCTGATTCTGATTTAAACTGAAATGGACAGGAAATGCCTTATTTTAGGCTTAGTGGGTACACATAAACTTTAAGAAAGGGATTCTAAGACTTTAATGGGATCCATATTACTGTAAATCCTCCTCAATTAATCAGCTATTTTCCATGTTGTCTTAAAGAATTTTCCAGTAAGGTAAATAAAAGATGAATCTCTTATTTTATGACTCATAGAGTCTTTGTTGGCCAGCTAATTTTTTTAAAGCACATCAAAATTAAAGACAACATAATAAAATAATATTGTGTCCTTTGTAATGTTTCCTTCCTTCCTTCCTTCCTTCCTTCCTTCCTTCCTTCTTTCCTTCCTTCCTTCCTTCCTTCCTTCCTTCCTTCCTTCCTTCCTTCCTTTATTCTTCTCTTCCTTCTTTCTTCCCTCCCTCCCTCCCTCCTTCTTTTCATGCCTTATTCCTTCCCTCATTCCTTCTCTCTTACTTCCCTTCTTCCTTTCCCATTCCTCTCTCCCTCTTTCCTCCCCTTACTTTCTCTCTTTTCCTTGCTTTCTTCCAATATCCCAATATGTACATTTTTGATTATAGGAATGCCATTGGTGAAGCAAAATACAGCCTTAAAATTTTTTTTTCTTTTTCCAGTAAGGGGTCCCTCTTGTATGTGTTAACCTCATGTACTACTTTTTGATAAATGCAACCACAGAGATCACTCTGTTCAATGACCTCTGATTGTTAACATGAAGTAAGGCATAAAATAGAGAGGTCTCTGCATGTTGACCACAGACATTCTTCTCTTTTGTTTCTGAAGAATATTAGCTTGAAAATTAATGACTAAATTCACAGACATAGAATTGAAATTCTGAATAAATTTAAAAGTTTTCTATTGCTGTGAATTCATTACCAAACAAGGGATAGAGGTGATTACAAAAGATAAGTTGGATAATTTCCATTCAATGAAATGAAAGGCTTTTACATGAAGAAAATTAATAGAACTAAGATAAGAACAGAAGTGATTGAGGACAAAAGTCTTTGCATCAAATTTCTCTCAAAAGTGTCTGATACTGAAGATATATGGACAATCAACAGAAATACATGAAACCAAAAGGCATGCTCCAGAAATAAAATGGTCAAAGGATGTGAACAAATAATCCTCAAAAGAATTGTAAAATATTAACAACCACATGAAAGAATGCTCCAAATTCTAGTAAAAGAACAATTCGAATCAAAACAACCTTCAAAGCTTAGTTCACATCCAGCAAATTGGAAAAGATGAGAGCCATCAATATTGGAGGGGCTGTAATACAATTGTACACTAATGTATTATTGGTGGAGCTGTGAAGTTGATCCAATTATTCTGGAAGGTAATTTTAATTATTCTAAAAGAGTGACTGAAATTTCTGTAACTATCTGACTTAGAGATCTCTTTTCTAAGTATACAACAACCTTGAGGTTTGCAAAACCATACATACACACATTCATATATTTATATAAAATCTCATTTGATCCTATATTGGATTGTATCCCCGAAGGTAGGTGTTGCTATTATCTCTATTTCACAGATAAGGAAACTGAAGCTAAGTGACTTGCCCAAAATCTCACAGCTTATATGTCTGTAGGTGTGTGAGGTAGGATTTGAACATAAGTCTTTCTAAGGCTATGCTCAATTCTCTGTCCACTCCACCATCTTGCCTCCTATACACCAAGAAATTCTAAGATTGAAAGAAAGCTAAAATATTCATAGCAACACTTTTTTATGGTCACAAAGAATTGTAACAGAGTAGATATTTATCAACTGGGGCTTTGGCTAAGCAAGTTATCATAGGTGAATGTAATAGAATATTGTTTTGTTGTAAAAAAACAACAATGAATATGATTAAGTCAGAGATTTTATGGGAGGACATGAACTGATGAAAAATGAAGGACAAGGTATATAATATACACAGTGATACAATAATATAAATTGAATGAACAATGTAATAAAACATTCATAACTGAATGCTGTGATATGATAATTACTAAGCTTGGCCCAAAGGAAGCATATGAGAAGATATTCCCCTCCGTTTCTTTGTAGAGGGGGAGTATTTTGGGTATGGAAAATTGCACATAATGTCAAACTTTTATTATGTTGATTAGTTTTACTGAACTTGTTTCTTTTTCTGTTTTTTAAAAATTCTTTGCATTGTAGCCCTGACCCCCAATTTTCCATAGCGTAACATTTTGGGGGCCTATTTGGGGGTTATGTGTTGATACTTTCTCTGTAACTTATAGTCAAAGAATTGTCTAGAGCAATAGAGTCAAACTCAAATAGAAATGGGGCCTCTAAACCATATATAAGGATCTCAGTGGGTACATACTGACTTGGAAAATCATATATTAACATATTTTTATTGTATCTTAATTTATTCTATTAAATACTTCCTAGGCATATTTTAATCTGGTTTAGGCTGCTCTCAGGAGTATTATGTGTGCAGTGCATCCCTCTCTCAGTGTGTTTGACCCCTCTAGCCTAAAGAGATGAGTGGTTAATTGACTTGTCCAGGGTTACATATTCAGTATGTTAGAAATGGGAGTTGAATCATGGTCTTCCTGGCTCCAAGGCCAGCTCTCTCTAGCCATTATGCCTTGAATGTTTCATTTGCCTCTTTCACTGCCTCTTTTGTATATAAGAAGGAAAAATCGAGTCACTTTTTCTTCTCTCCTCTCTTCCCCCTTCCCTTTCCCTTCTCTTTCTCTTTCTCCCTCCCTCCCTCCCTCTCTCTCTCTGTGCCCTCATTCTCTTCTCATTCTCTCACTCTCTCCCCTCCTCATTTCCTCTCTCCACTTTATCCCCCCTCTTTCCCCCTCCTTCCTATTTCTGTCTCTCTCACTTTAATGTTTAAATTAAACACTTTTCCTACTGAAAGTTTTATTCTCACATGGTCAGGTAATTGAACAGATTGTTACTGGATGGGGGTTTTTTACCATCCTTTGCATACTTGATCACTCCCAAATAGCTAAACCAAACCTGGGAAAAGTAGAAAAGGGCTTCAGTCAGAATTCTCAGAAATTTCAGAGGTTCCATGTTCCATGTGATTTGTAGAATCTTAAAGTTGGAGCTCAGAGGTCATCTACTGCAACCCAATGTGAAGCATAAACTCCTCTAAAACAGCATTCAGCCTCTGCTAAGGGAGCTCTAAATGACAGGGAATTTTTGACCTCAAGGAGCATCCTGTTGGGTTGTAGATCCTTGTAGATCCTACCTGCTGATCCCAGTCAGGTCTCAGGCCCAGAAGAACACTTCTATACCCTCTTCCATGGGATAACCTTACAAATATTTTAACAAACATCTCCCATCCCTCCCCATTGACAGGTCTCTAAAAAGTCTTGTACCCCTTTCTACATCTTTGTCGTTTATTTTTGGCCAAGTTCAAAGTCCTTCCTAAAATGTGACATGACGTACTTACCACACTATTTCAGTGCTCTCTAGATAGGTGTACAATGACCTCCATCATTTTAACTCCTTAAACTTTAGGATCTTATAAATGTCCGGACTCAATCTGACTGGAGTCATTTAAAGCCCTGCCCAATCTGACTCCAGTCTACCTTTCTTGGTTTATTAAATCCAATTCCCTTTCTTGTACTTTATGTTCTAGCCAAACTGGTCTTCTTGGTCTTCTTCACCATGCCATGCTATCTCAAAAGGGCTACTCATGCAGGACTTTACTTCTTAAGTGACTATATGAGGAGCCTGTTCACACTAAGTAAATTGCATGTCTACTATTTGCTCTGCCATCGGAATGTGAGCTCTCTCAGGGCAGGGACTGTCTTTTGTTGTTGTTGTTGTTGGTATCACCAGCACTTAACATAGTGCCTGGAACATAGTAGATTCTTACTAAATGCTTACTCACCAACCTACTGACCAGCCCACCTCCTAGATGTATATTTTATAGTACTTCTCACACAAGTTATCATTACCAGTATGCTGCAGCCTGTTCAAATCCACCACATGTATATTCAATTAAATTTAGCAAGTATTGCACTTACTAAGTATAAGACACTGAGGGAAGTAATAAAGGTACAAAGATAAAAAGAAAAAAAAAACACCTTCTTTCAAGGAATTCATATTCTACTAGGAGGTTACAATAAATGTAAGAAAGTGAATACAAAATAATTTAAGATAGAAAAGGCCACTAACAACTCAAGGGAACAGGAATGTTTTCTCATCTCCTGGTCCTAGCTCACCCTCAGGCCTACTCCACCTCTGCACAGGGTCCCTGGCTCCCTGGGACAAGTCCAGTCTGAGGCTAACTCACTGATGGGTAAATCTCTGCCTGTAGCTTTCATATCATGAGCTTAATAATATTATAAAAATTATAATTACAACATGTTCAAGGGAAAGTAGATATACTTATACATAATTGGTGGACCTGTGAATCAGTCCAATTGTCCTGGAAAACAATTTGGAAACATAGGAGGAAAGTCACTAAATTGTGCACGCAAACCCTTTGACCTCCCATCCCACCACTGGGCAAGGGCCACAAGAAGTTAATTACAGAAATGTTGTTATTCATTCTTTTCAGTTGGTTCTGACCCTTGGTTATTCCTTTGGGGGTTTTCTTGGCAAAGATACTAGAGTGGTTTGTCATTTCCTTCTCCAGTGGATTCATTTTGTCAGACAATCAGAAGTTAAATGACTTGCTCAGAGTCACATAGATAGGAAGTGTTTGAGAAGACAGAAATATAAGTTATATATGTTATACATGACTTGCCCAGGGCCACACCGTCAGAACAATAATATTATTTAACATTTGTATAGCAATTTAAAGCTTACAAAGTGGTTTGCCAATATTATCTCATTTGATCCTCACAGCAATGCTGTGAGGTACATGTGAGTGTTATCTTCATGTTATAGATGAGGAAACTGAGACGGAGAAAGGTTAAGTGCCTTTCCCAGAGTCATTTAGCTAGTATGCAAGGTGTCCCAAAGATCTTAGGGCAGCTGTAAGCTTAATAGCTATTAACAACAATAGATATTATTATGCCTTTAGGCAATGAGACGTAGAGTTACTCTAAGACTTTTGGAGTCTTGTATATAAGTGTAGGACTTGAACCTGGGTTTTCCTTGTTTTAAAACCATGTCTCTATCCGTCACAAGAAGCTATGTGTCATATTGTAAGGCTAAATGCTTGTTGTTTAATTGGTGTGGCTGTGGGACAATCATTCAATCTCTCAAGTTTTACCTGTACTAAGTTACTTTAATGTTATCTGGGTTGCATGCTAAAATTTCCTTAATTGAAGTTGTCAATTGTGTCATTGAATTGATTATATTCTGGACTGGTTTTGACCGGGGCAGGGGGGAGATAGGGAAAGTAGGGGAAGATCTGGACATCTCATTGTAAATGTTGTAAATCAAATATCCCCTTTTACCCTTGGAGGATGCCAAGGGAGAGTTAATTGAAGCTCAATGCAGACAGGCCATCCCCAGTTCTTTCAAAAAATCTCTATAATCTACTGCTCAAATCAAGTTCCTCTCAGTCCACTCCATCTTAATTCTTTGGAGATTATAGTGCTGAGAATTTAGAGGTGAATTTAAATAATGCATTTTGGTTACTCTGTGATTCTGTGTGATATATGTTGTCCCAATTCTGAACTTGAATTTAAAAGGGTAAGAGTGCCCAGAATGTCCCAGAATACACTTTGCTGGAGGTGTAAAGTCATAAATTAGCAATAAGTACACTCAAGAGAAATGTTGTAATTAGTTGAGGGATTTCCATGCTATGGATCTGGCCTTTTTTGACCAGATGTTACAAAATCTGTCTTCTTGAGATTGATGGATATTTTAAAATGGAATCCTCCTTTGGAATAGCATGGGGCCAAGATCAGTTCTTTCAATTTAGAAAACTATGTGACATGAAACCTGAAGTGTTTTCTTTCTCTTTGGGTAATAGTATACCTTACCTTGAACACATAAATATTATCCTTTTATGGTAGTATGGAGAAGGGAGAAGCTGGAAATAAAGAGGGACGTTAGCAATGAATGACACCACCCCCCCCCAAAAAAGTTGGCTGGCCATTTAGTAATTCACATTCCTTAAGGAAAGAAGGTCTTGAGGAGTCATGATTTAAATTCCCCCTTTATATCACCCAAAGGATACTGCCAAATCTCAGAGTTTAAAGCCCATGGAACTGTACAGCTATGAACACTTTTATTTTTGCTTAAATTTAGACCCTTCCAGTGCCAACTTTTGAAATGGGAAATAGGACAAAGTGACCTTTTATAAGCACACAGGGACCCAAAGATTAATTTTACTTTTCAAGGAGCTATAGGGGGAAAATTATATAGAAGGCAAAAACCCAACCCAAAATAAGCAAATAAAAGTCTCTTACTTTACCTCTGCTTCTTGTCCATGCCTCTATTTCTTAACTCTTTCACTACCTTCAATAATGCAGGTGTTCTAAATCATGTTTCTAGCTGGTAAAGAAGTATTTATTAAGGGTCTACCATGTCTCAAGCACTTTACAATTATGTTCTCATTTGATCCTAACAACAACTCTGGGAGGTAAGTGCTATTGTTATCCATATTTATAGTTGAGGAAACTGAGGAAGAAAGAAGTTAAGTGACTTGTCCAGAGTCACACAGCTCCCAAATATCTGAGGCAGGATTTGAACTCACATCTTCCTGACTGCAGGTCCAGTGCTGTAGTCACTCCAACATCCAGCTGTCTCAACACTAGACAGATATTTCCTCATCTTTTTAATCCTTACCATCACCAACACAACAGCTTCTCTCCTTATGTAGCTCTTGGCTTGGTTCCTCCATCACTTACTGAAATACAAGCCATTTCAATGTTTTAAAAATAATTTAAAACAATTTAAAAACAATTCAACACAGAATTCCTCTAATGCAGCACATAGGAATCTTATGACATCTCTTTCCCAGTTTCTCCCTTTGGAGTTTCATGGAAGAGACCAAGAAAAGGCTACTTTGTGCTTGATGAGGGAAGACTCAGAGACTACTTGGTCTTAATCTGCTAAAAATCTGACTTCATATGCCTGAAGGGCTATAAAACTGTGAATACCCTTTGATCAAGCAATACTGCTTCTAGGGCTATATCCAAAAGAGATCATCCAAATGGGAAAAGAACCCACATGTGCAATAATATTTATAGCAGCTCTTCTGGTGGTGGCAAAGAACTAGACATTGAGGGAATGCCCATCAACCGGGAAACAGCTGAACAAGTTGTGGTATATGAATGTAATGGAATATTATTGTGCTATAAGAAATGAGGAGCAGGCAGACTTCAGAAAAACCTGGAAAGATTTACATGAACTGATGCTGAATGAGGGGAATAGAACCAGGAGAACATTGTACACAGTTGTAGCCACATTGTGTGATGACTAACTTTGACAGACTTGGCTCTTCTCAGCAATGCAGGGTCTAAGACAACTCCAAAAGGTTCATGATGAAAAATGCTATCCACACACAGAGAAAGAATTACAGAGTCTGAATGTAGAACAAAGCATACTATTTGCTCTCTCTCTTTTTGGTTTTGTTTTGTTTTGTTTCTTCTTTCTTGTGGTTTATTCCATTGGTTGTAATTCTTCTTTGCAACGTGGCTAATGTGAAAACATGTTTAATTGAATGTGTATGTAGAGCCTATATCAGATTGCATGCTGTCTTGGAGAGAGGGAACGGGAGGGAAGGGGAGAAAATTTGGAACTCAAAAACTTGTGGAACTGAATGTTGTAAACTAAAAATGAATAAATAAATAAATAAATAAGAAATATGGGTTCAGATAAAGGCATGCAGTTTACAGAATTCTGCTAGCTGTAGAAGTGGACTGTCATGGGACTATTTACAAAGCCGAGAGAGCATGGGGTAAATATGACAAGTTTTAACAGAAGTAACCCTCTGGGAAGAATGAATGCATTAACCCTTGTCTGATGTATGATGAGAAATTTGTTTCTCACACTTTAAACACCCAAAGAGGACAGCCAGGTGTGCAGTAGATAGAGTGCTAGGCTTGGAACCATCAAGACTCATCTTCCTGAATTCAAATCTGATCTCAGACATTTACTAGCTGTGTGACTGTGAGCAAGTCACTTAACCCTGTTTGCCTCAGTTCCTTATCTGTCAGATGAGCTGGAGGAGGAAATGGCAAATGATTCCAACATCTCTGCCAAGAAAACCCCAAATGGGGTGATGAAGAGTCAAAACAACTGAAAATGACACCCCAAGATACCCAGGGAGTTTGTAATTTCATAGTTAGGTGCTGGTGGGAAGAGGAAGGTTAGAAAGTGTTATGACTATGGGAGGCAGCAGTAGAGTGGAAAAAAAGCATTGGATTTATAGCTGGAAGGCTTGGGTTTAAAATCTGCAGCTGTTTCTTAATGGCTGTGTTAACTTGAGGAAGTTCCTTCACTATCTTTAGTTTTCTCATCTGTGAAATGAGAGTATTAGACTAAGGTAACCTTTGAGAACCCTTCTACCTCTGATTTCTATGATCCCAGGTTGGCCAATTGTTGACTAGGTGACCTTGGGCAAGTAACCCTCACCAAGCCAGAGTTTTACCATATATCAGATAAAGGGGGTTAATATAGGTGACCTTTAAGGTTCCATCTGGCTCAAAATCTATGATCTTATTAACTCTAGTACTAGGCATCAAAGTTCCATAAAGGTGCATCCTATTGGGGTTGGGGACAGTGGGGATGAGGGGAAGAATAGAGTAGGATGAGAGAATATGAGATTCTCCAGAGTGAACAGACTCATTTTTCAATTTTTCATTGAGGTAGTTCAGCCGTACAAGCATTTAGAGGGAGTATATGACTTCAGCCAGTTAGTAAGACCAAACTGTTGTACAAGAAAAAATGAGAGCATCAATACAAGCTCTTTTCCCATAAGAGTCAATGGAACACACATAACTAGCATCAAAAAGGAAACATAAAAACAACTACAGACCCTGTAGTGTTTATACTTAGTAGACCTCACATTCCTGCATTCATGTGCTTGTGAAGGCAGTCAATAAACATTTTATTAAGCACCTACTATCTGATAGGTACTGTTTCAATAACTGAAACTTTAAAAAAAATTTTAAAAATAGAATCTATTGGTTGACACGAACAAATCTTCAATGATTAACATGGTGCTAGCAGTAAACTTGAGGGCAGGGACTATCTTTTGCTTCTTTTGTGTTCCTAGCACTTAGTGCACTGCCTGGCACATAGTAGGTCCTTAATAAACATTTATTGAATGAATGAATGAGTAAATCATTTCCTTAGAGAACACCTTGTTGACTGGAGTATTTTGCCATTAGGAATATGCTATTAAAAATAAGCAACTTTATCTTTTCCCCTCTGTCCTTTATTCTAATGTTTTCTATATTTTATTCTAATATTTTTTCTTTTTTTAAAAAAATTATTGACTTTTAATTTACATCATTCAGTTCCACAAGTTTTTGAGTTCCAAATTTTCTCCTCGTCCTCCCCAACCACACCATGGTGGCGTGCACTCTAATATAGGTTCTACATGTACCCTCACATTAAACATTAGTCAAGTTCAATATTTTTTTAATAAGCTAAGAAAATTCTAGTAGGTTATCCTTTTATTGTTATGACTGTTATCCTGTCAAAGAATAGTAGTTTTCCTATGTTGCCCAAGGCAATGTAGAATGGTAGAAAGAATGGTGGATTTTGAGTTAGAAAATCTGACTTTGAATGTCAACTTTGTCACCCTTTACCCATTTGACCTTGGGCTTAATGTCTGGAGTTATGTCTGGACTTAAGTTTTCTCATTTGTAAAATGAAGAAGTTGAATCTAATGGTTTCTGATGTCTTTTTAGTATCTAAAACTATGACCCTTCTGTTATTGAAGATGGTCATGTATTTCAGCAAAGACTGGATGAAAACTTTTTAGGAATATTACAGAAAATATTATTTTTCTAGGTTTGGGGTGAGCTAGATCAGAAGTTCTTAGATTTCATGGGGTCTGTGAATGCTCATGGGAAAAGTATTACAGCTTTATTTTCACTAACCTCTAACTAAAATTCAGCATTTCCTTCAATTATGATTAACTCCCTTCCCCTAATGACCCATTATTCTGAGGAGTCTGAGAAGGATTTCCCAGGCTACCAAAGGGGTCTGTGACATAAAAAATGTTAAAATTCCTCAATGTATGATAACTTTTCCAATTTTAAAATTCAGTCAATCTGATTTAATTTTTTGTACTTACAAAACAAAGGTAGATTTTGCCCCCTTTACTAATCAAGAAATCAACAGATATGTATTAAACACCAAATATATTCTAGGCACTGTGTTAAGTGCTGAGGATAGAGGCAAAAAACAGTCCCTGCCCACAAGGAGCTTACAATTTAATAGTCTAGTAAGCTTGCAGTCCTAATAAACAAATAGAATATAAATTTATTCCTTTTCATACTTCCTCAATAACAAAGAAGTAATTTGAATAAAAAATGGGTATTTTTGAAGAAAAGAATCTTTGGGTGGAGTGATGTGGAGAAACTTTGAAGAAAGTACCTCCAGTGAATGAAGTGAGAAATGTCAAATGGAATTTCCATGCAGTTTGCTATTCTTATGATGTTTAGTACTCTCTAGATGTCTAAGAAATATCCATTGTTGAATTCTCAAATTTAGTAACTTCTCTTTAATGCTACAGTTTCTAGGATTTCTCTACTTTTCTAGTCAAAAGGATTCAATAGAAGGAAGGTTCTAAATATATCCAGGAGAATTGATCTTGTTGCTGGGAAATGAAAGAATTCATGCATTTGTTAGAAGGCCTCTTTATGTAGATTCCATGCAGGCCATTCAGCACGGGGCACTCTCAACAGCCCCTTTAATTGGGTGCGGGTATCATGGAAAACGAATGTGTGAGCACGAGTGCCACATCCAAACTTTGTCCTGGCGCCATGTCACCATGACTCACTATTGCTGCAATATCAGTCAGCAGCAATTACCACACACTTCCTTTCTGGTTGTTCTTGTAAAAAAAACAACCTATCTAATAAACTTAAGCCAAATTTAAACAGAATATTTAAAACATCAAAACAGTGAGAAAACATGAGTCATCCCAACACAATGTCCGGATATTGCACTGCTCATTATTATATAGCTCTCTGGGATCCTAACGGAAGAGAGTCTCTGTTTTGTCTCTCCACTCCTCTACTGCTGATTAGGAGAGAGGGGGAAGAAGATGGTATTTCTCTTTAAGCCAGCATCTTCTCTGTTTCTCTCTCCTTTCTTTGCTGTGATTAAAAAAAAAAATCAGATCCAAGAGCTCTGTCTCTTCAACCTTTCTCAGAGGCTGAGGTTTCTGAGGAATTAACTACTGAATGCTATTCTTGGAGAGGCTTATATTTGTGTCCTGTTTTCTGGGGGCAATGCCAGTGTTGTCCCAGTGACAAAATTGGTGGGGAAATGAATTTATAAAATGATAATCCAAGCAATTGAGTAAATGTCCATTTAATTACTTTCAAATGGAAAAGAAAAAAACTAGCTGTCAGAATGTTTAATGATCCACATGAGAGTTAGTTGTGATGTACTGCTCAGTGATTTATGGCATAGCATGACTGATGCCAAAGTAATAGGATCAGACAGTTTTAATCTGGTCACCCTGTCTTCTATGGAATCATGTCAACATAACATCATTCAGGAAGATTTTGCAACCTAACAACATACATGACAGAAATGCTCTCAAACGTCAGCCTGGCAGGACTGAAATCATTTATTTAAGAGATTAGTGGATGGTAATTCCTTTTTCACGGGGATAGTAATTTTCAGGGGCAAAGGGTTGTTTGGGAGACTGAATGTGCTTTTCCTTTGAGTTGGCATGAGGAGAAATGGTATTTGGAAGAAACATTTGTCTAGGGATATCTAAGTATTTCTTAAGTTGGTTGGTTTCTTGGTTGATGTTCTTTTTATCAAAAAAATAATAATAGTAATAAGTAATCAGTGCTCAAAGGAAACCTAGATGAGTCAAATGAGAAGTTATTCCATTATAATTTAACTTCATGAGCACCCATGGCTGTGTTTATTAGCTTTAGGTGGTGTGGCATGGCAGCCATGAATTCATTCTGGCCACAGGCAATTCATTCATTATAGTAGTTTGAGTGATTGATGTGGTTTACCAGCTGATCAATTCAGGCATGGCAATTGGTGTTAATCAATATGAGAGCCAATTCACACAGCTAAGCAGTGCCCTTATTCAATCATTTCTTGCACACACACAGCCGGGACTGAGTTACTGGTTTGTTTTCTGATAGCTAAGTGGTATGTATGGTTAAAAATAATAGATATGTTTAATAGAGGTTGTATTTTTTTTATTTTGAGGGGAAATAGAATTTCTGTAGATCAAGCGACAGTAGAAAATAATTTGTCAGGCTGGCAATAGAACACATTGAAACAACATAGAAAATTTTTCAAAAGATAAATGAGAAACCAAAGTAATTAAATTCAAAGGGTGTGCCCTACAGAACCTGGTCATTGGATGAGCCATTTGTTTTACCTTTAAAGCCAGGATCAGTCCTTAAACTGGGGCCTGTGACTTTTTTTTTTGAAGGAGAAGATAGGGCAATTGGGGTTAAATGACTTGCCCAAGGTCACACAGCTTGTAAGTGTCAAGAGTCTGAGGTCACATTTGAACTCAGGTCCTTCTGACTCCAGGGCTGGTGCTCTATTCACTGCACCACTTAGCTGCCCCATGTGAACTTTTAAAAACTGTATTTCAAAGTAATTAATTTTCTCTATAATTCTCTGTATTTATTTTTTTAAACTTGAAAACATTATTCTGAAAATGGGTAGTTGGTCTTTACTAGACCTATCAAAGAGGTTCATGATCTGTAAAAGAACATTTTGAGGGCATTTCACAGAATCATAGATTTAAGCTAGAAGGAACTTTGGAGGTAAGTCACCAAATCCATCCCCTTCATTTTATAGCTGAGGAAACTGTTTCTATGAGGCATAGAAAAGGAGTAGCTTTTCTTACTGGCTGTATGTTCCCACGTATGTTATGCAATTAGCTAAATTGCCCAGGGTTACACAGCCAGCAAGTGAGGTATGATTTTGATGGGTCTTCAAGGATACAAGCCCAGGGTTCCATCTGCTACAGTACACTGCCTTTCCTAATGGAAGGCATTCTCATTCTCATATACATCATTGAGGGTGATGTTGGAGATGATAGGGATGGGTCCAGATATTTTAGATTGGAGCCCAAAGGGACTTAACTGAACTCCTCATGAAATAGAAAGAACCTGTGCTAATTGACAGGCCTAGGAAGGGAGCTGAGACGAGAGCTGGCTTGGGTATCTATGGAGTGCATCTCTAAATCTATACACATTCCCCAAAAAATCCTGGGATGTAGAGATGGCAATTTTGTATCATGGTATGTCTGTTTTGTCCAGAGATGGCAGGCATGGGGACTCAGAAGTACTGACTTTCCACAGTTGCCATTGAATCAATGGAGATAAAGGTCTTGTGTTTCCTTCCCTCTTCTTTTCTTTGTTAAAAAATTAGTCAGCAAGACTATTTCAATCTCTTTAAGTAAACAGTTTGATAACACTTATTTTGGCATAAAGGCCTGAAAGCTGTCTTGCTTCTAACACACACTGGCTGTGTGACTCTGGGCAAGTCATTCAAGCTCTGAGGGCTATTGGCATCTTTCTAAGACTGAACTGCAGAGAAGGCACAGACCTGCATTGGTAGAGTGAATTTTCTCATCAATGAGTTCTTTATAACAGTAAAATCAATAGCTCCAGTCCCTTCCCCTTCCCCAACAATTTGCTAGACCTGAGAAAACTCAGACACTTTTGGTGTTAGTTAGTAATCTCACCATTTTTCAAATTTTTATGCTCAGCAAAAAAGTTGCTGATACCATTTTATTATTAATAATTATAATCTCCTTTTTATTCCTCTAAAAGCACATGTGTATTTTTAGGGAAACATAATCCCTGTGTTTTTCTGACTCCTTTACAAATAACTCAACAAAATGTTCCTGAGTGAAAATTATTTATGTGTGAAAAAAGTCTCAAAAACTTTTACAGTGTCTGTTTTTAGCACCAGGAAGCTATGCTTTCTTTGCCAGTGTTGAGAGAACAGGCAGAGGGGATTCAGATAAGTTCCAAACCCAAATCACTAGGTTTAAGTTAATGCTATGCTTGGTTAAATGGAATCTCCTATTCCTCCAATTCAGGCTGCCAGTCATTATACTGGTGGTGGTGGCATTCCATGTATATATGGGAGGTCTTTATAACTGAGCATAAGACCACAAACTTTCTCCCTTCCCCAAGGAGAGGAAACTATGTAGTGGGGCTGAATGACATAAAAAAATGAAACCCATTTCTCTCTTCAGTATCTTTGTCAGTTTTCATGGAAAGGTAGGATTAAGAAACTTTCTTGGCATACACAGATACTATTGCCCTTAGCTTAGTGTTGGGGAGAGTGCAAGGAGCAGCAGAAAATACTAATAAGAAAGGTATTGATAAGTATGAGTAGAACAAACTCACATTGTAAGCTGATGGATTTTTTTGGAGTGCCTGAACATTTGGGACTCCATTTCCAATTTTATTTCTAAAATTATTTTTCAGGACTATGAAGATGTTCTGTGGTAATCTTTCCTCATAGCTATATATGTACCTAGAATATTTTCAACAGATCAATAAATTGGTTCCCAAATAATATGTAATATATGAATTGGTTAGAAACAGAGAGGACCATAGCATCATGGGATTACAGCTTGAGAGTTTTAAGGGACCTCTCTTTGAGTCCATCTAGTCCAACCTATTAATTTTAAAAAAAAATTTTTTTTATTTACTCATTTACTTTTAATTTACAAGATTCAGTTCCACAATCACTTGAGTTTCAGATTTTCTCCCCTCCCTCCCCCTCCCCCCCATGGTGGCATGCAATCATGTATAGGATCTGCAAATACTTTCACATTGTACAATAGTTTGCCAACCTATTAATTTTATAGATGAGGAGATAAAGGCCCATTGACTTGCCAAACAGGCAGAGATTTGCAAGTCATAGCAGTCTGACACTATGTTAGAAAAGAGTTACAAGGAGATATAATAAATAATAAAATGAAGAATATGCAAATACTCATTGAGCAAAATGGAAAAGCTCATAGAGAGATACATGCTTGCTTTAAAAAATTCTCGGAACATCCCTTGACTTCAGATGTCACATCTGTCTTACAGAAATTACAAGAAGAAAACAACAGGCTTTACAAAATCATTTCAAAATAAACACTCTACAACCCTAATGGAAAAACATCTGCAGTCTTTAGCTCATTACCACAGTTTGTCATGAAGGTTTACACATAATTATGCATTTTTCCTTGGATTTATTATTGTAGCCTGCTGTACTATAAGGCTGTGGTTCATGGTAGGAAAGTAGTTTTTGTTGCTAATGTTGCTAAGAGGTTGATAGGCAAGGTGCAGAACCTATTGAAATGAACAAGGAAGGAGACAGGGACAGATGGAAGACAAGAGAGTAGTTTTGATGGAGTTTTCAGGATTAGATGAATTGCACCTGAAAATCTTTGGCTTATTTGGTCAAGTGGAGAAAGATAGACAATATTAACTGTCTGCCAGCATGGAAGGTAGGTTGAAGTAACATTTTGCATTTAGGGAAGAAGTTGAATGAATCCATAAATACAGTCACATTAAAGAAAATGTCCTTTACAAACTCAGAGCCATATTTATTTATTTTTTACTTAAGGGTAGCAGGCACTAGGAGGTCAAAGTCCTGGTCTCTGGGCTTTGCATAGGAGCCAGCTCAATAGGGAGAGAAGAGTCAGAGAGACAAGCAATGGAGAGAGTAACTAGCTGAGTTTCTGTCATGCCTTGAACATTTTAGGTGTTTGATAAATGTCTGTTGAAGTGTGTGTGATTATCTTTTTCCTAATCCTCCATTAGGTTTCATCACTATGGTATTCAGCTCTTAGAGGGCAGGAACTATTTCATTTTTGACTTTATGTAAGTATGGAAGTAGTGTTAAATAAATTATTGAGGATTGCTTTCTGTGCCTTCTGATTAGTATATGACGTTGATTTAATGAAGAATCAATTGGTAAAAGTTTAGATCTTCTTAGAAAGTTTTTGAACATTCAATTCATTCATTGCTATGACTAGCAGCTTGGGCACCAAGGGCAAGCAGCATAAAATGCATCCTCTAGTGAGCTTTGTAATTTATAATGTGGAAATTATACACATCAAAATTCCATCATTTTGTTGGTATGAGGATTCTCTCCACTACTGCAGATTGCAGTTCATTTAAAGAGCTGTCAGGAGCTCAGAGGGGTTAAATGACTTGGCAATGGTCACATAGCTAATGTCATAATTAGGCTTTTGACCTGGGTCTTTCTGATTCCAAATTTGGCATTCTATCCATTAAACCACCCTACCTCTCCATGACCACATGATTCTGTGATCCTTTATGTAATAAACCTCGTCAGGAATAAAACAGGGAGATGTATGCAGACTGAAGGTGTTTAATGATGTGGGATAGAAGAGACCCAGCAGAAGCTGAAAAAGATTCCCTGTGAATGCTGAGGTTCACCAGTTGCTCCTGTTTACAGATGAAGTGCAGTTTTCATCAAGCCCCAAACTATCACAGAATCTTCTGTGAAAGACCTGTGATCACCCAAGAGTTTGACCTGATCATCCACACAAAAAATGCCAAGTGGATGAAGAATGATTATTGCACAGATTTCAACATGCGCACCCTATAGAGCTTGTCCAACAGGACAAACAGCACAGATGGAGAATGAGTTGGTCTCAGAGTTCAATAGGATAAGGGAATAGGCTGGAATGACTTCAAGAAATTTCAAAACTCTTTTGCTGAACTTAAACTTCTAATGAAAGCAAAAGTCCATCTTTTCAATATTAACATTCTACTACTGTTGATGAATGGCAAAAAGACATAGAATACAACTGCCTCTGAAGAACTAAGATATCATACAGAACAGCAGATGGGTATATAGTGTGACATGTTTCTTGAGCACTTTTTTCTTTTGAGAACCAGTTGTTAACTACCTCTGGTGATAGGTCTGGAATTTGGTAAGATGATGGGATTTGTGGAATGTTCATGGAGGACTAGAACTTCTGGGCTTGTTGAACCCTTTTCAGGGCTGCTCATCCACCTTTGGTGTCTATTTGACACTCAACTCTCACCTGTGGCTCCAAGAAACTGTAGCATGCGCAGTGACCACATCCAGGTAAACCATTTTGGCTGTTGATGTTGTGCAATTCTGCCTCACTTTAATCTAATTCATGTACAAGTCAAGACACCACCCTATGATATCACTGATCCTCTTTGAAAAACTGAAGGATGAACAACAACCCAGGAAATGTCAGTCATTTTGAATTTATATTGTAAAGTTCTCTGACTTTTACTTACGCAAGTAACAAGAGAATTTTGCTCTCAAATGCTAAAGGTTCTCTCTTGTAGAATTCCGATGATTTTGTACAACTCTGCCTCACTTAAATCTAATTCATGCATGAGTCAAGACATCATCTGTGATGTCATTGGTCCTCTTTGAGAAGGAAGGATAAACAAAAAGTAAGATTGTTCACCACACAGAGCCCAAAGTCACACTGGTGAGAACTTAAGTCCAGGTGGAACATGGAGGTGGGAGAGTAGGCAGCTTGGAGGATCTCTGAAGAAAATAGGCTGGCCTCAACCAAGTTATCCTTTGCTTTAGCTACATCACTCTCCCATCTTCCTTATTACATATTTCTTTGATACTATTCTTTATTCCATTTCTTATTAGCATTTCCGTATGTGCTAGGTGTGGTGACTTACTCATGTCCACCACACAGCTCTCCATTGCCCAATAAGTGATAATCAAACCTTTACTCTTTCCTTCCCTTCAGCATCCTGACTCCTACTCTGCCTCACCACAACTGTAACCCAGCTATACTCCTAAGCTCTATATCTGACATATCCATAGACCTTACCCCTGAAACATCCCTAGGCTGTGCCCTTTTTCCTTAGAGAAATGTTATCCATTTTGTCAGAGACCCTTTAACTTCTTTACCTGTTGCAAATTTTTACCCTTGGACAATTTCTTGCTCTGATTGTCTTGTCCACTTATGGATCAACCTTTGGCAGTAAATATTCTTTGGGACTGCTGAGTATTGTTTGTGGATCAATGTCAGGCCAGAGATTGAGGTTTGGGAAGATAAGGCAAGGGAATAAGCATCTATAGAGTGTCTGTTAGTCCCTGGCACTGTGCTAAACACTTAAAAAACCCAGCAAAAACCAAAAACAAGTACTATCTCATTGGATAATTTTAGAAGCATTGATCTGGAGCTCTGACTCAATAATTTACCAAGTGATAAAATAGACTGATTAGCACATGGTGCCTAGAGCATGGCTGGGTACCAGCATATACATCCTACATTCATGTATACATTGTGCTCAGAAAGTAGCTCTCTGACCTATGCTCATGTCTTCCTCCTATGATGTGACTGTTTCAAGCTTAGTATCTTTCCAAACAGTCTTAAGATACATACTTGGAAAAAAAAAACAGTCTCTGAAAATAAGCAAGTGTAATTAATAAAATAGCTCTGACCGGTTTTGTAAATCTTGAGTTTCACTTTCACAGAGTGCCAGATAGTATGAATTATTATGAATTATTCTCAATACAGATGAGAGCCCTTATTTGGCTAAATTCAGAATCTAATTTAAAACCATGGGCTGCAAGTTAAGAAGCCAAAATATTAGAACTTATCATTCCATATGACTATTTTAGAGCTCAAATGCCAAACCATTGCATGGTTTGAAAACATAATTTCGTTACACAGAAATACTTAATTTCAAATGTTTTTATGTCAGTATAGCAGAAGCTTCTATTTACCCAGAGACACTTTAAAATCAAGTTTCCTTTGAATAATAGGAATTTAAAGTAGAAGAAAAAGGATTAATTAAACTCAACATTAAAAAAAAGTTTTGTGAAATTGAAATGCTTTAAGATAATTTTATCCTTGTTCAAAACAGCAGGTATGGTTCATTGAAATTAGTATGAGGGTACCAAAGAAATATACTTCTTCCCCATCTCTGCCTTCTGGAAATCCTCATTTCCTTTACAGCGAAGTTCAGACACCACCTTCTACAATGTAACCTTCCTCGTCCTTCCTCTGTCCCCAAATCTCCCCTTGTACTGCTTCCTAACCAAAAATTACCTTTATTTTATGTTGTATTTATTTTGTATGTACCTATTATTTCTCCAGCTGGATTGTAGGCTCCTTGAGGGCAGGGACTACTTTTTTGTGTTATTGATGTATTTTGTTTTTTAATTACAAATATTTATAGTCTCTTCTAATAAGTAAAAAATGAAGTAAAACTAATAATCCAATGATCTCACCTGAAAGTTCAATATTTCGGAGCTGAAGCACTTCTCACCTTGAAAATCTCTATTAAAAAATTAATAGAAATCAGTTTTCTTTCTCCATCCCCCACCCCACTGAAAGAAAGAGAACTAAATTTGTTTTTCTTTTAACAAATATTTATAATCAAGCAAAACAAATTCCCTCAATGACTCTATTACTGAGATGAGAGCTTGAGAAATCCTGGTCTTTTGGCTCCCAGTTTTGAGAGAAGAAACATGGTTCCAGATTCTCTTCAGTTTCCTGAAGGAAGAGAAAGACTTGGGGAAGAAGACACGTAGAGGAGCCAGTGCCCTGATTGTGTCCTTATTCTCAGATTTATATACATATGTATGTAAAAAACAGGGACTGTTTTTGCTTAATCTTTTTACTCAGCACCTAGCATGGTATCTGGAATATAGGAGGTATTTAATAAATGCTTGTTGATTGATAACTAAGAAAGTAGAGAGAAACCTTCTAATTGAAGTTTGAATAATTATTTGGTATGGAAACGTTCCAGATAGAGACTTCAAATATATTTTTCTGTTTGTTATGGGGATTTTTGAAATTAATTAATTTATTTTAGTCTTCAACATTCATTTCCACTAGATTTTGAGTTCCGAATTTTCTCTCCATCTTTCTCCTCCGCCCTTAAGATGACATGCATTCTGATTATCCCTTCCCCCAGTCTGCCTTCTTTGCTATCACCTCTTTGTTCCTATGCCCCGCCCCCTCACTTGCAAGAGGGATTTCTATACCCCATTGCCTGTACATCTTACTTCCCAGTTTCATGTAAAAACCATTTTTAACAATTGATTTTAACTCTGAATTCCAAATTCTCTCCCTTCTTCCCTCCCCACCTGCCCCCATTGAGAAGGCAAGCAATTCAATATAGGTTATACATGTGTAGTTATGCAGAACACTTCCATAATAGTCATATTGTGAAAGACTGTATTTCCCTCCATCCTATCCCACCCTCCATTTAATCTATTCTCTCCTTTGATCCTCTCCTTTTTCAGAAGAGTTTGCTTCCAACTATACCTGCCCCCAATCTGCCTTCCCTTCTATCATTCCCCACCTCCCATTCCCTACCCCTACTTTCCTGTAGGGTAAAATACCCAATTGATGTTTATGTTATTCCCTCCTTAAGCCAAATCCTATGAGAATGAGGTTCACTCATTCCCTCTTCCCTCCCTCCTGTTTGGAATGAAAAATACCCTTCATCCTTAATTTAGTGAAAAGAAAAAAACACAGAGATTTCTTAGGATAAGAACAGGAGTTTACTCTCTTCCCCGGGAGAAGAGGGTGGTCTTCCTTAAGATTTATCATGGAGAAGAGGCAGGTTACAAAAGATAGTGCTGGAATTTATAACTTAACTTAGTCAAGACCCCTCCCGGACTGTTTCCTCTCTCATTGGTGGAGAGGCATACTTCACCAAATTCTTCCCCAACTGGGACAGCAAGGAAAGAGAGGGGGAGGGTCCCACCAAGGCAGGAAAACAGACAAAGGAAGATAAAAGTGATTGACAGAAGCAATTTGAGAAGGAGGAAGGGAAAGTTAACCACCCCAAAATGGAGAAGTTTTCACTTATTCCATACACTCCTATTTGTCATGGGGATTTAAAAACACAGACTTTTCTGCCTATCAGCACAGGTTCATACTTATTATAAACAACATGATCCTGATTTGAGTTTAAAAAATTGTTAAGTTATTAGATTTTTCTGTATAAATTTGCATACGGAAACCAAATCTACTTTCTAAATGTACCTACCAAGCCGTATGTGGTGATGATGTCACAATCAAGAACAACAACAAAAAATAGTCCTCATAAGAACTTCAAAGTGGAAGAAGTTTGGAAATCGGCTCATAACCCAATGCATACTTCATTTGCAAACAATTAATGAGAGACAATAATGCCCTCTCTGGAGTCAGAGAATCTGCCTCTGAAATCACTACATATCCCTAGGCCTGGGAGATTGGACTGAGTGGCTCTTTGAACCCTTCCAACCTTAGACCTATGATCCTATGATTTCCCACCTAGCTCTTTTGGAGTGGTCATAGGAGGATTTACTGGTACTTACACAGACTTTTTTTTTAAACTACGAAATGGGTCTTCATTCTCTTTTCTCTTAGAAAAACAACATCATTTGATTTGTTCATCTGAAATCTCATCTGGAGGTATGACAAGTATATATATTTTTAATTTGAGCATTGTGTAGGTCCCACCAATTAACAGCATAATCTGTTCACTAAGCAGAACAGTCTGGCATTAGAGGTCCTTCCCAAATTCTGACTTGACTGTCATTCAATGAAAACTCCATTCCTGCTCATTTTAATTGTCTCCTGACCCCTTGGCTCATCTTGATATTTTTGTGTCCCAAATCCTACATCTGTATTGATTCCTTTGCATGACATGGCCTGTACTTTGACTCCCTGGAGTCGCTGGGTTCTGTTGGTCTGAGACTTTAATTCCTGGTTGCCATCTCCTGATACTCAGTGTTGTAATCTCTCAACTATTTGGCTTGAATTCTCTGTTGATTTCAGTATCTGGCATCTTTCACTCCCATTTCAATCCATGTGCACTGGCCCCTGTCTGCTAGCATCTTGCCTAGCAACCAGTACCATTGATCAAGATGCTACATGCATCCCAAATTTTGAGACGTAAATGCTGAAATATTTTCCTTAGGAAAATAAATATAAAGCCCTCTATATAAATTTCAATGTCTATAAATCAAAAGGCCTGTGATTATACAGGGATAGAGACTTCTTTTATTTACTTGGATCATGACCCTTCTGTGCCCAAGTATATGGTTTCACATGTTTCTGTGACTATCTACATATGCATACATGTACAATACACATATATGAAAACAAGTATTCAGGTCTCAAAAGTCTTAGTATATATGTATATATATCTATATATATC
>CM053583.1:170543504-170559451 GCA_028627135.1 Pseudochirops cupreus | reverse complement strand
ATTATTAATTACATCTAACTGGGAATTAAGACATGCAGACACTGTGGTAGAGAGATCCATCCTGCCCTACCAGAAAGTCAGAGGGGCAAGGAGGAGGACATAGGAGAGAGCAGATTAGGGGAGGTGTTATACAGTGGGATGGCTGTTTTGAGGTGTTGCATAGGGGAAAGATGGAGAGAAAATTTATAACTCAAAATCTGGTGGAAATGAATGATGTAAACAAGAAAATAAATAAATTAATTTCTTAAAAATAAAAAAGAAATACTAGCAGGGTGATGTTAATAAGGAAGGGAAATAATTGTGAGAGCCAGGGTTTTCATTTAGAGGGCAAAAAAAAAATGTCATGGAGAAAAGGAATTAGCTTCAGGGAGCAGAGATTTCCATCTTATATCAGATGATTCTAGGGCAGTGGTTCTCAACCTTCCTAATGCTGCGGCCCTTTAATACTCTTATGTGAGTATATCTTCATCTGGACAGATCCTCCTGGAGATGGATAGAGGAGTAGTGTCTCAGCTCCTCAGACCATTGGAAATATGTGTTTTCCAGTGGTCTTAGTTACCCCTGTGACCCCTGTGAAAGGGTCGTTCAATCCCCAAAGGGGTTACAACCCACAGGTTGAGAACTGCTGTTCTAGGGAGATGAGAAGAAAAGTGTAGGAAGATGTCTATATAAAATTCAAATTATGCTATTAAAACCAAGTAGGTATTTCTTGTCTAAGGGAGTTCTATATATGCAATCAAAGGAATGAGTATTTATTTGGTACTATGCGTGGGGCACCGATCATACAAATGCAAGCAAAAAGAACAGTTGCAGGCATTGTTTTTAAGGAGCTTCTGTTCTAATGCAAAGTTCAAAAGAGGAGCTGAAAAGTCAGCAGGGTGGGAGGATATTGTGCCTAGATCTAGAGAAACAAGGATAGCTTGTCTAGGCCTTTCCTCAAAATGGAATAACTGGAAAGAACTTATGAATGGTAGAAAAGGCCTATAGAAGCAGAATCAAGAAACATCTGAGAGGCATAGTTCACCAAATCAAGAATGACTGGTCTGGATCTTTCTTTGGTATACTTCAGTAAATATTGCATAGATCTTTGATTTTTTTTTATAGAGATACACCAGCAATAGTGGAGTTTGCATCATACCCCTACATTCTCTTCCTATGTGATCTTTGTCAATGAAATCCTATATGTCTTTCACAGTTTACTAACTCAATAGTTAGGGACTTTCTTCTTGATTTCTTAACGTTTTATGGGTTCCAGTAGAAGATTGGTATGATCAATTGATTATCCCATCTTTTCCCTATGTCAGTGGCCCAGATCTTTCTATAGTCATTTATTTTTCTGTGGTCATATTTTTTGGCCATATTTTTCCTATACAATTCTTTGTGTTTCAACCTTTGAAGATATTTGACATTACTACTTTGGTGACCTAGATTTTAATTCTTCAGGGGTTATAAGTGCCACAGAGATGTAGAATCACCAGGAAAAAAATTTGTACAACTCATGTTAAGAATGCTTCAGGGAGAAGTTGGGGGTCACTAAATATGCTGTACAACTTCCTAAATGCAACCTAAAACTCTTCCTGTTCAATAATTAGTCCAATTCATCATCCATCCACATTTTTTGTCTAGGACACACACACGCACACACGCACGCACGCATGCACACACATATGTCCAAAATATCTATATCTTTTTTTCTGCTTCACCCCAAAATGGATAATTTATTAATATTTATAATTTGGAGGAAAAAATCACAAACTCCTTAAATAATCAATAAAAAATGGCTGATTCCCATATCAAAATGACCTTCGGTGTGTAAACTAGTTCTGCCAGTCTGCTTCCCTTCATGAAAGGGATGTTCACCAACACAACACATGTATCACAATTCCTCTTTCCTTGCCTCCATCCTTCATCCATCCTCCAATCCCATGTCAGCACTGAATAATCAGTGGCCAGGTCCCCGTCAGCAGAATGATTTGGCAATGTACAAGAGGAAAGGAAAGGAAGGGAGATTTTTTTCCTCAAATCTATAGTTGGGAATGATGTGGACAGACCCAAGGGTGGTCCTAAGCCAGTCATTCCTTGACTACTTACTTTCAGGGGAGGCTTCCCACTGCTGCTCCCTTAAGCTACTTCCAGATTTGGTTTTTATTGTAAGAAAATACTTGCCATGAATAGGACATAGCACCAGAAAGGATAAAGTTCCCAAAAGGATGGAAGCTGGAAATCACAACACTTAACAAGCCTGATCAAACATGCAAAAGACCTGCAGGTGTCCTCTCTCAAAGCCAAGTATGAAAAAGATAGTGAGAGCTTCCTAAAAAAATGTTGTGTATATATGTCTATGTGTGTATATATCCACAATGCAGTAGACATCCTTTCAATAAACAGTTTTTCAAAAATGATTTTTAAAAAAATCCCAGTTTAACAGTGGTTTCAATGATTACCTCTCCCTTTCTGTAATGGCTTTAGCCAAAGGCAGAGGGGGTAACTAAAGGCCAGAAATGTGCCTTGAAATGAAAATTTCAGGGCTCCATCCCTCACTCCCCAAAGAAAGTTCCTGAGGAAATATTGTATTGAGGGAAGTAGTAACTTTTCCTAATAAAGTGAGAGTGGGGCAGAGATTATCCACAAGGCAGGAGAATTCAGGTCAGATACTGAGTAAATGCTAGAAGAGGTGAGAAGAGGGGGGAAATGTCAAAGAAATAAAAATAAATTCTATTTAAATGCTGTAAAACTATGTATTATTGGGGAGAATTTTGGACTTGGAGTCAGAAGCCTTGTATCTGAATCCTACTTTAGAAGCTATATGATCCCATGGAAATCACTTAACCTCCATCAATCTGTAAAATATAATAGCACCAACCACAAAGGATCATTGTGAGAGGCAAATGAGGTGAGGGGTGAAGTGCTTTGCAAACTTTAAGCATGATATAAATGCTGGTGATTATTATAAACAAAATTCATTTTAATATTTAATCAGCATGGCAACTTCATCATATTAGAATTCCATGTAGTGAAGTCCTCAATATAATTCCACTCTGGACCCAGTACTAGACCATGCCTAATCCAGGCCAGTGTGGTAGTTTAGTTTAGCAATAGAACTCATAGAGATATTCATGAGCCATGACAGATTTAACAAAGAGAAATCCTCTCAACTTTAAAAGGATTGATAAAAACACAACACTGATTCAGGCAGATGTGACCTTTCTGTGTGCATTCTACCACAGTCAGCAATGTGCTGAAGCCAGCTCATCCCAGCTCACAAGAGATACTTACTAAATATTCAGTGTAAGCATTAACACCTTGGATATTGGCAAATACTAGAAATTAGGACTTTATTTTTGTTTTATTGATCATCTAGACTTAAGAAAGTAGTGGAGAAAATGTTAATAATGCAAGTTTACCAGTGCACCTTCATCCACATCATACTATCTCTCAACAGAGAATATTACCTTAATATCCAAGCTATACAACACTTAATTTATTTGTACCAGGCTTGCATGTCTATGCATCTATCTTGGAGATTGAAGTCATTGACCATTCAGCTAAAATTATTCTATGTTTGAAGCAGAATATAATTCCTCCCTGAGTGAAGTTTGTGATATTTCAATCACTTCCTCTTTACAGATAGCTAGATTAAAGTGAGGGGCATTTAGGAGCCATCCCCCTAAATCTAAACTGTCATCAATGGAGAGACATTAGAGAAGGAATGATGTCATGGAGTTACCCTTCTGGATACCTGTAGAAAACAGTAATCCATGGGAAATCAAAGAATAAAGCATCATCCAAAGAATTACCATCAACCAAAATTTTCCTTGTATTCTACACCTCCTTGGACTCAGGGTGTGGACAGAGGCAGTAAATTCCCCAGCATACGACATAGGCCACTATAAAATGTAGGCAAAGTAGATGTAATACTGAAAAGGGGGCACATAGGTGAGCAAAACAGAAGGAATTTGAAGGCAAGGTTTCACTAGATTATATCATTTACCCCCTGTTAGGAACATGACTCTAAGGGTGGTTGTGGCTTTTGAGGTAATTTAGGCAGATTGGTTTGGTGTAATTCCACTTTGACTAAAGCACCAAAGGCAAGGGTCTATCTGTGATGTTTGTTTGGTCTTTTCTTGGCAGGTACCACTGTATTTGACAAAATCAAATTGAAGACAGCCAGGGTTGGGAGTAAGACTCTGTTCTTTCTGGCCAGTGTTTGTTCTATGTTTTGGTAAACCCCAGTGAAAGCAGTGTGCAGAAAGCAAAACTGAATGTTCAGTGCTTTTATTTGTGACAACTGACTAGATTATCATCTTGTCCTGATTAGCAAGTAAACAGGAAGATGACAAGGATGGATTTTCCACGCATGATTTTGCTTATACTTAGACTGTGAAGTGACTTAGAAGTCAGCATGACCTGGTCTTACTTTTGCCACATTATAGTCATAGTGTACACAGACTCCACAAACTCTAGGCCACTTAGCTTTGCTTCAGTTCCTGGAAAAATTCTGGAATGGATCATTAAGGAGATGATGAATGAACATCTAGAGTAGAAAACAAAGTAATAACTACAAAAAGCTAGGAGAAGTTCACCAAGAATTTGATCATTCTAGACCAACCTGATTTCCTTTTCTGACAAAGTTCCCTAACTAGCAGATGAAGAGGATAGTGAGAAATAGTTTACAGTAGGTTTTAATAAAGCATTTAATAAAAATACCTAATATTACCTTTGTAGAAAAAATGGAGACATATAAACTAGAAGATAACACAGTTAGATGCTAAATGGTCAGAGTCAAATAGTGTTCATTTATGGTTCCATATCAACAAGGCAGAAGGTCTTCAGAACAGTGATCAAGGAGTGTGGATTTGGCCTTGTGCTGTTCAACATTTTTATCAATGATGTGAATGAAGGTATAGAAGGCATATTCATCAAATTGGCAGATGACCCTGAACTAGAAGGAATAAGTAACACACTGGGTAACAATCAGGATTAAAAATATCTTGACAGGTTAAAGTATTAGTTAGAATCTAGTAAAATTAACGGCATGTAAGTGGCATAGGGGATAGAGTGCCAGACCTGAAGTCAGGAAGACTTATACTATTGACTTCAAATCTGGTGCCAGATACTCACTAAATATGTGACACATAAGACACTTAATCCTATTTGCCTCAATTCCTCATTTATAAAATGAGCTAGACCAAAAAAAAATGGCAAAACACTACAGTATCTTTGCCAAGAAAACTCCACATAGGGAAATGAAGAGTCAAACATGACTGAAAGTAATGGAAAATGAAATTGAGTTCAGTTGTGATAATTTCAAAGCCTTACACTTGTGTTCAAAATGTTACCTACACACTTCCAGGAGGCAAGATGGCAGAGCAAACAGTAAATTGCCATAACTCTCCCATATTTGCCTCCAAACAACAAAGTCTAGAACAGTAGAACCAACAAAAAGACAGGTTGAAGCATCTTTGAGTCCAAAAAACTTGGAAGATCACTGTCTCACTCAGGTAAAGGAGGAGCATAGTCCAGGACAGGAAGCATCCCAGCAAGCTAGCAGCAAGCCCCACCTCAGGAAAGTTGTGGTAAATCCTGAGCCCCAGTATGGTAAAGCAGGCAGGTGCCAATATCAGGACACTCCTCCCATGAGCCTCAGCATAGCCAGGGGAATGGGCAGGCTCCAGCTTTGAAAACCACCACATGCTTCAGTATAGCTCTGGGCAAATAGGAAGCCACCAGCACCAGGCAGCCACCAGGACTGGACCTCCCCCCCACACACACACCATGTGCTTTAGCATAGCCCTAAACAAACAGGGCAAACAGGCAGACACAGTGTTCATACCTCTGCATGCTTCAGTGTAACCCCACGGGCATGCAGGAACACTCTACCAGTGTCAGCACACACCAGACACCAGCATTAAGACCCCAGTTCAGCATCAAGTAAGCTGATAAACCCTGTTGCCTCCAACAGTGCCAGTCAACCTCTCCTATACTCCCTAAGCAAAGCACCAGACAGGTTGGTCCCCTGAGGGCCTCAGGGTATCATCAATGCAGCACTAGGTAAACAGCCAGGGCCTGAAGCTACTGGCACAAGGAGCCTGAGACAGTGCTCCTTTTACCCTGGAAACAGAGCTCAAATTTAAAAGAAAGGAAAAAGGCCAAAAAAGATGAGCAGAAAACAACAAAAAATGAATCTGACCATAGAAAGTTATTATAGCAACGGAGAAGATTGTGATACAGACGCAGAAGAGGACAACACTATCAAAATCTATGGGCAAAACCCAAAGGAAAAAAAGGACATGTTCTCAAGCCCAGAAAGAACTCATGGAAGGTTTCAGAAAGGAGTTTAAAAATCACATAAGAGAAGAAAAATTGGGCAAAGAAATGAGAGTGATGGAAGAGAAGTATGAAAAAAGAGTCAACAGCTTGGAAAAAGAAAACAGCTCACCCTCTCAGAACTAGATAAATCTAACCAAAAAATAAACAAGAAATATATTAAGGGGATGAATAGAATTTTAGAAAACTTAGATATGATAGACCTCTGGAGAAAACTGAATGGATATAGAAAAGAATATGCCTTTTTTCTCAGAGGCCCATGGCACCTACACAAAAAATGATCATGTATTAGAACATAAAAGCCTCACAATCAAATACAGAAAGGCAGAAATATTAAATGTATCCATTTCAGAACATGATGCAACAAAAATTACATGTAATAAAGGGCCATGTAAGGATAGACTAAAGAAAATTATAGACCAATTTCCTTAATATTAATGCAGAAATTTTAAATAAAAATAGTAGCAAAGAGATTACAGTAATTTATCATGAGGATAATACACTTGTGACCACACAGGATTTACACCAGGAATCTAGGGCTGGTACAATATTAGGAAAATTATTAGCATAGTTGGCCATATCAGTAACAAAACAAACAGAAATAATGTGATTATTTCAACAGATGCAGAAAAAGCTCTTGACAAAATACAGCACCATTCCCATTAAATGCATTAGAGAACATAAGAATAAATGGAGTTTTCCTTAAAATAAGCAATATCTATCTAAAACCATCAGCAAGCATTATCTGTAAAGGAGATAAGCTAGAATCATTCTCAGTAAGGTCATGGGTGAAAAAGAGTGTCCATTATCACCACTATTATTCAATAATATACGAGAAATGTTAGCATTAGCAATAATAGAAGAAACAGAAATTGAAGAAATTAGAATAGTCAATGAAGAAACAAAATTATTACTCTTTGAAGATAATATTGTGATATACTTAGAGAATCCTAGAAAATTGGCTAAAAAAACTACTTGAAATAATTAACAGCTTTAACAAAATAATACCACATCAATTATCGTCATTTCTATATATTACCAACAAAGCCCAATAGGAAGAGATAGAAAAAGAAATTCCATTTACAATAACTGTAGACAATGTAAAACATTTGGGATTCTATTTGCCCAGATAAACCCAGGAACTATATGAACACAATTTGAAAACATGTTTTAAAACAAACAAAAAAAAATGTTTCACACAAATAAAGTCAGATTAAGCAATTGGGAAAATACCAATTATTCATATGTAGGCTGAGCTAATTTAGTAAGAAAAATAATAATTCTACCTAAATTAATTTACTTATTCAGTGCCACATCAATCAAATTACCAAAAAATTATTTTTAGAGCTAGAAAAATTAATAACAAAATTCATCTGGAAGAACAAAAGGTCAAGAATGTTAAGGGAACTAGCGAACAAAAAATGCAAATGAAGGTGACCTTTTTGTACAAGATCTAAAACTATATTATAAAGCAGCAACCATCAAAACAATTTTGGGGGGGCCAGAGCCAAGATGGCAGAGTAAAACCAGGGACTTACTTGACCCCTCCAAATACCTGTAAAATATGATTCTTAACAAACTCTAACACAGCAAAACCAACAAATTAACAGAGTGAAGCAAATTTCCAGCCCAAGGCAACCTGGAAGGTCAAGAGGAAAGGTCAATTACACTAGGTTGGGAGAGGAGCACATTTCAGCACAGGTTCCACTGGCACTGACCAGGCATGAGCAAACCTGGATCAGGCCTCAGGGGACTGAATCACTGGTGGCTGAGGCAGTTTCCAGACTTTTCAACCCACAAATGCCAAAGGTCTGTCAGACCTAGATGAGAGAAGAGTGGAGTCTGGCCCCAGAACTGGGGTGTCAGCAACAACAGCAGTGGTGATGGTGGCTGCTTCTGGAGCTCTTGGCCCACAGACAGGGAGGTAAACAAGTGGCTGATCAGAGAGGGATTTCAGGGATCTTTTTGCTGGCACCAAAGCAGGATTCTCTTGCTTTGATGTACTGGGACCTAGATCACATTCCTGGGTGGTGGTCCTGGGCTGAGGAGGAGGGCTAGCATGGCAGAGCTTGTGGTGACAGTAGAGGGGGAATCCTTCTCACAGTTCCAAGGCAATAAAGAGTGTTTGTGGCACAGACCAGAGAACAGGCCAGGAAAGGAATAACCACCTCTCCTTTGATCATACCACCTTGGAAGAACTGAAAATTTATAGGTCCCTAGAAGTATCTCTGAAAACAGCTAACAAAAACCCTGTACCTTGGAATAGTACACCCTCCACACTGGAAGCACAGCCCTTCCTTAACAAAGAGTTTAAAAGTCAAGTAATAGACTGGGAAAAAGAGTAAACAGCAGGAAAAACTCAGACTATAAAATCTCACTTCGGTGACAAAGTATAAAGCCAAGCATGAGCAGCTTTCCAGAGGACTGCTGCTGTGAACAACTTTTCAAGGTTCTGATTGCACAGTATAGTGAACTCTCTATTTATTCAGTAACAAATTAGAACAAAATATTTACAGAAAACAAAGTATAGCATTCAGAATGTTTTAACTTCACAACTCATCACTAAAATGGGCACATAGTTTTCTCCAAAGTGGCCACATAGTTTTAAACAAAAGATAACATTCATTTAGTAAATCCTTAATTCAATCACCCTTAAGGAGGCAAGCCTCCTTAATTGACACAAAGTACAAGGCCAAAGTCCTCCACCCATGGGGTGCAATTAAGTTACAATATCATCAGTCACTACTAAGTACCCTCTTAAGGGGTAGTGGAAAGTTCAAAGGCCATCCACCCCTGGGTCACAAGTAAATTACAATCTCATCTGTTAGCATTAAATACCCAAGGAGAGGTCTTTTCATCTTGACTCAAGGCAGCCTCTCAGCTTCCATGGTTCCTCTTCCATAGTCCCAGCTCCTACCTGAATCCACCAAACTGTCACCTGGGTTCAAAGTCAGGCAGCTCCCAGTTTCTTGTGCAGTTCCCATTCCACACTTAAGCTCACAGAGTCCAGTCCACCTCAAGTCCTTCACAGTTTCTGTTCCTGGGAAGACAAGGCTTAACAAAGCCACAATAACATTGAAACACATTACCAGCCCTCTTATCAAAATCACTTTCTGCCTGTGAAATAAACACAGACCCCAAACAGATAGACAAAGTACTGACACCCTAGTCATGCTTCTTCTGGCAGCTCTGGTGGGCCCTCAGAAGTCTTTGGCAGCTCTGGCTGGTTCCCAAAACCTCTCAGCAGACGTTTCAGCTGGCTTTCAGAAGAAGCTCTGTCACCATAAGCTATGTTCTCAAAATCAAAATCATTTCCTCCAGCCTGGGCTTCTCCTCCTCAGTTTCCACATGGCTTGTTCCAAGAAGTTCTGACTCTCCATCTTGCGCAATACCTTATATAAGGTATTAGCTCCTCCCTGTTCCAGTCCCTTCCTATTACATCAGAAATTTCATCCCACTGTGGAATTCACAAGTCCTGGGTGTTAACACTTGACACAATTATGAGCTCAAAACAGGGTGCTAAGTGCTTGCCAATACAAGGAGATGTTCAGATTCCATTACTATTACACAAAGAAAATCAAAACATACAACCAGAAGAAGACAACAAAGTCAAAGCTCCTACATCTAAAACCTCCAAGAAAAATATGAATTTGTCTCAGGCCATGGAAGAGCTGAAAAAGGATTTTGAAAATCAAGTAAGAGAAGTAGAGGAAAAATTGGCAAGGGAAATGAGAGTGTTTCAAGACAATCGTGAAAAATGAGTCAACAGCTTGCTAAAGGAGACCCAAAAAAAATGTTGAAGAAAATAATACCTCAAAAAAATAGACTAACACAAATGGTAAAAGAGGTCCAAAAAGCCAAAGAAGAGAATGCCTTAAAAAGCAAAATTGGCCAAATGGAAAAAGGATGTCCAAAAGCTTACTGAAGAAAATAATTCCTTAAGAATTAGAATGAAGTGAACAGAAGCTATTGACTCTATGATAAATAAAGAAATTATGAAACAAAACCAAAAGAATAAAAAATAGAAGACAATGTGAAATATCTCATTGGAAAAACAACTGACCTGAAAATAGATCCAAGAAAGATCATTTAAAAATTATTGGACTACCTGAAAGTCATGATCAAAAAAGAGCCTAGGCATCATCTTTTCAGAAATTAACAAGGAAAACTGTTCTAAGATCCTAGAACCAGAGAGTAAAATAGAAATGGAAAAAATCTATTCATTACCTCCTGAAAGAGAGCCCCCCCAAAAAAAATTCCTAGAAATGTTGTAGCCAAATTCCAGAGTTCCCAGGTCAAGGAGAAAATATTATAAGTGGCTAAAAAGAATTCAAGTATTGTGGAAACACAATAAGGATAACATGAGATTTAGCAGCTTCTACATTAAAGGATTGGAGGACTTGAATACAATATTCCAGAGGTCAAAGTTAGGATAACAACCAAGAATCACCTACCAAGCAAAGCTGAGTATAATCTTTTGGGGGTGGGGGGAAAGATATTCAATGAAATAAACAACTTTCAAGCATTCTTGATGAAAAGACCAGAGCTGAATAGAAAATTTGACTTTCAAATACAAGACTCAAGAGAAACATGAAAAAGTAAACAAGAGAAATAATAAGAAACTTACCAAAATTGAACTGTTTATATTCCTACAAGGAAAGATGATATTTGTAACTCATGATACCCTTCTCAGTAGTTGGAGGGAAAATATATCTATCAATCTAATCCATCCATTCATCCATCCATCCATCCACCCATCCACCCACCTATCTATCTATCTATCTATCTATCTATCTATCTATCTATCTCTCTATCTCTCTATCTAAATGTATATATTTATATCTATATAAATATATTTTTATAAATATACATATACAGAGGGCACAGGGTGAGTTGAATATGAAGGGATGATATCTAAAAGATAAAATTAAGGGGTGAGAGAGGAAAGTATGATAATGACTACTGGAAGGTGAATTAAGGAGTGTACAAAGTATTCATTACATCTTTACTTTCTTTTACATTCTCTACATTTTTCACTGGCTGCCCAAAATCCTTTGGTGGGCCACAAGTGACCAATGGGACATACGGTGTGCAGGTCTGATTTAAGACAATTCCAAAAGACTCATGATGGAAAATGTTACCCACATTGAGAGAAAGAATTTGGAGTCTAAATTCAGATCGAAGCATACTATTTTCACTTTTTGTTTGTTTTTTCTCTCTCATGGTTTTTCCCTTTTGTTCTGATTCTTTTTTCACAATATGACTAATGTGGAAATATATTTCACATGATTATACATGTATAACCTGTATCAGATTTCTTGCTATTTTGGGGAAGAAGGAAGAAGGGGAGGGAGAAAGAAAAATGTAAAATTCAAAATCTTACAAAGATAGCTGAAAACTATCTTTACATGTAATAAGAAAATAATAGGATGCTATTTAATGCAAAAAAAAGTGTTCCTTGGGACACTTAGAAGTTAAATGACTTAACTCAGGTTTACCTAGCCAGTTGATCAAAGGCAGGACTTGAACTCAAGTGTTCTCAATTGCAAGACTGGCTCAATATTCACTAGCCATAAAGATATATCTATATCTATATTTACATATCTATATCTACATTTATGTTTTATATATACATATCCTTCTCCTCCCTTCTCTTCACCTTGTTCTCAGCCTTTCCCTTCTCCCTTCTCTTCTCTCTCCAGATACATAGATTATAGAGAAAGATATATATAGCTATAGGTAAAGAAATGGAGGAGGAAAGAAGAGGAAGAAATGGAATGAGGAAGAAAGGAGGGGAAATAAGAGAAGAGGGGAAAGGGAAGGTGGAAGAGGAAGACAGAAGAGGAAAGGTAAGAGAGCAAAAGAGAGAGGGAAATAATATCACCAAGTTAATTAAAGCATGAAAAACAGTACCTACCCTCAGGGAACTTACATTCTACTGGTGAATTTAAAACACATAGAGAGAGAAAAGTGTGTATGTGGTTTTTTGAGGAGAGGAAAATCATTAACAATGAGGGCAATAAGAAAAGGTCTCCCACAGGTGATTCAGGCTAAGTCTGAAAAAAGCTAGGGATTCTAAGAGGTGCCATTGAGGAGGAAGTGCATTCCAAGTATAAACTGTATAGCTTCTAGAAATGTGTAGGTGTGCAAGATGCAACATCAGTGTTGGAAAACTACAAGTAAAGCAGTTTGACTGCAATATAGAGTGTGTCTGAATGAATAATATGATAATTCTAGGTATGGAGAATGGAACTAGATTGTAAAAGGCATTAAGTATCAAACTGAGGCATTAGCATTTTATTCTAGAGACAATGGAGTCGCTAAAGATTCTCAAGTAGGGGAAAATATGGTCAAATTTGTGCATCAGGGAAGATTATTTTAGTAACTCAGTTGAGGATGGATTATAGAAGGGAAAACTAAAAGCCAACAATCCTGTTGGGAAGCTATTTGTAATAAATTTGGTTATATAGATCTTGAAGCCATCTGCATGAAAATGCTAATTAAACCCATAGGACTTGATGAAGTCACAAAGTAAGAAAGTATAGAGAAAGAAGAAAAGAGAGTTAAGGAGCTTTGGGGGTAATTCATGATTTGGATGACACAGACTGACCCAGTTGAGGAGTCAGAGGAGTAGTCAGACAGATAGGAGGAAAATTTATTTTACCATTGAATATGATCAGGTTTAGGTTGTACATATCTAGAGGCCATTTCTAGCAATTAAAATGTTTTCTTAATGAATTAAATGTGTTCCCACAGCTGTCTTCAGAAGGATAATAGAAAGTGCATTAGGCTTAAGAGTCAAAAGATCTGGGTTTGGATCCTGCACGATTTTTCCACTTACAAGCAATGTAATCTTGAGCAGGTCATCTAACATTGCTAAGGTTCAGTTTCCTCCACTGTAATATGGGGACAATAAATCTTGTCCTACTTACCTCACAGGGTAGTTGTGGACCAAATGAGAAAATATTCATGAAACCCCTTCTTAAATGATAGAATGTACACACATGGCATCATATTTTTCTTTGGCATTTGAGGCCACCATCAAATGTCATAGTCTGTGCATTTCAATCATTTCAGCTATGTTCATATTTATGTTTATGTTATGCTTTCTATTATGCTGGAAGTTCCTGGAGGATAGAGCTTTGCTGTATCCACTGGGTGGGGGTGGTCTGCTCTGAGTTAGGTTGGCCAAAAGATCTCCTCAAACAAAATAGAAAGGTATACACATTCCTTTTCCCTATCACACATAGTGGGGAGTTCAGAAAAAAAGACTTGCTACCTCACCAACATCTTGGTAACATAATCTAGTATATTCTATCATGGCAAAGGCTTTAAACAGCAAATTCAAATAAAAGACATTCCACAGACTGACATTTCAGCCAATGCCTTCCTCCACAGGCACTTTGCCTAATGTTCAACTGTACAATTTCCTTCCTTTGATCCGATCCAGATTTACTCCAGGGTGTTTCAAATGATGGATACGGCTTTTAGTGTGATGCCTTTAACTCAAAAAAGTCTCCAAGGTGAATCCAACCAACAAAGACTCTGCCCTCTCTAGCCATTTATCTTCCATGTTCAAATTCTTCCACAGCATCATCATTTTCTTCAGTAAAATCCACTCCCCAGTTTCAATGGATGGATCATCTCTAGCCATAGCAGGAGTGAAAATCAGGCTCTGTTTCAGATGGAATTTTAATGGTGATCTCTCAACCTCATCAAGGTCAGAAAGAATTATCCAAGTTTAGGCCACGTTTCATCACCCTTGGTGAGTTTTTTCTTTTCTTTTGAAGAATTCTATCAACAAGTAGAGCTCAGTACAGACAGCTATGAAGCTAGAACAGAATTCACTTTTTCAAGGGACTAAGAAAAGCAATATATAAAAGCATTGAAAGTGTCCTTAGATCTTTAGACTAAAAACTTGCCATAAGGACATTATTTAGTAAGAAACACCTAACATAGGTGTAAGGGGTATATTGTGTATTTACACGCTCATGTGCAAGCCCATGCAGGTTATATGTATGTCCACGTGAATTTATCTAAATTTGACTTATGGGGTAAAATGAATAGATATATCTCTGCAATCTCACCTGTGCCCCACCAATGGAGACTTTGATTCTTGCTAGAAGGAAAGAAGATTGGACCCATGAATATGACCACTCTATTTTCCTCAGAAAATGGTTACCAGATTAAAATTATTATCTATTGCATCCCCCCCAAAAATTGTTAGTCAAAAGGAAATGACTTTAAGATTCAAGTCATTCTCCCAATACTGTCCCTCAACAGGGAAGGAGTTCCACAAGCTATATCCCAAGGCTTGATTCTCTTCTCACCAAATGCTGGGTAAATCCATTTCTCCAAGCCAATAGCAAACAGAAATCAGATAAGTTAGGCATATCAGACTATAGCAGACCACACAAAGAATGAATGTGCACTGCCACTGGGAGAGATATCTCAGCTTAAGTTGGGTGTCTATCTCACCCAAGGCAAAATTTCCCAAAGTCTCTAGTGTGATAAGATAGAAGCATTGAATATGCTTCAGGCACTGGTTCCTCTACATGTCAACTTCTTCCTGAAGTCTTTCTCTCCTCTGCCAAAAGTGATTCTGGAATGTCTTTCAAGTATCTTCTTTCAAACATGGAAGCCAGAAAAGAATCTTTCCACCCTCAAGCTCTTACCTACACTGTCCCTCACATAGACATGGAGAACCAAGTAACCATTCTTTCTACCAATGAGAAGAGGGCAGCTAGGTGCCCACAATGAATAGAGTACTGGACCTGGAACCAGAAGACTCATCTTCCTAAGTTTAAATCTGACCTCAGACATTTAGTAGCTGTGTGACACTGTGCAAATTACTTAACTCTTTTTGCCTCAGTTTCTTGTTATCTGCTCATGCAAGTGAATACCTAGACCAATGAAATTATTGATTCTTCAAGAATCCCTTGGCAGGTCAAAGGAAAAGACTTCCTCTATCCTGCTCAACAATCAAGAAGCAGTCACTCTATGTCAGGTACTTTGCTAAATGCTGGGGATACAAAGACAAAAGTAAAACAATGCTTGCCTACAAGGAGTCCACAATCTATCCCAAGGAAACAATGTGTGCATATATAAGTAGATACAAAAAATATTCAAGACAATGAGGTGTTGGGAGTGGAAGTCACTAGTAGCTGAGGGGATCAGAAAAGGCATATGCAGGGCACAGAGAGGAGGCAGAAAAGTAAGAAGGTCAAGTACCATTTGTACCATTCTATGTTCTAAGGGGAATGTGTGCATAATATATACATATGTATGTAGACGTGGGTATGTGTATACATACACACACACACACATACACATATATATGGAGAGAGAGGAGAGAGAGACAGAGAGAGACAGAGAGAGAGAGAGAGAGAGAGAAAGAGAGAGAGAATGAATGAATGAATGAATATTGGAAAGGTAGTTTGGGGCTCTGACTGTATAGCTTGTGAAGTTTTCAATGCTAGGTGGATAAATGAATAGAGCATTAGGTCTGAAGTAAGGAAGACCTAAGTTCAAATCCAGCCTCAGTCACTTCAGAGTGGTGTCACCCTCAGCAAGTCACTTAATCTCTATCTGCCTCAGTTTCCTCAACTACAAAATACATT
>CM053583.1:170526051-170543004 GCA_028627135.1 Pseudochirops cupreus | reverse complement strand
GAGCTGACTTTAGTGGGAAGTATCTTTGTGTGCGTTTTGGAGTTCTAGGATTGGTTTAGAGTCCTATTTTATGGGTATTTTGGGGTGACTATGTGAGAGCTGCCATATGTTGCTGCTGCTATGCCACCATCTTGGCTCTGCCCCCTATGTATGTTGTTCTTAAAGGTTTACAAAACCAGACTAATTGCCTCACCCAAAATAGCTCTTTAATGTTTACTGAGGTCCTTCATAACAACCCATTAAGGTGGCACAAATATTATTAGTCCCATTTTATAGGTATGAAAACTGAAGCTAAGAGAGGTTTAAAATCATCCTCATAATCACAGAATTAGTAAGTGTTGAATCACTGGATTCTAAATACGGTGCCCTTTCAGTTATGCTAAGTAGCCAGCTATAGATATTTCAAACTGTGCAAATATATAAAATAGATTTTATTCTTGGATTACAAAGACTTAACTTATTAGCTCTTATTATATCGTTTTTTTTAACCATTGTGTTATCAGTCAATGATCTCTCAGTCTCTACCTTGATGGCGTCAATTGTCATTTTGACTACTCTTAACAATGTGTGTTTTTTATTGAATTACCCTTTGTTTACTACAATAAGGACAGGATTTGATTTTTGAAGTGACCTCCAGTATTTTATTATAAATAATGAGCTTTTGAGTTCTGCCTGAGGAAACTCCTTCTCTTATGCCTATAAATGTGCATGGGGCTCCCTTAGGTTAAAAAAAATGAGGAGCTTGGTTTGACCTTGACCCCCTCTTGTTACCACTCTAGTGCCTCCAGGTTCTTTCATTTCCACTCTTTTGAAATGAGTAGTCCACACCTTCCGCTTCCATTTTTTCACCAAGCACTCACTCTTTAATCCCCTCCAATCCATCCTACCCATCATCACTGGATTAATCTTCCTAAAACATGGCTTTCATTATGGCACTCCCCTGCTGAGAAACCTCTTGACTCCTTGTTGCTTGCAGGATGAAATACAAAATCCGTAGTCTGAATTTCAAGCCCTCTATAACCTGATCTCAACTTTTCTCTCCCATCCACAAGTATTAACATATATTCTATTTATTCTATTCTATTTTGTTCTGTTAATACTGTATTTTATCATATTGTGCTATATTGTATATACACATCAGGTGTCATAATATGTGTATATCTATGTGTATATGTATATATATATATACACACATATATGTATATATGTATGCAAACATATATACATATGTGTATATTCACATATACACAGACATATACAGATGTACACACACATATACTAGGTATCATCATAACATGTATGTATATATGATAGCTAGGTGGCACAGTGGATAGAGTGCCAAGGGCCTGGCTAGAAAAACTTTAGTTCAAATCTGGTCTCAACTTTCTAGTTGTGTGAACCTGAACAAGTCACTTAACCCTGTTTGCCTCAGTTTTCTCATCTGTAAAATGAGCTAGAAAAGGAAATGGCAAACCACTCCAGGATCTTTGCCAAGAAAACCCCAAATGAGGTCACAAAGAGTTGGACACAATTGAAATTATTGTGTGTATGTATACTATACACACATGCATGTATATATACAATAATGCACACACATATGCACATAATATTGTATATAATCACAAATGTATATATAAATATATGCACATAATTACATGTATAGATGCATGTACATTTACTGTGTATGTACATAATGTATATACATTATCATACAACCATATATAAATGTGCTTGTATGTGTGTGTTTGTGTGTATAGTTAGGTAAGTCATTGGATAGAGCACTGGACCTGGAACCAGAAAGATCTGAGTTCAAATCCTGCCTCAGACACTAATTGACTATGTGATCCTGGGCAAGTCACTTAACCACTTTCTGCCTCAGTTTCCTTCTCTGTAAAATAGGGATACTAATGCCACCTACCTCTTGTGGTGGTTGTGAGAATAAAATGAGATATTTGTAAAGGACTTTGCAAATCTTAAAACAATATGTAAATTCTAGCTATCATTACTAGTCATACTACTACTACTATTATCATCATATACTGTAGACAGACTAGTCTACTCATACCTTGAGTATGCTTTGAAATTCATTCATTCAGAGATAGTGCAGTATAATAGAAAGAGTCCAGTACTTACTGGCAGAATTCAGTTGCCACTTATCACAAAAATTATTAGGAAAGTTATCACAAGCGCAGCACAGAGACATGATAGAGTAGCAATGGGAGACTTCAATTATCCAGACATTTGCTGGTGCTTTCTGTCAATCAAAAGCAGAGCCTCTTATAATTTCACCCTTTAAAAGGTGAAAGAATCCATAAGGAGAAAATGTATTTTGAATCTGATTCTCCCAGAGAAAAATTAGTCTATGGAATAGAATTTTTGAGGACATGGAGTTGAGGTGACCCCAATATTCTAGAACTGATAATAGAGGAGGAGAGTAGTAATCTGGCCACAGTCTGACATGCACTCTAGATCTGGGGAAAGCTGATTTCAAAGAGTGGGTGGCAAAGACAGGTAGGATCCCCTGGAGTAAAATACTTTGAGGGAATCAAGAAGAATAGAAAGTATTCATGAATGAAATTCTGAAGACATAAAGGGAAATAATTACAATGAGAATGGAAAAATCAGAGGTATCTAGAGGTTGATACAGATGCACAGGAAACTCACCAGCCAACTTTGGTTTTTAAAAGAAATGTATAAAAGATGGAAGAAGGGCCAAGTCATAGAAGATGAATATGTTAGAGTCCTCTAAAAAATAATAATAGTGTTAAAGCATGGAATGATCTGAGATTGATGAAGAAGCTAAGGACAAGAAAAAAAGGAGGGTTTATAACTATATTTGGTGGAGAAAGGATAAAAACAATATGATCTTTGCTTAAGGTGAATGGGACAACAGTAACGGACAACAGAGAGAAAGCAGACCTGCTCGATCTTTATTTTATTTCTCTTTTTTCTGCAATGGAGCAGAAATTATTTTAAAAGATTTTAAAGATGGAATGATGGAACAAAAATGACTAAAATAGGGTTGAAGAAAGTAAGGATTTCCAGCTGCCCTTGATGAGCTGGCCCAGGTGAACGAACCATCTCCTCAGATCCTGAAAGCACTGACTGATGAATTTCTCACCCATTACCCCATGATGTTAGAAAGATCATGGAAAACAGAAGTAATACAGGACTGAAGAAGAGCAAGTGCTGCCTCAATCTTCCAAATAAAAGGTGGGGGTGAGGGATGGAGAATGGAATCTGAAAACTTTAGACCAATAAACTTGATTTCTACTACTGGGACAGTTTTTAAATGGATCATTAAAGAGAAGGTTGGCAATCCACTAAATTGATTTCAAAGAGCCAACATGGCTTCATCGAGAACAGGTTGTGATGGACTAATCCCATTTCCCTTTTTGGATAGGATTGCTAAACTAATAGGTAAAGAGAATGCTATGTGATAGTTTACCTATATTGTAGCAAAGTTTTTAATAAAATCTCATACAATTCTTGAGGAGATGGAGAGATTTTGATTGGATGATTCGAATAAAATGGAGTTGGAGTTAGATGACTGATCAGAAAGAGTAGTTGCTAATGACTGAATGTCTATGGGCCAGGTCTCCAGTAGAATACCCCAGACATCTGGGCTTGGCCCTATGCTATTGTACGTTTTTATCAGTGGCTCAGATAATGATATAGATAGTATGCTCGTCAAATTTGTAGATGAAGTAAAGTTAGAAAAAATGGCTAAGAGTGTATGACAGTCACGATCCAAAAGAATGTAGCAGGTTAGATTATTGGGATATACATAAAAGATGAAAACTAAGTATAAATGAAAAAGTCTTATGCTGTTGTTGAGTCATTTTCAGTCATGTCCAACTCTTTGTGACACCATTTGGGACTTTGTTGGCAGAGACAGTGGAATGGTTTGCCATTTCCTTTTCTAGCTCATTTTACAGATGAGGAAACTAAGGAAAACAGAATTAAGTGACTTGTTCAGGATCCCATGACTATTAATTGTCTGAGATCAGATTTGAACTCATGAAGATGAATCTTCCTGACTTTAAGCTCAGCACTCTATCCACTATACCACCTAGTTGCCCTTAAAAGTCTTATACTTGGGGTACAAAATAAAGTCATCTTCTAAAATGGGGGAATTTAGCTGAGACTTAAAAGAAACCTTGAAGAGAAGCTAGAACATGGGAATGGAAAGAAAGAGAGTTCCAGGCATGGGGAAGAGCCAGGAGCATCTTTGAAGAGAAATAGCAAGGAGGTTGGTGCCATTGGTTGGCAGAATGTATGTAGGGGAGTTAAGTTTAAAAAAACTAGAAAGGAAGGAAGGGGCCAGGTTATGAAAGGTTTTATGAAAGCCAAACCAATGATTTTATATCTATTATAATTTAAGAGTTTAAGTTTGAAACTTATTAGGGTCAGGCAACTTGCTCCATGTTGGGTATCAGCAGCTTCCACATATGCATATAAAATTAATTTTAAGTACTCATACTTTTTAAATGATTAATGTTTATTCTTGATCCAATCATAATACTATATCTTATGTATAAATTTGCAAAGTGCTAATAAAATCAAGAATAAAAATTAAAATCATTAGTAAAAAATGGTAAACCATTTCTTATCGATGCCATCTTCACTGAAATATTTTGCCTTTAGATTCACACAATCTGATGATGGCCAGAGTTTGTGAAATGAAAAGAGCACTAAATATTGTGCTGAACTTGTAGTCACGGGAACTAAGGTCTGATCTCCATTCTGCCACCAACTCCTAGATGTACATGAGGCAAGTAGCTTAATGTCCTTTAGCCCTATCCTAGGGATAGGAAACCACTGAAACTCTCTGAGCAGGAAAATGTCCAAGAATGGTGACATGCAACAAGAATAAAATAAAACCTCCCCAAAAGGATGTTATAGAATCAGATCTACAGAAGAGATTTCTTAAGGAAGATAATTTCCATTCAAAAACCATAATACCCTCTAAAGATAAGCAACATGGATTACAAGTAACTAACTCTTTTTTCTCTCAAGAGAGTTGCAAGGATTAGGAGGAAATTGCAGTATTCAATTTGCTACTCAGCCTTTAATTGAATAGCAGAGGAAATTTTCACCGTACAATTCATTTCAAGTAGGCTTTGCTTCTTTTCTCATCCTTGCATTCCCAGAACCTGGCACTGGACCTGGCACCTAACAAATGCTTCTTGGTTAATTGACTGGCCATGAGAGAGGTGTGCCTATGGTATTAACATTAATATACTGAGAAAGGTCCCACCTAAAATGTGACAAAGGAGACAATAAGCACAGGAAGAATTGGAAACCATTTCATAGATAGTTTTTATTCTTAATAAGTTATGTTAATGCCCCTCACTTTTACATCACAAGAAGCATCAGATATAGCTCCACCAACAACAGTAGCATTGAACCCTGCTCTGAACAAAAAAGTTTAGTTGCTATGTATAGATATAGATATGCATTAAACTTTTCTATGTGCATGCACACATGTAAACTTGCTATTTTATGCTATTTACATGTATAAACAGCAAGTTTGCATATATATTTTTATATGTATATATAATTATCATATCTTAAAATGTAATGAAGCATTCTCTTCCCATGGTCCCTTTCCTCTTTTGAGAGGACAGAATTCTGCTTCATTATTTGTTCTTTTGAGTCAAAATTGGTCATTACAGCTACTCAGAGTTCAGCTTTCTTTCATCACTCTCCTATTTCAACAGGGGAAAAAAAATCAGAATACTCCCTTTAGCCACGCACCATCACAACCACATTACATTAGGCTTCGTATTAGCAGTTACCATTTATTAAGCTTTCAGATTTTTTTAAAGATATATGCTACTTTTTTTCTTAAGGTTAGGAATTTCACGGGACTTTGAGGGGGGGTGGGCACCAATAAAGTTTACGTTCAGAAATTTGCAAATCTTCTTATACACTTCCAAAGAGTTAGAGGAGGAAAAAATTACTGAAGGTTATTGACTAACAAGTTGGTAAATTGTAATCTTGCCAACAGCTGTTTCTCATGGAATTGCATTGTTATGGATTGACAGAAGCAAAAAGACTGTGGTTTGGTTATATGGAGTGAGCATCTCATAGAATATAGAATTACAGAAAGTAATGTGGTCTTCACGTAAAAAAAACAACAACCTTAGTCTTGTCACTTTGTGCACCTAATTAAACATGCTGGCTTAAGCAGGTGTAATCTGATGGCTGCCATATCACCTGGATGATGTCCCTGGAAGAGAAGATAAAACTCTCAAACTTTGGGCTGGCAGGTCAACTACAGTACAGTATCTTGGAAGGGCATGATAGGAAAGTATAAGGAACTTGTTCCAATGCTCATTCTTCATAAATGCATATTAAGAGCCAAGGATTTTGTTGTTGTATTGCCAGGGACTTGTTCTCCCTAAAGGAGGGGCTTTCACAGTGGAATTTCATAGAAATGACAGCTAGACTGTAGTAGTCTCAAAGCAAAGGAAACTTTACCAAGTGGAAGCCCTATCCTTTCACCCAATCTATTAATGCCTTTATTCTAACTGTTTTCTGTTGAAGATGTTCATTCACACCTGGAGGAATAAAAATTTCACTGGAGTGAGAGAAGTTTTGAAGCAAAAAGATTATTTTTAGAGTGCAAGTAAGGAAGTGGAGAAAGCAGAGAGGAAAGCACAGGAGATCTTGATTCTAAATTTGCATCCCAAAGAAGGAAACGAAGTTATCCATAGTAGAATTCCCAGAGCCCCAGTTCTCTTGGGTCATCCCTATCCTTACCCTCATAGAATAAAACCTCAGGGGGCTCCTGGCCGTGAATATTTTCTATAATCTTGACCCACCTTTGATCCACTGATACTCGGAACCAGGTTCGTAAATGGGGGTTCGAGAAGCAGGGACTTGAGTGTGTTCACCATCAGAAAATGCTGAGGTCTACTTCTCCCCACCCCCCATTTGGGGAAATGGAATCAGAAGAGATTAGGATGTCTAAGATGAGAAAGAAAAGGTGAATTTGTCAGTCTGGGCAGTAGACACAAATAAAAGGGAAAACTGGCCCCATGATCCAATAAATAAAAAGAAATCCAAGATCCCAGAATTGTATTTAAGAGATGATCATGTTAAAATCTGTACTGGATTCTAAATGGCAAAATTATTTTGATTTAATAATTTTTGTTTTAATTGAGATTTTATTTGCCAATAGTAAGACAAAGCCCCAAGTGATCAAATAACCTAGGTCCTGATTGAATGAGCCAATGTTCAATGAATCGACCAGTTGGAATTTGTGGGACAATAACAATCTGAAAGTATTGGCAATGACCTTCTTTCTAGGGGCCTGTAGCCATGAATCAATAGTTGTCTTGAAACATGAAACTTTACTCCCTTTATCTTCACTGACATTCCCAGGGCTAAATCATATATTGTACAACCCCAGAGACTGTCTCAGAACATACCAAAAGATGGAGATGAGAAAGGTCATAAATCTAGTGCTGGAAGTAACTTTGGAGGTCATCTCATCCATAACTCTCAATTTACAAATGGAAAAACTGAGACCCAAGGAGGTTAAGTGAGTTGCCCAAGGTCACTTAAATGGGAGAGAAAGTATTTTAACCCAGAGCTCAAGCTCCTTCCACAGAATTTTATTGCCTCCTGAATTTGCCTTTCATTGAGAGGAGATTTTTATTATAACCTGGGGAAGGAACAAGTTCTTTGTGAATAAAACCAGTAAATGAAGCAGAATTGCACCCTTTAAAGAAGTGGTTCTCAAACTTCCTAATGCTGTGATCCTTTAATATTCATATGTGAGGGTATCTGCATGTCGGCAGACCCACCTGGAGACAGACAGAGGAGCGATGTCTTGGTTCCTAAGCCCATCGGAAATTTGTGTTTTCTCATGGTCTCAGGTGACCCCTGTGACCCTTGTGAAAGGGTCATTTGACTCCCAAAGGGGTCGCGACCCCCAGGTTGAGAACCTCTGCTTTAAAGGGAAATTAGCTTCTTTTCTCCCCCTTGAGAAAGTTTGTGGATATTTAGAAGGTTAGTGTGTTTTCTTTGGGTAAACTCTAAAGGACAATCTAAATTAGCACATACCCAGACCAGAAAAGAAATCTGGCTGGTGCTGCAGCAGGATCATCTGTTTCGAGTAGGGAATTTAAAGGCCATCTTGTACAATAAGCTCCTCTCACAGATGAGGAAGCAATCCCAGAAAAGTGAGGTGAATTGGCTATGGTAACAAAGGTCTCAAGTCATGATTTGAACCTATGTCCTCTAGCTGCTAAAACAGTCCTCTTTTCACTCGGCATACTTTTTTCCACCCATCAAGTGGCCAGACCTTTTTTTTTTTATTTTTCATAAGTTTATTTTTATGGTTTTATATGTTTTTGAGTTCTAAGTGTATTTATTTCAGGTATACACTTCTTTTTCATCATGGATAGAGTCATTCAGAAATTTCCGAAAAATCTGGAAAGACTCAGATTTCAGAAAAACCTGAAAAGACTTATGTGAACTGATGCTGAGAGAAGTGAGCAGAACCAGGAGAACATTGTAAATAGTGACAGCAAATTGCACAATAACCAACTTTCAGAGGCTTAACTCTTCTCAGCTATAATCTAAGACAGTTCCAAGACTCATGATGGAAAATGCCATCCACATCCAGAGAAAGAACTATGGAGTCTGAATGCAGATTAAAGCATACTATTTTATCTCTTTTTTTTCTTTTTCATGGTTTTTCTGTTTTCTTCTGACACTTCTTTCACAACATGACTAAAGTGGAAATATGAAAAAAAAATAATAGAGCCATTCAGAAAGTAAAACAAATGAGAGAGCTATAGTTAGTTAGGATGGAAAGGTATGCATCTCTAGTTTATTTTTCTTAACCTGTTTATGGGGTGCACAGAGAGTACTATCACCTTTGTTGTGAGGGCTTGCTGAACCCTTTTCAGGACTGCTCATCCAGCTCTGGTGTCTGCCTATTATCTAATTCTCAGCTGTGGCTCCAAGAAGCTGTAGCATGTGCAATGGCGTCACCCTAGTAAACCTTCTCAGCAGACAGGCTAAACAAGGTAAGGGTAACTGATAGGCCTCAGATCTATTGGTGATTTAGGGAGTTATCTACCCTAAGCACGTGAAGAATTCCCCAAGCAGAATAAGTAGATGAGAACAATTTGTTCCATTGGCCATGAAGGCATCTGAAGCACACACGGTGGGGCACTGACAGCTTAGTCAGACATTGAAGACACCAAGGTCATATACTGTATCCCCAGCCATAGTTAGTCATCTTGACTCTTGGCTTGCCATTGGACTTTAATGACTTTGGAAGAGAGAGTGAGGCTAACAACTTTGTGCAACTAACTCTGCCTCACTGAAATCCAATTCATGCACAAGTCAAGACATCACTCTATGATATCATTGGTCGTCTTCAAGAAAATAAAGAACAAACAATAATTCATGAAATGTCAAATCACTTTGAAATTACATTGTAAAGTTCTAATTTCTACTTAAGCCAAACTGACACACACAAAAAGCTGCCTTTGTATGGTCAAATAGAGTCATTCAGAAATTTCAGAAAGTAAAAAGTAAAGCTCATCCATTCAATTGGAGATCTCCAAGTCTGTTTTCCCTCAGTTTGAGGCTAAAATTCCTACATAGACATGTAAAGTCCTTGGGTTCACAAGTCTTGTAGGTATTCTAAAGGAGAATCTTCTCAAGAGCAGACAATATATAAGGGAATAACGAAATGACCAGAATTTATTCAGAAATTTAGCAGCAGATGTGTTTTCTCCAAGTGACCCCCTTAGAGTGTAGCTTCTTAGCAACAAGGAACCTGTTTTCTAATTCCTTTGTAACTCCCCTAACTTACCTTACACAGTTATCTGTAGGGGGGGGTGATTTACATTCTTTATTGATTGATTGCAGTGTTTGATATGATATTATGATACACGAGAATGAACTGTCAGTTAAACTAAATTGCAACTAAAAAGAATTTCTAAAACTCAGGCAGCATGCTAAGTGCTGCTGTGGATACAGATAAGCAAAAACAGCCCTTGCTCCCAAGGACACTCACATTCTAAGGGGAAGATAAAATGTGTGTGAATAGATACATGCAAAATACATACAGAGCAGATGTAGTATAACATGAGAGGGATTCTATGAGATGAGATCAGTAACTGCCTTTGAGCTGAGTCTAGAAGGAAGCCAGGGATTCTAAGAGACAGAGGTAAAGAGCAAGTGCATTCCAGGCATGGGGGCCAGTACCAAGGTTCAAAGGAGTCAATAGTGAGCTTTGGACTCGTACCCAGATAGATCAAACCAATGACACACACATACACACACCCTATATATAAACAACACATTTTGAATCAATAAAAAATCAATGAAAATTTATTAAGTGCCTACTGTATGCTAAGGGCTGGGGACAAAAATGAAAAAAAGCCTTGCTTTCAGGAAGCTAATATTCTGTCAGGTTGATGGTGCCTATGTGCACACAAGTGTGGACATTTTTATAGTAATAAAAACAAGGTCATTTAGCCTCAAGATTCCTTTGTACATATCCACACTTAACCTTCTTTATCTTCCTAAAATCATAGGATTATTGGTTTAGAGCTGAAAGGGACCTCAGAAGTCATTGTACATATCCACACTTAACCTTCTTTATCTTCCTAAAATCATAGGATTACTGGTTTAGAGCTGAAAGGGACCTCAGAAGTCATGGAGTCTAAACCTCTCATTTTACAGATGAGTAAACTGAGGCATGAAGAAACTGAATGCCTTGTCTAGGGTCACAGTTCAACTAAATGTATGAAACACATTTGGAATGTGTCTTCCAAACTCCAAGTCCAGCACTCTATCCACTACATGGCACATCAATTAGATCATAAATTCCCTAAAGGTGGAGACAATATTCCTTGGCCTGTCCAAACAGTATCCAGGGAAATGCCTTTTATGCTTTGAATACCTAATAAGTATCAATTGAGTCAAATACATTGGGCTTGAAGCCACACACTTGATTTTCAGTGGCACAATGTCTCAAGTAGCAGCATCTTTGGGGATATGGAGTCACGACTTGCATTACTTCTATTCCCAAAGGCTAAAAGTTGTGTTTTCTTTTCCTATATTACTTTCTTAAGGGAATTCAATTTGTTGTTGAGAGTAAATCCTATTTGATGGATGGCCCTGAACAGGAGTTATGTGATCTCTGGCCTTTGTGTGAGAGAAAACATTTTTTGGAGAAACTCTGTCTTGAACAATCCATCATGAAACAATCTTCCAATTTATCTGTTGTGACTCGGGTCTTCCAGCACCAACATAAATGTGCTTCAGATAATGTTAGCCCTAGCTCAGATGAAATTCTGTATTTGGCAATCCACCCAGGACTTGCCAGCTGGAACCTGGCCCCCTTGAACTAACAACACATATTGGAAACCAAGGTCTAAATAAGAGACGAGCTATTCAATGAACACTGAGCATGTGTAAGGATGCAACAGATGTGGAAAGGCTGCTGCGGCCAGATTCATCTCATAAGTGGAGGAGGGGATTGAGAGGGATTTAAATGGCTCTGATTGTGCATAGGAATATAGAGGGATCTGGCCCCCTCAGTACTAGCGTCAGCTCAGTATGGGTAGAATTTTGTTTTCCCTCATCAAGTGGCCACATCATTCACCACATCACTTGGTTTCCAGAAATGTTTTTTTGCAGGTGAGAACCAACAGTAGGGAACAATCTTGCTTGCTTAGAAAACCACTGATTTTCACTTGAATAATATTTGGCATGTTGGATGCCATACTTTAATTTTGGCTATCACTTCACAAACTTAGAGGAGCCAAACTGTGGATGTGCAAGTTATTTGATAACTTAAAATACAGTTTCTAAAAGCCCTCTCTCTCTTATCCTTCAAACCACCTACAGCAAACAATCTGTTTGCAATAATAGCAGGCACAAAATCTCCCCACTCTCTCCCAGCAAAATGATACTTCAGAATTGCTCTATTCACTTTGCACCTGAATTCCACTTTGCTGAGTACTTGAGATATTCATATTCCTGGGGAGAGACACAACTAACACTGTGGCAGATGGAAAGAAATACAAATGTTGTTCATTCTCCCATTAACTTATGGGCAAATATGTACCCAGTTTTCTGGGTTTCTTAATTTTTTTCATGAATAACTAAAAACCCATCCAAGAAATTTATACCCAAATAAAGCCAAAACCGGGAGCTAGAAGCAAATACTGTAAACTCACAAAGAATGCCACAAACTACAAAGGAAACAATAAAGCCTTCAATGACTCAAAGCCTTTGATGCTAAAGAGCCAATTAACTAATTAGAGATTGCAGGCGTTTTGGAAATATCAAGCTTCCTATGAAGGATAGTATTCTGAGCTTTGGGATTATGAGTCAGACAAAGATGCTTTTCCCAGTCTGTCTTCTCCAGATTGCAACCATCAGGGGTAATTCCAGCCCAGCCAGTTGATCACATTAACCAGGATGGTTCATAGGACAGAGACTTTTATTTGCTAGGTGATTTATTAATAAATGCCTGAAGTTTATTACATACAAGCAACTCAGTAAAATAATACAACCATATATCTTTCTTTTTCCAATGTAAAAATAAATAAATAAGCATCTCTACCCTTGACAATGTTAGGAGAAACTTTAGCTTTTAAAAGGGGGACTTATAGGTAAGAATAACATGTCAATAAACTTGGGCTACTGGAAGAAAAGAAGAAAGAGAGGCAGCTTGGTGGGGCCAACTGACCCCTAAGGTTCTTTCTTGTTCCAAAATGTTATGACTATGAAACAATTCAAAATCTATCACAGAGGAGGGTTTGACTGGGCAAAGAATCACCATGCTTCCCGTGTCGTCATAGGTGTGGGGGTGGAGTGGATGGAGGGAAAGATTTTCATCAATCCGATTTTAGGCTTTCATTCCATACTTCTATTACTAAACCAAGTCAAATTAGAAATCCTGTGATCATAAAATTCAGAGCTAAAGAAGAATTTCAAGGTCACCTAGTTCAAATACTTAACTTTATAAAAGAATGTTGCCCATGACTGCACAAGTAGTAAGTAGAAGAGCTCAGATTCAAATTCAGTTCCTCTGACCCTTAAGTGAGCACTGTGCTTAATGCATGGCTCTTACCTTCCATTGGTCTTTTGGTACCACCATGGCTCCCACTGCATTCTTGGCTATCTGTAGTTATCCTGATCTATATTTCACTACTGGACCTAGATGACTCCAGAGGAGAAAGTGAGGCTGGTGACTTTGCACAGCCCTCCCTCACTTAAATCCAATTCACTTGCATGTCATGACATCACCTTCCCAATATCATGGTCCTCTTTGATTACAAAGGACAAACAACAACCACCATGACTTTAAAAACTACAATTGGAAGGAAATAGATTGGAGATGGGGAGTGGAATCCTGTCTAGTTCATGAAAATAATTGAGTCAATGCTTCTGGCTTCCCAAGGGGACAAAAACAACAATGTTATTCCCAAAATCTGAATTTGGCTTAGACCATACCTACAAGAGTCACGATTCTCTCCAAAGGATGGAAGCACCTTCAAGGCCATTTTGCTGAGGCAGAACCTCAAAGTAATGCTCAGTTAATTCCATTTGCAAAAGACTCTTTCCATAGCTATAACTAAGAGGGAAAAATTGAGATTTTGTCCCAGGGTGCCAACATAAGGGAGGGAAATTCTTTGTCTCTCCCCAGACACTAATTTCTGGAAGGAAGGGAGGGAGGGAGGGAGGAAGGAACGAACGAACGAACAAATGAATGAATGAAGGAAATGAGGAAGAGAAGAAGGGAGAAAGGAAGGAAGGAAAGAAGGAAGGAAGGAAGGATGGAGGGAAAGAAGGAAGAAAGGAAGAAAGGAAGGAAAGAAGGAAGGAAGTGAGGAAGGAAGGAAGGAAAGGAAGAAGGAAGAGACAAAAGAAAGGAGGAAGGAAGGAAGAAAGGAAGCAAGGAAAAAAAGGAGGAATGGAGGAAGGAAAGGAGGAAGGAAGGAAGGAAGGAAGGGAGGAAGGAAGGAAGGAAAGGAGGAACGGGGGAAGGAAAGGAGGAAGGAAGAGATGAAAGAAAGGAGGAAGGGAGGAAAGAAGGAAGGAAAGAAGGAAGGAAGGGAGGAAGGGAGGAAGGAAGGAAGGAAAATTTTAAAAAGACAAGAAAAGGCAAGGAAAGAATCATTAATCAGACATCTACTATGTACCTGGCACTGTGTGGGGTGCTTCACAGATATTCTGTCATGTGATCCTTACAACAACTCTGAAAGTAGGGGCAATTATTGTCCCCATTTTATGATTGAGGAAACTGAGAGAGAAGGTAAATGCCTTGCCCAGGGTCCTCCACTTGGAAGATGTCTGAAATAATAGTTGAACTCAGGTCTTCCTAACTTACCACCCAGCTCTTCCTCCCTATGGTGGTCCTAATGGTGGTATTAGCTGATGGAAGACTGTGAGGGTCAGAAGATAACCATAGGGAACAAACTCATCCCACTTACATTGGATCCTCTAGGGAAGGAACATGCTCCCTCCATCCAGTTCCCAAATTAAGCATCCTCCGACTTCATGATCATACTCCTCTCTTGGTGGTTCCACTGCCTTGTTTATGTATTTATACATGATCTAGGGGATTAATGTGATGTTGTTTCATGCTTACCATATATATTATATTCAATGTCTCTATCTCTCCAACCTCTTGAAATGAGTATGCCCAAGTACCAGAACTCACAGTTACAACTGTAGACTGAACTAAGGCACTATTGCTAGACCTATCAGTCCTGGGAGGGAAAATCAATTATGTCTGTTACCATGGTGGGAATCCTCCAGCGTCAGTACAAATAGCACTAATAGATTTAACCAAGGTGAAAATGAAATGATTTGGGGGACTTTATAAGAAGTATAAAAAATACATTCTTTTATATGTTTATATACAAAGAAAAAGGCAATGTTAGAATTTTTAAAGATGCTCTCATTTTATAGATGAAAGATCTAAAACATTTTACAATCAAATTTTAGGTGTTATTTGATTCAATTCCAAAAGCATTTATTATTTAGACATAGTGTGACCCAGGGTTATAAATGGAACAGATGAAAAGATCCTAAATTCCTAACTACTTTTTAGGCACAGTTCTTGTTTTTCTTTTGTTTTTTTCCTTTTTAAATCTTAAGACTGTGGTATCTTTCAGTTTTGTGATCTTAATTTCTGCTGCAGTGTTGGGATGCAACTTGCATTGGGAGGTGATGGACCAGACACAAACTATACATCTTTGCTTTCTCCTTTATTACTTTCAGTTTTTTAAAAAGTCCTTTAGGAACCCTCTGAAGGACTGTCTACTTGTTTCAAGGATAGCATGCCAAATAAGAAAGAATTCTGATCAAAAGCAAAAAGTGGTGGCAATGGAAAAAGAAGTAGGAAGACCCATATGTGGGGCCTGCTTAAAAGGGAAAAGGGGATGATTGGAGGCAACCTGGATTAAGGCATATTCTAAGAAATTTAAAATGGCAGGAGAACCCACAACTCCTCAGTTCTTGACACCCCCGAATGCTCCATTCCCACCTTTCTCTAACCCCTGACCCTCAAATCAGATGATTTCAGTAAAAAGTGCTGTGTAAATATCATTTATCATTTCAAGGAAGTGGTATGGTACAGTAGATGCTCTCTTTGGGGTCTTCTTCATATATGAAATGAAAGGATTAGACTAAATTATATCTAAAATCTTTGCCAAATCAAGTCATGCTTTGGTTCTCTTTCTTGCATTGGGTACTGGCATTAAAACAGAAATGGGGTGTTCTGGTAAATATTTAACAACTAGCTCTTTGAAGCCAAGATCTGTCTTACCTTTGCATTTATATGCTGAGTATAATGCCTAGCAAACCATAGATGCTTAAAAATAGTTGTTCATTGATTAAGTTTAGGAATGGTTACAAGCTGAAAGTAGTGACTAGTTCCTTTGGATATAAGATTAAAACTCAAAATCACCTGGACAAATTGGAGAAGTGATTAATTATTGGAAAAAGAAGACGGGGCCAAGATGGTGGTGTAGGAGCAGCAACATATCTCAGCTCTCACATAACCACCCCAAAATACCCATAAAATATGACTCTAAACTAATCCTAGAACTCCAAAACGCACACAAATATACTTTCCACTAAAGTCAGCTTGGCTACGAGGAACCATATCAGCACTGCGAACCAAAACCAGCCTGGCTTGAAGCCCTGGCTGAGCCCCAGGGGCAGCTGGACATGAGGAGCGGATTAGCAGCAGCTGCGAGCGCCAGTCAGAACTAGGTCAGTAGGACTTGCCAGGTCTTGGGAGAAAAGCAGTCCGGCTGAAATGCCTCCAGGGTGGGAAAGCGAAATGCAGAAGTTCTGCACCTGCCTCCGCATTGCAGCTTCCGCGCCCTCGGTCTGCAGAGAGCAGGGGGACTAAGGATCATTCAGAGGCCAAGTGCTCTCACGTTGAGCGGCCTGGATACGGATTGCGGCCTTGGGCTTCAGTCCTGGAGTCTTCATTATCCAGTGAGCCGGAAGTAAGTAGAAAAGGGACACAGAACCTTCCTGAGAGCTATGGCAGCCAGGAGGACCCCAGCAATTTGGGACAGAGCTTTCCCTTCTGCAAGCAGAGCCCCACAGAGATTTAAAAAAAAAATCACAGACTGACCAACCACGAGTAAGAATAAGCATAAGAAGCAAAGTAAGAACAGCACCCAAACCCTAGCTTCCTTCTTTGGGGAAAAGAAAGATCATGGCAAAGAGAGAGAGGAGGAGAGTGCAACCAGAGCTTCCCCACCAGGGGCTTCCAAAAAACATGAAGAATGCCTTAAAGCTAGAGATGAGCTGAAGAAGGATTATGAAAACCAAATAAGAGAAGTGGAAGAAAAATTGGGAAGAGAAATAAGAATGTTGCAAGAAAATCATGAAAAGAGAGTCAGCAATCTGACTGAAGAAATCAACACCCTAAAAAATAGA
>CM053583.1:170509133-170525551 GCA_028627135.1 Pseudochirops cupreus | reverse complement strand
GTTCTTATTTCTCTTCCCAATTTTTCTTTCACTTCCCTTATTTCTCTTCAATTCATTTCTGATAGTGTGATATGTTGCTAGTATCACATGATCTGACTATGCCACTCATTGCCACAAGAATCTTTGGGGGTTCATTCTTTTTTTCAAAATGAAAAAAATTTATTTGACATTCCAGTCCAACTCAGTGGGCAGAGATGATCTCCATATCTAAACCAAACTGGGGAGGTTTTAGGGGCAGGAGAAAATCATGCTCATTTCACTATTGCTGTATGGTGCAGAGGAATACATTTCAGAACCAAGGGAGACCAATGAAACTCTACTAGATGCAGTCACTTTATATTGCCAGTTTTGAAAAGCCAAGTGTAAAAATTTTAATAAAAGTTAACTGCGATAGAGAAAGCATTCAGAATACCTTCTTCAGTACAGTGTCTTGAGACACCATGCAATCAGGTTGCAACAAAGAAGTAAAACAAATTAAAACAAAAGAACAAATGAAGATTTAATTAGATCAGAGTAATGGCCATATACACAAAAACAAAAATCAATGAATTTCACTTCAGTTGGGGGAAGAACAGCAATTTGAATCCAAATTGAGCATCTGCAGATAATATTCAGAAAGTCTTATAGAACTACACAGCTGAAAGCTTTACTAGAGTGATCAGTATGTGGTTACAATCTTGGGGTGGGCATAGGGAAGGTGATTCAGATTCCACAGTATCTGAATACACAAAACAAATCCATTTACAAAACAAAAAAAAAATGATACTTTAAATAAATAGTTCATCATTTTGATGAATATATAAATATAGTCCACCTTCTTGGGGATTCAATTATCTAAGAGTGGCATATTACTGTCCAATGGTGCAGGGGCAAGTCCATATAAATAGAATAGTGTGGCTTCACCAGCTTTGGCTTCGGTCAATGATTCTGGCCTAACAAGCTTATTTTGGGTTGGTTCTGGGTCTAGCCTACACTTCAGAAACTCATCATCCTCTAGGCATTTGTCTAGGGAAGACACAACTTCCAAAGTTGTGCCCCCATTTTCAGTAGTGGAGAATGAGCTCCCATCAAGAAATGCAAGGAGAAGAAAAGCTGTGTACTGGATGAGCTGCTTCTCTGACTTAGGCTTAGAATTTTTTTCATTTTATGAAGTTGGCTAAATTTAATTATTCTTATTAGTTTCTTATCTTTTATTTTCCACTTTTATGTTATTGATAAAATCTGTGGGATTCATCTGCACAGAGCTCGTGAAAAGATCCACCAGTAGATCTGGATTTATGCTAAATTATCTTCCTGAAAGCATGGTTTGAAAGTCTTCTAAATTGCAATCAACACTGTCAAGATAATCCAACAGCTCAACCTTTCCTAAAAGATTGACATTTTCATTCAGGATGGAAGCCTTCATGGTGATGGGATCTTCTGAAGTCAGAGTAGATGAGCTGTTTAGCTGGACAGCACTGGTCATGAATGAGCCACCACTCTCACTGATGGAACTTACAGGTTCACTGGCAGGAACCCTGACTGGTTCACTGCTTTTGTCCCCACTCTGCAGCATAATCCTCCTCATTATCATCTTCTACAATGACAGTATCAGGGGACTGGCTACAGTCTGAAGTGTTAAATGAAGCATCCACATTGGTTTCAGGAATAACTAGAACATAGCCTTTAGGAGAAAACGCAAAATTTAAAGTTTTTTCTTAATAGAGTTTTAATAGAGTTTCTTAATAGAGTTTTTTCTTAAATCTACCTTTCCAATCTTATTTCATGTTACTGTCATTACTTCCCCATACTTGACATAACGTCTCCTATCCCCTTGTCTCCACACACATGGCCTCTCATGTATGGAATGCAATCCCTCATCATTTCCACCTTTCTGGATCCCTAACTTCCTTTAAAGCATAGGTTAGCAGTTTCCTCCTATCCAAGGCTTTTCCTGCTCTGACCTGCTAATAGTATACTTGTCATCCTATAACTGTACCGTATACTCTTACATACAATTTTTATGTGCTTTTCAGTGTATATATTTATGTACTTATTTGTGTATATATTATATCTTTAGAGTAGTATATAGGCTTCTTGAAGAGTTTTGGTTTTGCTTTGTCTTTGTGTTCTTAACTCCTTACACATAGTAGGCACTTAATGTCTTTTGGATTTCATCTTGTTAAACATTATTTAACTTTTCTAACTGAGCAGGAGAGTTTCTGCCCATGAATTGTTGGTTTTATCACATGAAGAACGATTGAACCAGACTGGTCAAGAACACACATCCATTTCAGTAACTAGGGTTATAACTAATAGTTTAAAATAAATTGATTATGGTAGATAAATATATATACTAAATATACTGATTGGACAGTATTTAGTAACACTAACCATGGATTCTGATCCACTTACCATATAGGTGTCTTGTTTCTTTAGAGTCTTTCTTTTCATGATAGCCTTGAAAGCGAGTCTTTGATTTTGTTCGGTTATGGCTTCCATTTGCAAACTGTAAGCTGAGACAGCAAAATGAACCTTTAACTTGCTGCAAAACCAGACCTTGTTTTCCTATTACAGAAATATTTACTCTTACTCAACATCAGTAAAGGCTGTGGTCTTCATAATGAGTGATGGAGTGCATTTGAGTTATTTCTGAAAACTAATGGGAGCTGGATTCTTTTCTGAGTCACACTTCTTGACTTTTAAGACAGCTACCCAATTTTCCATGGTAACACATTTCCCTGAAAGCCATATCACTTGATAGTCCTTTTCCATTTTTTTGATGGATGTACAGAAAATGTAGCAGACTGTCAAGGACCCCAAAAGATGTGTTCTCTGTCTATTCACAGCTAGGGCGGAATTGGTTGAAATGTGAGCTCCTTCATTTGGCCTTAATGTAACCCTGACCTTGGAGGACAACCTGTCTCTGGGGGTAGGAGATAATTTAATTTCCATGCATGTCAAGTCCTACATTTCTTCTGTGTAGAGGCTGCAGATAAGTGTCAAATTCTGCAGAATCAGGTGTTCTATTTTGGAGATGTAGAACTTTCCCCAGGGATTGGAATGGAGACCACCAAGCTGACTTCATTTTATAATCTCAGGGGGAGTCTGAAACCATAGATTGTGGAGATGGAAAAATATTTCTTTACTTTTTAAAACTATTTGTCTTCCCTTTCATTTGTAACTTGTAGGTCCATGGTAGCATCAACAAAGAGAGTTCAGGAGGCCATAGTTAACAGGTCTCATTTTATTATTGTACATTTCTCCATTCAGAAGCAAAGACCAAATATTCTAGTGTAAATGATAGTGAGTTTTAAACAATTTCCAATGTATCAACGGTATCTTTTCTCCTTGAAAAACCTGAAATAGCGATGCTTATAAAGAATAAACTAGGATAATAGTGCTATCTACCAGATGAGGTGAACTCTACTGGCTTGCTTGAGCTTGTGTATTTCTCTTATTATTTGAATATTTCTATTAGTTTGTAATGCTATGGAAATCTTCAGTAGGATCACTTAAGTGACCTGACATGATTTAACATTTTGAGTGATCTTAATATATAAGTAGTTTCAGTTCAGGATGAGGTGATCTCATTCCCTTTTAGTGCTACGGATGTCTCTGCAGACTTTCAAGGTCATTGTCCTACCGCTTCAGGTCATGTAGTCTTATATGTGATTATGGTAGCAGGCAAGAAAGTGGGCTATTAGAATGGCCAGTGAATGACTCGTGAACTTGAAGAGGTATTGCAGAGTTCCTGCTAGCTTGGCCAAAGGAAAGAGTTTTTTCATAGCATTAGAGCCCAGTTTACACACTGCACTGTGATGTTACATGTGTATGTATACTATACATATATAATAATGCATATAACACATATGTATATAACACATAAACATATACTATATAATTTATTCATTATATATACTCATTATATATAATTTACTCACATGATATATATTACATACTCATATATAATAGGTATTATTCCTATGTAATAGGAATTTAAATTCCTTTATTGATAATTTTATAATAGTACAGTTTCTGGTTATAAGACCTATGAAGGCTTAGTACTATACAAAGGTGACATGATGCTTTTTTTCTTTCCATATTTTATTTTAACTAGGAGTTGAAGAGGAACCTGTGATTTCATTGGTATAAGGAACTCCCAAGGATGAGGAAATTCCTTTTATCAGTGTAGGTCAGAACATTCTCTCTAGCTTACATTGATAGAGTTAGTTGTTTAGACCGCTAAGAAATTAAGTGACTTGCCCAGGGTCATACAACCAAAGACAAGGCTTGAACCCAGGTCTTTGTGATTGCAAACATGTCTCTATCTATTATGCCAGGGATTCTTAAACTTGTCACTATCTCCTTTGGAAGACTGGTGCATCGCTCCCAAAATAATGATGATTGTGATTACTTCTACTATTACCACTACTACTACTACTGCTATTACCACCATCACCACCACCATTATTACTACCACCACTACTACTATCATCATTACTTCTACTACTACTACTACTACTACTACTACTACTACTACTACTACTACTACTACTACTACTACTACTTTTTTAGATACATAAAATTCAATGCCTTTGATTATGTAGCAAACCAGCTAAATGTCATTATCGACTTAATGAAAAAAAAAGAAAGTCATAGACCCCAGATTAAGAATCATTGTATTATACTATTCTTCCTCTTGGGAAGCACAGAGGGGAAGGAAATAGAAATGAAGGAAAGCAAGTAGGGTCAGCTTGAGTTTGGGAGACGTATGGGTATTTTTTTTTATCCAAGCAACAGTACTTTGTTGCATAAAGGAAAAATAGAATGACTAAAAAACATTCTCTCTGGTCTGATTTTCCCCATTTTGTGGTTGTAGCTTTTCTCTGTGGTAACTCTCTCAAATTATGGCAAGTATTTTCTGGTCAAAGTCCTAGTAAGTTCTCTTCCACTTTTGTGACCCCTAGCTAAAGGATGACAAGGGCTGCCATCTGGTTAGTAACTTTACCCTCTCAATTATTTGTGAGACACAAACTTCTAAGACTAGAACCCAATTTTGAATGGAAGCCTGAGCTTCTCTAACTGAGAACACAGAAATTGGGTGCGGTTTACTGAATATGATGCATGGAGCCCCTCCATCATCTGAGACTGGGCCGATGGCCATCTGGGAAGGAGCCTGGAAAAGAGGAAGTCAAAGGCTTTTAACAAGGACTTAAAGCAAATACACAATCACTCTCTTCAAAGAACAAGGAGGGGCTGTTGACCGACTTAGCGAATGTTCTTTAAATTCATCCCAAAGCCACAAGGGTCAGAATATGTTATGTGGTATTCTGACTCCAAACTGTTAAAAATAACTCCTGAATCAATACACAGGAGAGATTGTCTACACAAATCCTGGATTTGAGTTCTGACAGATTAGGATTGCTTCTATTGATTAGCTTTCTCCAGAAGTAAGCAATTTAGTATATTTAGAGGAAATTCCAAGTGACAATTGAATAGAGTTTTGGAAGAAAGTGTGTAAATCTTGACATTCAGTTGACTCCCAATGCTGTGCCCTTTGCATCCAGCCCAAGAAGTAAGCTTCTGAATGTTGTTTCTAAGGTATTGTGGATGGTTTATAACTAACACTGCGGCTTGTATAGCAGTATCAGGACTGTTCATTTACCTTCATGCTACTGATTCTCTAGAGTGAATTTTAGGAAAAGCTCTTGTACTTCGGGATCAGACTGTGAGCTCTGTTTTTTGTCATGAATATATGGCTAAGCAGGTGGCTGGGTGTTTTCATAAGGTACATGACTAAAATATCACGTGGTTTCCAGGAACTAATCGACTTCTGCTGGTTGGGACTTGCACTTATTCCCATATGTACTGCTATTTCACCATTATTGACTATTATGTAATAAAGTGTGGGTAAAGGTCAAACAAGCATTACTTAAATAACTCAAGTCAGTTAAACTTTTCACGAGTAATTACTGTAGGACATGTTTTTCCTGATTCCCATTTGAACAATCCTATAAGTTGACTTTTATAGTTGTTTCCCCCTTAGTTATGAATACTTAGCTTATTTAATACTTAATCTATATAAAATCTAGATTAGAGTATGAACAGTTGATGGAGATACCTAGTGATGATTGGTTTTAAATATTTACTTCTGTTTTGTTCCGTAATGTCCCTCCCACAAGTCTTGTAGACTTGTCTTACTTTGTTCTTGCTATATCTCTTATGTAAATAGCCCTTTGTAAAAGTTAATCAATTTTATTTGGTTAAGTGATATTGGAGCACTAGTTGTTGGAACTTATCAACATGGGGGTGGGGAGCATTGCTGGTGGGGGCTTGAGCCAATTATAGTAGGAAAGAGATACCCCTTCACATTATTTTATATTTCCATAATTACTGAATTGGAAGGCAGCATGTATTCTTTAACTTAGGATCTGTGAACTTATTTAAATTTTTTCTCATAATTATATTTCAATACAACTGCTTTCCTTTGTGATGCATTTAAAAATTATATGCAAACAGGGTCCATAGGCTTCACCAGACTGTTGAAGGGGTCCATGACACAAAAAGGTTAAAAACTCTTTGTACAGCAGCTAGAGAGAGCCAACCTTGGAGACAGGAAAATGTGGATTCAAATCCTACCTTTGACATATATCCACTCTGAAGCCCTGGTGAGTCACTTAACTCTTTGGTGCCTAACAGAATTCTCTAAGACTATAAGGTATTAACAGAGAAAGAGACAGGCAGACTGACAGACAGAAAGATCAACAGAGACAGAGAGACACAGAGAGAGACAAAGAAAGAGAGATAGACAGAGACAGCCACACATACACACACACACACACACACACACACACACACACACACACAGACAGAGACAGAGACAGAGAGAGACAGAGTGAGAGAGAGAGACAGAGAGAGAGAGAGAGAGCCCCTCCATCATTTATCCCCAAGGAAGTACTGTAGTACGGAGATGTCAGACTTGGCCCCAGGCAAAAATCCCAAAGGCCAACTGGAAACAAACTAAAATGTAATTGGGAAATTATTAACAAAATAAGTAGCATTATAATACAATGTAGATAACGGTACATTATGGTTACCTAAGTAAATGTGCAGGCACACAAGGTTTTGAGCTTGACATCTCTGCTATAGTCCATTGAAGACTTAGTTGCTATCGGCAGGCAGTATTGTATTGTGAAAAGAGGCTTTTGACTTTAGAGGACCTGTGTTCAAATCCTGCTTCTGACACTTACTACCTCAGCAATATTGGGCACATCACTTCATCCTCTATGGTCTCAGTTGGTTCCCTTGCACAATGAGAGGTTATGATGGAATGACTTCTGGGTTGTTTTTTTTTTCTTCCAGATGTAGATTCAACTTCTCTCTAAGAGCTCCTACCCTATGGTTTGTAAATGTGCTTGGGTCTCTACCATTTTTAAAACAAAACAATACAGCCCTCACTAGTCCATCTCCTTAAGTGGTATCCTCATGTATCTCTACAGTTAGTATTATCTTTATTTCTCTGCCAAACTCTACTCTTGCTGCCTGTGCTTTCCCAAGACCCATTCATTTCTCCATCTCAGATAATTGTAATCTCCTTTATAATCCCATCACTTTACTGAGATTGCTTTAAAAAATGACCAACTACCAAGAGTTCTCTACACTGGATAGTGAACCCGAACCAGCTACAGAATGTCTATGCACATTCCACAATCTCTCTAGACCTCTGTCTGTATGGAGAGAGAACTCAGTGCTCAAACAATTAGAGACCTTCTCAACTTACCTCTAACATGAAGCCTTTCCTCTGATTTGCTAGTGCCCTTTCTCTCATCTCAAATTATTTTCTATTTATTTGTCTTTGTCTATAACTTCCTAGTAGAATGTAAACTCCTTGAAGATGTGGGTAATTTTGCCTTCTATCTTTGTATCTATAGGCAGGGGCTCTTAAACTGGGTTTATGTATTTTTTATGAACTTGTTTACAAAAGTGTTTGAAATCTCTATTTTGACAATCAGTTTTCTTTGTGATTTTATGTATTTTATTGATTTAAAAGCATTTCCAAGAAGGGATCTATAGGCTTTACCAAGTTGCTGAAACAGTCCTTGGCACAAAATAAGGTTAAGAACTCCTGTTCCAGTGCCTTGCACATAGTAGGTGCTTTAAAAAGTGTTAATTGGGGGGCAACTAGGTGGCACAGTGAGTAGAGGACTGGTTCTGGAGTCAGGAGGACCTGAATTCAAATCTGACCTCAGATACTTAACACTTACTAACTGTGTGACCTTGGGCAAATCACTTAACCTGAACTGCCCTGCCTTCCCTACTCCAAAAATGGGGGGGAAAAGACAAAAAAGAAGAAAAAAGTGTAAATTGAATTGTAATCAATTTACTTATCCGACAAAATTTCTAATTTTAAAACTTTTAGTTTTTGTATATATATATTTGCATTATTTTAAAAATGTTGATGATTTCCTTGTTTTATATGATTGCACATGTATAAACTATATCAGTTTGTTTACTGTCTCAGAAAGGATGGAAGGGAGGGAGGGAGAGAGGGATAAAATTTGGAACTCAAAACTTTAAAAAAACATTTAAAATTGTTTTAATATGCGATTGGGGAAAAATAAAATATTGTATTAAAAATGTTAATGATTTCCTTAAAACTCCTTAAGAGGATCAGCAGAATAAGCAGGGGAGCTTATTCAGAAGATAAGATATTGAAAATGTATAAAGGGACTTAAGGCAAAATTGTCCAATGAGTCACGTGACAAAGGATAATGAATTACTTATACCAATTCCACTTTCACATTTTTATAATAACTATATATTTTGAATATTCTTCAAAGTTATCATAATTTGATACTTCATAAATTCCTTGAGGAGAGAGACTACATATTTTTTGTCTTTGCATTTCTATCTTCTGTCAGTGTTTGGTGTATAGCAGACCCTTGACAAGTTTCTGGTAGATTGAATCAAATCAAAGAAATCTCCTCTGTTGGCTGCCGTACATGAAAAAATTCTGATATATTGAGATGTTGCCTAGTACATGGATAAATAAGTATTTGATGCCTTGCATGGGTTTAGGAATGGAGCTCATATGCAAGGGGTGTACATTACATAAGTACACAGAGCATTTGAAATATTTTATATATCTAGTTCAAATATTTGGATGAAATTTTTGTTGCTATTCAGTTCTATATATAACCCATCAGTCTCATCAGAGGGGGGTGGGCTGTTTTTTTGAAAGTTAGATTAGTGGCACTTGGTAAACTTTCCTAGGTGCTGCTTTTGTTCTTTTGGTTGTTAAGGTCTAAGGGGCATCTCTTTCTCTCTCCCCTGTCCCCACTTTTGAAACTTCTCCCTTTGACCATTTCCCCCCTAAAGAGTAGAAGCATGCAGTTGATGTACTCTACATAAATGTCTGGTTTCTCATGCTGCCATTCTTTTGCTATGATGCCTGACATTCCTTTGCCCTAGGTAACAGCCCCTTCCACTTCTTTACCAGCCAAGCACTCTTGCAAAAAGCTGCACATGACCCACAGTTTCCTATGTGAAAAATACTTCTCAGAAAATCTTGTGAACTGTTTGTTTAACCAAAGGCTGACATGTTTTACAGCCACCATATAGAGACCCAGAAGTGAGGGTTAATGCAATAGAGAGATTTTATTGACCTTTTAATAGACTTCGGAGATGAAGTAATCTCTTAGTTTCACATCATTTGGAGGCACCAAAATAAATAGCCCAGGGTCTCCATGATAGTTTGATTGGGTTTAAATTGCAATAGCCACCCAGAAAAGACATCTCTATTAATTCTGGAGAGCATATATCAATATTTAAACCAAGAACACAACGTATGCATACACGTGTACATGATACACATAAAGCCATATATAGGCACATGTGTGTAAATATGTATGCACATGCACAAATATCTATACCCATCTGTGTTTATGTCTATTCCTATACTTATTCTTATAAATATAGGATGTTATCAAAGTTTTAGTGTAATTTAAAGTTCTGCCTCACAGGTTTACTAGCTATGTGCACCTGGGCAAGTCTCTTAACAAGCTTGCTTTAGTTTCTTAATCTGTAAAATGGGAATAATAATAGCATCTAACTTCCAAGGCTTCTGTGAGGATCAAATGAGATACAATTTGTAGAATGTTCTGTAAACCTTAAAGTACTATATAAATATTAGCCATAATAGATATATAGGCATGTATGTATGCATGTATATGAGAGAGGGAGAGAGAGAGAGAAAGAGAGAGAAAAAGAGAGAGAGACAAAGAGAGACACACAGAGAGATTGAGAGAGAGGGACTGAGAGAGATTGAGAGAAATGAAGAGAGAGAAGGAAAGAGAGAGAGAGACAGAGAGAGACAAAGAGAGACACAAAGAGAGAGATTGAGAGACAAAGAGAGAGACTGAGAGACAGATTGAGAGAGAGAGAGACAAAGAGAGACACACAGAGAGAGATTGAGAGATAGACAGATAGATAGAGAGACAAAGAGAGAGAGAATGAGAGAGAATGAAAGAAATGAAGAGAGAGAGGGAAAGAGAGAAAGAGAAAGAGACAAAGAGAGACACATGAAGAGAGAGATTGAGAGAGATTGAGAGAAAGAGAGACAAAGAGAGAGATTGAGAGACAAAGAGAGACAAAGAGAGAGAGACAGAGAGAGAGATTGAGAGAGAGAGAGAGACAAAGAAAGACACAGAGAGAGATTGAGAGAGAGAGAGGGATTGAGAGAGAGATTGAGAGAAATGAAGAGAGAGGGAAAGAAAGAGAAAGAGAGAGAGCGATTGAGAGAGATTGAGGAAAAGAGAGAGAGAGAGACAAAGAGAGAGAGACAGAGAGAGAGACAAAGAGAGGGAGAGAGAGATTGAGAGGGGGGGAAGAGAAAGGGGGAGAGAGAGACAAAGAGAGAAAGAGAGAAATTGAGAGAGAGAGAGAGAGAGAGAGAGAGAGAGAGAGAGAAACAGAGAAGCAGAACATTCTAGGCATAGGGAATGAGGGTGGGGTGAGAAGGGCAGTTGGGAAAGGTCCAGAGATGAAAGATGGAGTGTCTTCTTTGACGAATAGCAAAGCAAGCTGTCATTGGATCACAGGGTAGGAGTGTAAGCTTATAAGAAGATTAGAAAGGTGAGGGAAGCAAATTATCAAGGGCTTTGAATGCTAAACAGAGGTTTTATGTTTGACCCTAGAAGTATCATATATAATACAGCCATAAAATGCTGTTATCTTTATGTAAACTTTATATCAGAATTATTCACCAATTCCTTAATTGTTTGGGTGAGGGACCTTCATATTTTCCTTTATTAATATCTGAAATATCCACATAATACATGAGTATCAACATACTTTTGGCTTTAGGTGTAGACTATGCACTAATGGAGAATAGTTGGTTTTCATTTCTTTTGCGGAATGAAGAAAATTAATTTTAAATTTTAGTAGAGAGTATAATAGATATTTTTAAAAAACTCAACTGAAAGGGCTTGAGATATTAGAATGTGCTGCCCACATGGTGGGCATGAGGTCTCTTGCTGGAGAAGAATGGGGTTGGGGTCATGGGAGCAGGGATAGCGGTGGCATGAAAAGAAACTGACATGGGACAGACAATCTGCATAAGGGTCCTTGTGTCAAGCAGAGTTTTCTGACTGATATCCCAGGAAAGAATTCAGAAGCTTCTTGAATTCCCCTTTGAAGTCCACATTGCAATGCTTAAGAGGAGTTGTGATTTGGTCTGAGTGAAGGAGAGAGAGAAACAGCCAGCAGATGTCATAGTTACCGTTCATTAATTCTTTCATTCAATTTCTTTTTCGACTGGACCTGGGATTTCATCTGAACACAGAGTGCCTGGTAAGGAAATTCCCTGTTCTAATGAAGGTCATTACTTACTCCACAACTTCTAGTGTTAGGGAGTTGCCTGGGGGCAATGAGAAGTTAAGTGATAAGGCCAAAGTCATGTAGTGAATATCTGCTTGAGGTGGGACTTGAACCCAGGGTTTCCTAACATGAGACATCTGTTAAACCATGTTGGCTCTCGTTTGAAATTCAATGGCAAAGCATTTCTATGGCACTTTAAGGTTTGCAAAGAGTTTTATGAATGTTTTCTTGTTTGATTCTTATCAAAACCTTGGGAAATAGGTGCCGCTATTACCCTCATTTTACAAATGGAGAAATTGAGGCAGAGAGAGGTTAAGTGACTTATCCAGTACGATAGGAATTAGTTTACTGAGTGTTGTAGGTACCAATGTAACATTTAGATAAGACATGATCTCTGCCATCATGGGGGAACAGGCATAAACATAGAGAGCTTTAATAAAATTGATACAGAGTGTCCCAAAAATCTTGGTGCAATTTTAAGCTTTAAAAGGAAAAAAAAACAACAACTTTTGGGACACTATATAAATACATGTAAAAGGTCCCCTAGGGGGTTATTAACTACATTTCCTAAAATAGGTAGGAGAAGGGAGAAGAAAGTGGAGATGGTTTAGAGTAGCAACACAAGACATAGAGGGAAAACAGCTGGCCACATAGAAGAGGATGAGAGAGTGAGGACATAGCTGTGCCCACAGGGTGGGGATCTTGGACTTGATCTTCTGAATTATGAGCCAGGGATTTATGGAGAGGGATCCTCAGCAGGGACAAGGAAATAGAGGATAATTTGGCTATTGGCTGTGGGTTCAGCTGGATCAGCGTGGGTTCTGAATGTACTCATCCCTCAAACAGGAATTTTTAATAAGCCAAATGAGAGATGATGATTTTCCAGATTAGGAAACAGAGGAAGCGCGGTGAATCAGAGGATCACAGATCTAGGGCTGAGGGGGAATGCTGTCCTTCCACAAGCTTTCATTTTACAGATGAGAAAGTTGCCCAGGGGGTCAACATGATCTGCCCAAGTCATGCAAAGAGTAAATATCAGAGGTGGCATTAGAGCCCAGGTCTTCTGTTAGGAGGAATTAAGCTTTTACTGATTCTGCTTGAGCCTAGAGAGTAGGGCTAGCAACATGGGAGAAAGTCATAGAGAGGTAGATTTAGAGCTGAAGGGACGTCAGAGGTCATCAAGTCCAACCCTTCCTTGCCTTCCTCTCCACCCTTCATTTTGTACTTGAGGAAAATGAGGCTTGGTTAGGACAATTAGTGTCTAAGGAGTGCTTTCAAATTCACTGCTTTCCCTCTGAGATGCCCCCCCCTGTCTCTTTCTCTGTCTCTCTGTTTATCTCTGTCTATCATATCATCTATCTATCTATCATCTATCTATCTATCTATCTAGACACATGTATACGCACATATATGTATGTATGTATATATGTGTGTACATATACATATATGTGCACCTTGTTTTCATGTAGTCATTGGCAAATTGTCTCATTCATTAGACTGTGAGCTCCTTTTGTCTTTGTATTCCTGTTGAGGTGTGGGGTTCAGGGGTGCTTGAGACCCTGAAATACCCATATATTGGGTCTTGCTGAATGAATTTGACTCAAACCTTCTGTCAGTCAAAGTAAAACAAAATTTATTAAAGATTAGCCACAATGAGTAGATTCTTAAGGAGCCTAAGTATTTGTGATGCTTGTATTGGCAAGTGGGCCAGAACAATCTGACACAGACTAAGTCTGAGCTAGATTGAATCTCCATGCCCTCATGGGGGCAAGATGGATCTTATATACAGCAAGACTGTGGGAGGGATCTAGGGGTGGGATGGAGGAGGGGTTTGGGGAAGATCTTGAGGAGGAATCTAAGGAGGATCTTGATGGGACTGAGGTCAGACTCCAGGAATGGGATTAAGCGTGGTAAATTAGAGATGACAGACCATTGAGGCCTAGGCTAGTTTAAAGGGTAACAGAGATTTGGGCCTAGAGATAATGAAAGACTTATGGCCTCAGTCAAATGCCTTATCAAGTGGGAAGATTCAAGGAGAGTTCAAGAGGCTTCCCAGAACCTGTACCCCATCATTCCCAGCACTTGGTAAAATGCCTGGAACACAGTAGGTACATAATGAATGATTGTTGACTTGACTGACTTGCCTATCCACTGTGCCATACTGCCTCTCGGTGATTTTAGAATTTAAACCTGGAATATTTTACATCTAGTACAAACTTCCTTATATGGCAGATGCATGTAATCTCATTGCTTAAGGGACTTTGCTAAGGTCACACAGGTGACAAATGCAAGGTTGTAACCCAACCCCTCTTCTCCCTATCTAGGATTCTCTCCACCATAACATAGTGTCTCTATGTAAGGAATAACTTCCTAATGATTAGCACTATCACAAAGTATATGGCTACTTTAGTAATGGATTTCCTAATACTGGAGGTCTTTGAGTGGAGGCTGGGTGACCATTCATCTGGGTTCTTCTTCATACACATGGGACACAATGCCTTTTGAAGTCCCCTACACATCTGAGATTCTATGATCTATATACCCCTAAGTGTGAACTAACTTCAATGAGCATAGATCCCATTGTAACTCTGCCATGACTTAGTAGATAGTTTCAATGGCTAAAAAATCCATTAATTTGGCATTTTCTGGCAACCCTCAGTTACTAACCTCTCTGTACTTCACCAACTGATGTCAAAGAATTTGTTCCTAAGCCTAGAGTTAAAGTTTTTCTACCTTTGTAAAACTTAATTGTAATAACACAGGTTCTGAGAATTCAGTTTTGTCTCTATACCATAATGAGGCAGAAAAGAGAGGAATATTTATAGTCATTCATAGCTCTATCTTTTTCGGGGAAAACCTGGTAAAGAAGACTTTTTTTTTTTAATCTCAGTGTGATTGAATTGATCCAGATCAGCTTCCTTAGTTATCTTTTCTATTACTATCTCCAGGGATTAAGACAGTACCCATAGTAAGTACTTAATAAATGCTCTCCCTTCCTTCCTTCCTTCCTTCCTTCCTTCCTCCCTTCCTCCCTCCCTTCCTCCCTTCCTCCTTCCCTTCCTTCCTTCCTTCTTTCTTCCCTTCCTCCCTTCCTTCTTCCCTTCCTTCCTCCCTTCCTTGCTTCCTCCCCTCCTACTCAATTTTTAGAGAATTAGATAGAGAAGCTTTGGCCCTGACTCCATAATAATCCAAATCTCACACAGGCGGTGGAGGCCACATGAATACTCTGTGACACAGATCCTTCAGATCTTTAACTGAATTAAGTGCTACCCACAATTCAGTATTCTTTAATTTACAAATGACATATGGAGAACTCTTCTGTTGATATTATATGATTGTTAACCTTAGAACATCATAATATCTGAAAAATCAAAGTTAAAGGTGACCCAAGGGGCAGAATCATCTTATAATCCTGACTGAAGTATTAAAAAAAAAGACAAGCACACCCAACAACAGTTTTTAGCACACAGAGAGCAATGATTAAGCCATTTGAGGAACATATTAAAAATGAGGGAGGGGCAGAGAAAGTCCCTGACTTTGCCTTTCAATCAATAAGTCGATCAGTAAGTATTCATTAAACTCTATGAGCCAGGGACTATTCTAAGACCTGGGAGTACATAGAAAAGCCAAGACACATACCTAGACCTCAAGGAGTTTACATTTTAATGGGAGAGAAAGAACAATTAGATTAATAAAGAATAAGCAGCAGAATTATTGTAATGCCATGCACCAGCAGATTCCCAAAGGAATGCTACTGTGAACAGCTTTTAGAGTTCAGATTACAAAATATAGTGAACACTCTGTTTATTCCATTACAAATCAAGACAAAGATTCACAATATATCACAATACAATTTTCACAACATTACATTTTATAACATTACGTCTTGTCACAGAAAATGGCCACACAATTTTTACTACAGTGGCCACAATATTCAGAACAAGGAACAATAGAATCAAACTTCCACTCATAGGGCAACCATTAACTTACTCAGGCACTAATCTAGATTCATAATTACCAAATATTATCAATCACAAATACAGTCATGAGAAAACCACACAAACCCTCCATTCCTCGGTGTCCAAAAACCCTCAGTTTCATCCAAGTGGAGGCCTTTTCTTCATCTTGACTCTGGGTGGTCTCTCTGATTCCCTGGATTCCCTTCCAAGGTCCCAGCTCCCTCCTGAATCCACCAAACAGTCACCTGGATTCAGAAGTAGACAGCTCCCAGGTCCTTCTCCAGTCCTCAGGGCAGTCCCTGGCACACACTGAAGTTCACAGGGCCCAGCACATCTCAAACTCTTCACCACTTCTCTTGTCTGGAACTCAAGGATCAGCCAGGCCAGGAACAAAGTCTTATCCTGGTCATGCTTCTTCAAGCAGGCCCTCTCAGCCTTCCAGGGGGCCCTCTCAGCCTTCCAGCAGGCCCTCACAGCCTTCCAGGCGCCCCTCTCAGCCTTCCAGGCACCCCTCTCAGCCTTCCAGGCAGCCCTCTCAGCCTTCCAGGCAGGCCCTCTCAGCCTTCCAGGCAGCCCTCTCAGCCTTCCAGGCAGGCCCTC
>CM053583.1:170492237-170508633 GCA_028627135.1 Pseudochirops cupreus | reverse complement strand
TCAGCCTTCCAGGTGGCCCTCTCAGCCTTCCAGGCAGGCCCTCTCAGCCTTCTGGGCAACCCTCTCAGCCTTCTGGGCAGCCCTCTCAGCCTTCTGGGCAGCCCTCACAGCCTTCTGGGCAGCCCTCACAGCCTTCCGGGCAGCCCTCACAGCCTTCTGGGCAGCCCTCACAGCCTTCCAGGCAGCTCCTCTCAGCCTTCCAGGCAGGCCCTTGCCCTCTCAGCCTTCTGGGCAACCCTCTCAGCCTTCTGGGTAGCCCTCTCAGCCTTCCGGGCAGCCATCACAGCCTTCCGGGCAGCCCTCACAGCCTTCCAGGCAGCTCCTCTCAGCCTTCCAGGCGGCCCTTCACCAGATTCTTGTCTCAAGAAAACTCCATCTCAGTTCTCAGTCATTTCTCAGCTTCCAGATGCTGGGAGAGAAACTCTTTCTTTCTTTCTCTCTGTCTCTCTCTCTCTCAGCTGACCTCAGTCTCCAGGATTCTTCCTTCACCAGGGACAGCGTTCCAATTCTGTCTGTCTGTCTGTCTCTCTCTCTCAGCTGGCTTCAGTCTCCACAATTCTTCCTTCAGCAGGAGCAGCATTCAAATTCTGTCTGCCTCTGGAATTCTTTCTTATGTACACACCTCAGCCAATCCCCTTCTTCCACATCAACAGGGAAGTTCATGCCTTCTCAACAGTGGGACAGAGCTTGCACCTTCCACACTTAGCACTTAAGTGCTAAGTATCCTGCTAAACTGATTACTACTACACTTATGTAATAAAAATCCTATAAATCCAATAGCACATGAAAGAGGCTAAAGACTGTTTTGGTCATTTTGACTATCATCAATACTTGTATTAAAAATAAGGGATATATGAATAAAGATGCTGTCTGCATCCAGAGAAAGAACTTATAAATAGGAGAATGTATAGAATAATTTTACGTGCACATATATATATATGTATGTACACACACATATATGTATTTTTGTTTAATGACAGGCTTCTCTAGATTGGGGTGGAGGGAAAGGGAGAGAAAAAAATAAAATTGTTGTATATTTGGAGGGAATAGCAAGTTGTACATGGTAGATCTGCAGTTTCATGTGCAATCATTTTTTTTCTTGTACTGTTTTATGGAAATGCTTGTTTTAGTCCATGAATTAAAAATAAAAGAAATAAAGAAAATAAGATTGTTATGGAAGGTCAGAATATGGGAGGAGGGAGGTTAATTTGATAATGCTTCAGATGATACAGTGACTGATTGCACAGTCATAATGAATGTCTATACGTGGCATTAAAAAAAAAAGCCAGACACCAGGTGATGGACTTGACTGCTTTGGGAAGTGGTGGCTTCCCCCTTCTTAGATGGAGGCTTTCTAGCACTGACTGGAAAATAAATTGATGGGTATGTTATGGTGAAGATTCCTTTTTTTAAGGTATGAATTGAACTATCTGGCCACTGAAGTCCCTTCTAACTCTCAAATGTTGCGATTCTGTGATTCTAGTTTCATAGGAGTCACTGTCTCCTTGGAAACTTTTGTGGGCCAACAGATGCTACTACTTAAAAGGAGGTATTGCAGATGCTTTGGATCTCTTCTCTTTCTGGAATGAGATCTTTGGGCCTTCCCCAAGCCTCCTCCCCAGAGCCTCTCCCAGTTTTGTCATTCTTTGTCATCCTCAAACTCCCTAGTGAATGATTTGTTTTGAGGTTTTAATTTCAATTTTGTCCGGAGTATAAGGCTTTAGATTGATCATCCTTCTCATTTGACATCTGTCTGGCCTCTTAAGATAAGACCATCCCGATGTAGCTTATTACAGGGTTACTTTGCTATCTTTATGTACCCGCAGAGTTGTCAAAATGCAACCATAATTCAAGAATTGAGTTGAAAGGAGCTCAGAACTCTCTGTGAAGAAGAGCAGTACATCAAAGCTGTTGCAAAGTACACAAAGTCATGATGTAGCTGAAAAAAAAATACAGTGAACTTAATCCTTATTCCCCAGTAAACATCTCAGTTTTCTGCTCCAGCTAGCCATATGAGAAGCATTTCCGGTGTCCATTCTGAACACAGTGGAAGAAGCATCTCTTTCCAACCATAAAGGACACATCCTGCAGAGATCAAAGTTCTTTCCCAGACACTTCCTTTGTGACTAGCTCTCCAGTGCCAGTTCTCCTTCTGTTTTGCTACCACTGTCTCATTTTTGTTTGGTGGTTGAGTCTGACATTTTTTTTTTAATGTGGCAAGAAGAATTCTTCTTGCCCTCTTCTTGGGTCTGAACAAATAGTTTAATGAACTCATTTATAATCATTGGCCCCAACCCTATGGGTGTAGAGTTCATATTTGGATATGGGTTGAAATATGTCACTACCTTAGAGAACTATCAAAATAATTGCAAGAAGTTGGGTCTCTGAGTAGCTGACTGGAAAGATATCTTTGAAATACTTTAGTCCTTGCAGATCTTGTAGATCTTTCTAGCACTTTCTAGATTTCTTTCAGCAATGTCAACTGTGCCCATGTAATTCACCAGAAGTGGATAGAGGTCATCTAGTTTGATAAGTCTTGGGAAGTTCCCTGTTATGTCCTGAAGATATATCTCTAGGGAATAGGGGAGGGCTCTGTTGCTCTGGCTTAGATGGCTTAGAATGAGTGTAATTAGCAATTGTTTACTGTTCTGGCCTTAAACTCTGAGGGTCTTCTCCTCGCAGATGTTCTTTCTGAAATATAAAAATGAGAGAAGCCTGGGAGCCTGGGACAGAGTTGACTGAGGGAATGTTTTATAAGAAGGGCTGATGGAATCAGGTTTCTCGTCATTAAAATGATGAGAGGTTTGGGATTGGGTTGGTTTTGTTCAAAATGGCAAGTGTCATGACTTTGAGTTTGAGAAATAAAAACTGCTCCCATATTCATGGCAATTTTTTTTTCTTTTTGGAGGGCAACCGGGGTTGTGACTTGCCCAAAGTCACACAGCTAGTAAGCGTGTCAAGTGTCTGAGGTCGGATTTGAACTCAGATCCTCCTGACTCCAGGGCTGGTGCTGTATTCACTGCGTCACCCAGCCGCCCATCATGGCCATGTTTTAAAGAAGTCGTTTAAGGCTTTGGAATTTTTCTCAACACTCAAGAAACGCATGACTATGATTTGAAGTGACCTGGCTTCCACCTATCTTTGTATGCTTACTTCATATTAATTTCTCCCTATCTGTCTGATTATTAGGGAGGTGGTAGGGATGAGAATATGTGGATAGCTTAATATGTCCATGCATTTTGATTTGTAATAGAATGTGTAAGTAACAACAAGGATAGAGATCTGTATTTGATTTCAGGCAGAAGATCTGAGTTCAAATCTTGTTTCACACACTTAGTGACTATAACATCCCTAGAGGTTAGTTTTCTTATCTGTAAAATCGTGATAATAATAACACCTACCTCACAAGATTGGGGTGAGGATCAAATAACATTATGTGTGGAATTAAATTAGATAATATTTTATAGACTTTAAAATGCTATGTTGATGCTATCCATTTATGTAAAAAAAAATTGCAGACCTAAAAGTATGTTATAATCGAAAGCTGTTAGATTTATGTCTATACATTATATATGTATATGTGTACATATATGTATATATATATATATATATACACACACACACACACACACATATACATATACATACATGAGAAGGAGGGAATAAGAATCTGTATTGTACCTACTAGGTACTGTGCTAAGTGCTTTTTGCAAATATTATCTCATTTGACCCTTACAACAAGGCTATAGGGCAGTATTGTTATTATTATCTCAATTTTTTGAGGAAATTTAGGCAGAGAAATGTTAAGTGATTTGTCTAGGGTCACACAGCTAGTATGTATATGTAGCTGGATATGAACTCAGATCTTCCTCACTGGAGGCCCAGCACTCTATTCACTGGGCCACATAGCTGCTTCCAGGTTAAATATCCCCATTTGTTTTGTCTTTTTTTTTTGGTGGATCTTCACATTACATAGCCTCTAGGACTTTTCTCTCTCTTTTGAATCTTACAGTTTATCAAGAACTGTAAAAAACTTATCAGTAACTTCATAAATTGCAGCTTCCCAGACTGAACACCATATTTCACCTTCTGATTAGGACAGAGCACAGAGGACAATCCCTGCCCTAGTCCAGTATACTGTTTCTCCTCAAAGGACCTAAGAAGACATTGGAGTTGTTGGCTACCAGACCATAGTTGACTCATGCTGAGCAGGCAGTACATTAACCCTCCCCCACCCCTTTCTGTTCAGATGATCTGCTGTCTAGCCATGCCTGGCTCATATTTCATTTTGTGAAGCTGGTTTCTTGAACCCAAGTGCAATACTTTATATTTAACCTTATTAAGTTTCCTTTTATTAAGTTAAGTCCATAAAGATCACCTGTACCCTTAAGCAATTTGATCACTTGGCCAAGACTTCACAGTCTTGGGCAGCACTTTCTAGATTTCTTTTGGCAATGTCATTTGTGCCCATGTAAATCACCAGAAGTGGGTAGAGGTCATCTGGTTTAACAAGTCTTAGGAAGTTCCCTGTCATTTCCTGAATTTATATTTCTAGGGAGTAGTGAAGGGCTCTGTTGCTCTGGCTTAGATGGCTTAGAATGAATGTAAAGAGCAATTGTTTTCTGTTCTGGCCATAAACTCTGAGGGTCTTCCCCTCCCAGATTGATGTTTTTGTGATAGTAAATTGGGCCATCTTTTGTCTCGATTCTTACCTAGCCCTTAGTCATTGAATGGACATTGCCTCAGACAAATGGAGACCTGAGAAAAGCCTTAATTTAGAAGGCCAATGTCACCTACTGCACCCTGGGTCACAGCCAGTCATTTTGACTTTTGTCTTATCACTCAACTCAGATGACTTTGGAGAAGAGAGTGAGACTGACGGACTTTGCACAACCCTGCCTCACTCAAATCCAATTCACACACTAGTCAAGATGTCATGCTCATAATGATTTCATTGGTCTTCTTTGAGAATAAAGGACAAAAACCAACAATTTATCAGGTCAGCAAATAACTATCTCTTGGAATTACTTACAACTACCACTAATTGTGTCTTCTTCCGGCACTTTCTAGCTATCTCTCCCCCAATGTCACTCCTTTTTTGGGCAGAGCCTAAAATCTGTTTCTTAGTTTCAAGCATTCAACAGTCTTCTCTCTTCCTTTTTTTTCTCTCCTCTGTTTAGTGTTTTTCTGCTTTCTGACTTCTTGCTATAAGTCAGGCAGCCCCTCAGTCTTGTCAACTCCTCTTTCTTGTTTTCACCTTCTTTAACTTTTAAAGAAACATAGGATTTTCCCTGATAACCTAGTGAATAAAGAACAGGTTGGTACATCTATTTCCCTCCCTTATACTAAGGAGACCAGATTGTACCTGAACATAGAGAATAATCACTTGTTTTCTTTTTCCTGAAAACTATAATTTTATTTTACTCAGCTATGGATAAGAGGAGATAATTTGTACTTTAAGTTTCTCTATTCCCCATCTCTTCTAGGAACTTGACCTATGATTTTATTATTTTAGGGAATTCCTAGATGAGGAAATTCCCTTTACCAATGCAAGTCAGCACCTTTCTGTTAATTTAGAGTCCTAGAAAGTTGTCTATAGCATTCAGAGATAAAATAACTTGCCCAGGGTTGCACAGCCAGTACAAGTCAGGAAGCAGGGCTTGGGTATTCTGGCTTCAAGGCTTCTCTTTATCAAATATACTGATTCCTATTTCCCCTACAATTTTATTAATATAGATTCCTTGTACTAGGATACAAAGTAACAAGGGGATAAACAGAGCCATGTAAAGAGAGAATGGGAGCAGTACATCTTCAGATCGATCAATTAAATGCCTTCAATACACACCTTGGACAATATCAACCTAGAGGCAAAAGTGAGCATTTCACTATTGTGCTCATTGTGATTATTGGTTATGGATTAAAGAGACTCTGTGTTTGTTATATTTTCCACTTTCTTTCTTCCTCTGACTTTCCTTCCTTTCCTTTTTCATTCTCTGTTCCAAAGTTTGACCGACTCCACAAGGTAGGCTGGTGAATGACTCTAACGTCAGAGTTTTTAGGAAGTTAAGATCCCTTTTAGTCCTTCTTCACAATTGGAGGCATGGCTAACTAATCTACGACCCCCAATTCTTCCTGTCCTTTCCCGTGGACGTGAAAATGATGGATCACCTAATAGGCTGACAAGCCCTACGGAGGGTCAACAGTAGTCTTCTGCCTCTCATAGTTCAGGGAAAGCATCCCTTGGCTTTGAAAATAATCCACTCCCAGGACTTCTCCATTCAGGACCAGATCGGCACTGCCACACTAAGATTCTATACGTCAGAGTGGTGACCAGAACCTATGATCTGAGATTGACCCCTGTTAATGACTCTGGGCTAGGACTCCATTTGGCTGGGTTAGCTCCACTTGATTCAAGCAATGATAATTGAGTCCCAGACCTGGACAAACCCCATAGGGGTCAGTTGGATTTGCATTGTGTTTTTTCCAAACTGCTCTCATTTCAGAAGGAGGAAATTGGAAAAAGTAAGCTGACTCTTGGCCCATGTTTTGTTGTTTACTGCTTAAGAGGTTGCGTGAAATCTCTTATCACGTAAGTTATGATAAAGCTGAATGCTGGAACAATTAATTAACCAAGAACATATTCCACAAGTCAAATACCTTTTCTCAATACTGCAGACCCAGGTTCCTCACTTTTTTTTTTTCTGTCCCTGAACTCCACCCCACTTGAATGGATCTTTTTAGCTATATGTTTCATGCCTAACCAATCCCTCCTGAAAGTATCTATTTTTGTATATTTCTAAAGAATGGTCTGTCCTCCTGTAGCTAGCTGTCAGGTCTGGGGGTGGGGGAGAGGGAAGGGAGGTTGGACTGGCTTCACCTTCCTCAGAAACCAGAAAATGACACCTCCTAGACTGAAGCTGTGAAGGCGTTTGCCTTTTTTATTTTAAAAAATTCTCCTGTAGGGCATGTTTCAAAAGACACACTGACATAATTTGTGACCACATACAGACAACAGAGTCAACAGCTAACCACAGGTTTCCAGAAAGGAGCAGGACCTTTGGCTCCAAACCTATGTCAGCTACCCTTGTTGTTTAGATCTTTACCACATCAGCTCAAAGGTGAAAGTCTGAGACATGCTGACAGGGTTTATACTGCTTTTCATAGTAAATCACCAGGGAAGCCATCTATCTTCATCAGGACTTTTCCCAAGGGACAGATATACAGAAACAGGTACATTTGCATAAAATTTGGTATCAGAATACAATCTGTGGATTTGCAAATAAAAATCACTGTTCTTGGTTCATCTTCCTCATCAGTCAATCCAGATCCCAACTATAAGCCAGGCACTGTGCTAAGCTCCAGGGGTACAAAGAAAGGCCAAAGATAATCCCTGTTGCATAGGAGCTCCAGGATCTAATGAGGAAGATAACATGCAGACAACCATGAACAAAGAAGATAGATACACAAACAGCTAGAGATAATCAATAGAGGGAAAGGTGAATCTGTCACAGCACCAAGTAAAGAAGACATGGTTTGCTGCTGCCCCAAATACATTGGGGGGGGGAGTATTTTTTCTCTTTCTCACTCAATATTATCCCACCTACATAGAGTGGTAAAGTGTAGAGAACAGAGGTTCTTAAACTGATATCCACAGATAGATCTTGGTGGCTCTGTAAACTTAGATGGGGGAAAAATACATCTTTGTTTTCACTAACCTCTTATTGAAATATAACATTTCTTTCAATAATCTAAAATTGTAACTCTGAGAAGGCAGTCACAGACTTCACCAGACTGCTAAAAGAGTCCACCACACACACACACACACACACACACACACACACACACACACACACACACACACAGATTAAGAATCCCAGGTGCTGAGGAGCCGAATAAAATAGGTAATGTTAACATTTCTTGGAAGTTGTTTCAAAGCAGTGAAATGTACTTCTCTCCTTGCTGCTGTAAGTGATAGACTATAGGAACAGAATAGGGTATATATAACCAGATATGACCAATATGTTCATTTCTTTTGTTTAAAAATACTTCTTTGATACAAAGGAAGGTTTTAATGGTTGTGGGGTGTGTGTGTGTGTGTGTGTGTGTGTGTGTGTGTGTGTGTGTGTGTGTATAGAGGTGCCATTGGGAACTGATAGGAATTAAAATAATTAATAAAACACTTACTCAAACAAATATTCTTTTTTCTAGGCTACCATGGAGACACTTGCATTTGAAAGTGAAGGACACACTGGCTCCCATCTGACAATCTCCTTCTGTGGCATATGCATTGTTTCACACATACATGCACACACCTGTCTGATACATTGCAATAATATGTTAGTCTTGACTGCTGAGAGTTATATGATATTGAGCTAGGCATACAACATAAGCCCATAGTTTGAAACCAGCACGTAGAATGAAAATCCAATTAAGTTCAAATTGTCCACAGCACCCTCCACCCCTAACAATGCTATGCCAAAGAGAAAATGTGACTAACTTGCTTATCATGGTTTACTGTTGCTGCTTCCAACGATTCTCTAGGCAGCCATACAATGGAACCTTGTTTAGGACAGTTCTCCACCTCTGCTTCCCCAAGAAAACTGCAAGAGAAAACACTGAGATGTTTACAGGGCTACAAGTCAGTGATCCTAAGGACTGGACTTTGGATCCTAAGGTCCTCTGGTTTTTTTTGACAGTTCGGGTGCAGTGTGCCAGGAAGATTCTGTGCAGATGTTACAAAGCTGTTTATGACATAATGTCTTCCTACCATAGTCAGATAACTGAAAGTGACCACCGATAGATACCAGGGTGGTGCTTGGAGAGAGGGAGGGCTCGCCTTGCCTGTGTGATTTCATGAGAGAAGCAAATGGAGCATGACATGTTACAGAGCCACGGCCAGATAAGACATAATAAACCAGGCTGCATCTCACTTGCTATCCCAGAAGAGCCTGAATACAGCTGTTCTTAGGGCATTTACAATGCAATATCCCTTCTTAGAGAACTAAATTGAAGCTAGACCATTGAGACCCATGAAGCTCAAGTTCTTTGTGGCACAGTTTCCTTGAGCAATTTTTATAAACACTTCCTAAACATTTTATGAGCTATGAAAACAGTTGGGGGAAACTGTGCGGCCACATAAAGGTCACATGCTAAGTACATTGCTGGAAAACTTGCAGCAAAAAACCCAAAAACCCAGCTAAGTTTACTGACGAATGTTGTGGTCTTAAGGCAAAGCTCAGCCTCAAATTGCATCCTGTTAACCAGCAGGAATGCTTTTAAGGCTTCTCTTGTCACTTGCAATAAAATAATTTCATAAAAAAGGTTACAGATCTTCAGGCAAAAGTGTTCCTTTCACATAGCATTATCTAGCTTTTTTTTTTATTTAGAGAAAAGGTGGCTTAGCCTTAAAACTGTTCCCTCTTGTATGATCTTAAATGTCTTATTTGTTTTTCAATTAACAAACATTAATTTTCTCCCCTTACATCTCCTATCCATCCTCCCTTCCTCATATTGAGAAAAAAATAACAAAGGCAAAATCCTTGTAACAAGTATTTGTAATCAAGCAAAACAAATTCACTTTGTCCATGTCCAAAAATGTATGCTGCATCCTGCAACTTGATCTACCACTCCTACATCAGAATCATCAGTTCTATAGACTTGTGGTTGGCCACTGAATGGATCAGTTTTTAAATCTTTTAGGGCTGTTTATTTCTTTGTTTTTACAATGCTGTTGCGGTTGTATAAATTGGTTGCATGGTTCTGCTCACTTCATTCTGCATCAGTTCATACAAATCTTTCCAGATTTCTGTGGAACTGTCATCCTGTCTGTCATTTCTTATGGTACAATAATGTCCCATTTCAATAGAAGAGTTCTTTTGGAAGTGAATGGGTTGAATTTCTTGATTTAGGGTTGTAATTGTCACTACTCTCCATCTGCCCGGAACCCAGTGAAGCTTTGTCCCTCCACTTGACAACTCTCCAGGTCTCTCCAGCCTGGGTTGCTGTGACACATCAGAAACTTCATCTGAGGGAAAGGGAAGAACCTGTTGGTTGAAGGTGCCAGCCACAAGAAGCATGTCTTGTAGACAATCAAAAGTCAGCTTGGCTGACTGTTTCTCCATTTCCCATTGTTGGTTCCTCACTGTTAGTGAGGTTGCCTTTAAATTTTCTACAAGTCAACCACAGTGTGTTTGTTACTCTTTCTGTAGGGCTTGGCATGAAGAAGTCACTCTAGAAAGATTTGTGAAATGAATGATTAATGGATGAATGAATGACATGAATTATATCCCACAAATTAAGTGTTTGATTGTAATACAAGCCTTTTCTTGCCTAACTTTGTGACTCCTCCTGTAGAAAACTGAGTAATAAGAATATATAATAACTGACCTTTATATAATATTGACAAACATATCATGCTTTAGAGTTTCCAAAGCACTTTGTATATAACCTTGTTTTATATATATGTATATACATTGATATGCCACTCTGAAGTTTACATACAAACATCTAAATGGCACAGTGGTCCTGGAGTTACGATGATCTGAGTTCAAATCTAGGCTCAGATACTCTCTAGCTGTATGAACCTTGGCAAATCCCTCAGTTTCCTTGTCTGTAAAATGGGTATTGTAATAACACCTACCTCACAGAGTTGCTATGCAGTGTATCAAATGATACAATATTTGTAAAGTGCTTAGCACTTTAATAGGCACTTTATTGTTCAGTCATGTCCAGCTCTTTACGTCCCCATTTGGAGTTCCCTTGGCAAAGATACTAGAGTGGTTTGCCATTTCCTTCTCTAGTTCATTTTACAGATGAAGAACTGAGGCACATGGGGTTAAGTGACTTATCCAGGGTCACACACTAGGAGGTGAGTGTCTGAGGCTGGATTTGAACTCATAAAGATGCATCTTCCTGACTCCAAGCTCTGTGCTCCATCCACTGCATCACCTAGCTGCCAGTAGGCAAATAATAAATACTTTTTACCTTTCCCTTTCAGTTGATCATACAACAGTCCTGTGAAATAGATGGGTATCATTATCCTCACAAAGCAGGTGAGAAGACTGAGGCTAAAAGAATAAGTGCCTTGCCCAGTGTTACATAACCATAAGTATCTGAAGCAGGATTTGAACTCACTTTTGCCTGATTCTAGGCTTAGCCTTCTCTCCACTCTTTCATGCTGTCTCTTTCTATAATGCTTAGCTTCACCTCTCGCAGATGGTGTGAGGCATGACTAATGGAAGTTGAGGGCCTTGAAAGACATGAACTACTATTTAAATATTTCATAATCACCCAGCACTAAATTCCCCGTTAAAGTCAGGCTGACAAGATCAGAATAATTGCCGTTAACAGAATGAGCCAGATTGAAAATGAGAATGTTGACAGTTGTAAAGTTCACCCCTTTAAATAATTGAGGAGAAAAGAATGCTATGGCAAAGAGGTTTATGGAAAATAGAGGCTTCATTAAAAAGTTGACCAAAAATTCAAAGTGCATTGTGAGCAGAGAAATGCAAAGCAAATCTGTATTCCATTTTACTGTTCTTTTTAGGCAAAGACAGGGCTTTAGTTTGAAAAAAATACATTTGTTCTCCATTAGCTTTTCCTTTAGGCCTGTTGCTCTGTGGAACTCCTTCTAAGAGGTAAATCAAAGGATTGGGGGGAAGAGAATCCCAGAGAAAGAAACCAGAAAACTCTCAGGGGGAGATGGTGGGTTGGGGTAAGGAGAGATATGATAAAGGCAAGAGTGGAAAGGGAAAAGTTAGCCCAGTTAGTTGGCTCCTCATGAAAGAAGCTCACTTTTCAAGACAATTTGGCCCAGAGGAAAATTCTGTTCCATAGCCACAAACCACACCCTGAATCTTGGCTAGCTGGCTCACTGAGCTTTGCCCCGGGATCCAAAAAGAGACCAGGTAAAAGAATTTGGATGTCTCAGTGAATCTGTCACCACCCTTGGATAAAGTGATCAAACATTTAGCCCTGCTGACAGTAGTATCACCTTCATGACTTAGTGGATAGAACTGGGAATTACCTATCCAGGATATCACTGCTGGTTTCACAGCTCGCTGGCTGTATGAACAAGGTGCTTACTTGGAAATACTTTTTTTCTCCTTATTATTTTCTTACTTAAACCAAAGACAACTATTGCAAGAAAAGCAGAGGTGACATTAACAAGTAGGCATGGCTTCAACTACTTACGCAAATAATTTGCTTTCTATGTGACCCTAGGAAAGTCGCTTTGGGCCTCAGCTTCCTTATCAGCAAAATAGGGGTTGGATCAGGTCATCTCTCTCTAAAATCTTTTCCAACTCTAGTATTTTATGATATTATGAACACAATATAGGACCAAGGGTATGAAATAGATTTAATGAGAAAAGTATCTAACTGCAAATTCACTCACTTATTCACTGAAAGTTTTAAGTGTCTGCTATGTGTACATTATTCAACAATGGGAAAAATTCATAGTTTAGATTAAGACATGGCACCTTATCCTTATAGAGTTGTGACAAAAATATAGTCATAACAAATTATGTTACATTATTGGGGCATTAGGGACCTGCAAAACAAAGCATCAATTAGAAGGCTATTGGAGGGAGGTCATTATGATCCTTGTTCTAGATCTGGAAGGGGCCTCAGAGGCCATCAGGGCCATTCCCCTTATTTCACAAAGAAGGGAAAAATGAATGAGGAAATGAAGCCTAGGGAAGCTTACCCAGATATTGAGCATCAAAGGAAGGAGCCAAATTTGGGCCTTCCAAACCTAAGGAGAGTAACTATTGTTTCTCCTCTATCACCCTGGCTCTTTGAAGGAATGTGAAATCACTTACCCTCTGGCACTTTACAGTCTCATCTTTTTGTGTGCTCTTGAACTGGTGTCTTGTAAGGTCATTCTAAGGCTTCTCCTTTCTGGTTTCAAATGAACTCTGGTTCAGAATGGATCCTCCTAAAAGCCTTACCTTTTCTTCCAAATACTGAGAAAGTACCAAAATGTGTTGGTGGCAGCTAGTGGGCACAGTGGGCTTGGAATCTGGAAGACTCATCTTCATGAGTTCAATTCCAGCCTCAGACACTATCTATGTAACCCTGGGCAAGTCACTTAAAACCCTGATTGCCTCAGTTTCCTCATCTGCAAAATGAGCTGGAGAAGGAAATGGCAAACCACTCCAGTATCTCTACCAAGATAACCCCAAAATGGGGTCATGATGAGCTGGATGTGACTGAAACAACTGAATAACAACAGAACTAAAATGTTCAATGAGCATCATTTCATTAAAAAAAATCATAAATTATACCTGGTTCTATTGGCATGAACTGCATATGTACTGTTATTGTACTGTGTCTGCTTCTGCCTCTCTAAATCCAATATGATGACCTTAGAAAAAGATATGCAGTTATGTATAATTGGTAGGTGCCACACTGTTTTTCTCCCCTTAAGCAAATACTATCAGGGAAGACAATGGGGAAATCTGATCATGATTCATATGATAGTTAAATTTTCTTCTTAATATCTACTAAGAGATAATGGAAAGGAAGCTTGTTAAAGAGACATCAACTCTGTATTGATGAATGATTCTGCAAACAAAGCTTGGGGATCAAAACTCTGACTTCAGAGGAAGTGATGGTAAAGAGAAGGGAGGCCAAAGCTTTTTGGGTCTTGGCTACCTAACTGTTATTAAAGAGGAAGCAAGTAAATGGGAGTTACTCATTTTGGATGACTTCCCTCCTACCTCCCACTCCTTCCAGCCTCCCCATTCCATTTTTTTAAAGGATATAGACACATACTGTCTCTCTCTGAAAGAAAGCAAAGGAGAAATGGCCACATGTGGCCTCCAGATGGACAAAAAAGGGTTGTATTTCCGGAAAGAGACAACTCACCCCCATAACACCTTTTTGAGAGCAACCTTGTAAAGGCAAAAAGGGAGCAGAGCATGCTCCTTCTAAGATTATGGTGCCTATAACTGGCTGTAGGCATAGAGAACACTGTTTACTGGGTTAAGTAAATGCGGATGAGTTGTCATCCACTTTCAGTGATGTTTTGGTTCATCCTTTCCAAAACAATGCAGTCAAAATTGCATATTTTTCTCTTAAGGTGGGGAGAGGAGTAATACAATTCAGTAAATCATATGTAGACAGATATGGGGCATTTTTTCCTTTACAATGCAATATAGTACTAGTAAATTACTAAGGACTCTGGCTCACTAACTGTGCAAACTGAAGCGAATCACATCCTTTTGGGGTCTCAGTTTTCTCATCTGTAAATTAAAGTGTTTGGAGCCCAATACCCTTACAGGCTCTAAAAATATATGATTCATTTTTTAAAATTCTTGTTTCCAGGAATGGTGATGTCTCTCTGTGTGTTCCTCTCTCTATTGTCTATCTTCCTCTGTTTTTAGCTGTCTCTTTCTCCATTACCTCCTTAGCTTCCAAAAAGATAGAGAGGAGAGAGAAAGAGGAGGGAGAGAGAGAAGAAGAAAAAGAAGAAGGAGAAGAAGAAGGAGAAGGAGAAGGAGAAGAAGAAAAGAAGGGGGAGGAGGAGGAGGAGGAGAAGGACAAGGAGAGGGAGAGGAGAGGAAAAGAGAGGAGAGGAGAGAGACTTTATTTTAATTGTGGTTTCAATTTGGAATAACTTTTAAAATTAGGAAATCTTTCTTTTTGGTCCCTTTTTTGCTGTGTTTCTCCAAGAAAGTAAAATCCTGTGATCTATTTGCATAACCTTGTGAGCTCAGATGTCACAGTTTGATTAAGAAAGGCATGAAAACACCCTCTTCCCAATTAGACTGCTCCTTCCATTTGGCATGTGATATCTCTGTTCACTTTGTGAGGAAATTATTCAGGTTAAGGGAGAAGATTCATTTTCATGTCCTCAATTCTTTTTGGTCTCCACCCTTTCTATCATATATCAATACACAACTAGGTAAGATCTTATAATACCATAGTCCTAAAACTGGAAATACACCCAGAAGTCATAAAGTTCAACCTCATTTTATAGATGAAGAGACTGAGGATAATGAGCTCAATTCCAGTGGGTTACCCTGAATCACAGAGTAAGCATGAGAAACACAGATTGAACCCAGCTCCTCTGACTCCAGAGCTGATGTTCCTTCTATGAACATTACCTCTGTTCCTATTTTAAGGTAGCACCACTCTGAGTACCCCCATATCTTAATCAGTGAGAGGCACCACAAATTAAACAAAGGTGATTTGGGTCAATTCTATTTGTAGAATTGCTTCAATTGGTTTTTGTCCACTGTCAAGATACTCCCCACTGTTGTCAATGCCCGGCTGTTCCATGCTTTTGCATGTGGGTTCTGTTTGGCATCTGAATATGTACATTTTTCAAGTAAAAAGGCACAAAACTATGCCAGATAGTACACTAGTTATTATTACTAGTTTTAATCTTTATTACCGTATTTTGGGGTTTCTTTATGTTATATAATACATTTCCCTGCATGGCAAAGAGATAGTGAAAACTCAGATCATAGCTAAGTCCTCACTGATTGTAAGGCTTACTCTGGGATTCTTTTAATATGTAGGTTTTAAAATGCCAAAAAGGCTCACTCACAAAAGATTTAACATGTTAGATCCTCCCATTTCTCTAAGAGACAGGAGGAAATTGAATTGGAAAGAAAGTAGTTGAAACACCAATTCCTTAGGCACTGGCCATCTCAAAGAATGGGCCCATTACCCAAACTTCCAAGCTGAATTGCAAGATTACTACCACAGTATTTCCTTAGAGTTCTTTCTATGTGAGTTCTGAATATCAGAATAGAAAATCCTGGAAAGAAGCCAACTCAACTCTAGCAGCTAACTGCTCGTATTTCACTCATCAATTACCGTTGCAAAAATTTGTGCAAAGACGTATTGGCAAAGAGTTTGGAAGCTGTTATTCAGGAAGTAATACATTGAACCCAAGATGGTTTCTGAAAATGTAGTTTGAATTCGGCTAGGGCCAGAAAATTATTTTTCTATGATACACCTGTCTAAGCGTCTTTTCCCTATTGCTGTATTATCACTGGATACAGAAAGGATTTTTGGTACATTTTTGAAAACTAATGATTTGGTTCATTTTGGGGGATTTATTGGTATTTATTTATTTGACATTCTATGCTTTTTTCATTTTGATATTGGGCATAAATAAAGGAAGACGTTTTACTCTGGTCTTTGAGTTGCAATAGAAATGATAAAGGCCGAAATTTTCTTTATGAGTTGAAACACATGTGAAGGAAGGTCTAAGTTACTCTGGTGAAAGGACTTTGGCTGCAGGAGGAATAGTCTGGTAATTATTTTAGCATAGTCAAATACTTTAACTCTATACTTTCCTGGTCCACTGGAGAACTTTCATGGAGGGTGAGGGTAGGAAAGGAAAAAGTCAAAACGAGTTCTTTCTTTCTTTTTTTTTTTT
>CM053583.1:170459194-170491737 GCA_028627135.1 Pseudochirops cupreus | reverse complement strand
GCTGACCCCAGTGGGAAGTATCTTTGTGTGCGTTTTGGAGTTCCAGGATTGGTTTAGAGTCCTATTTTATGGGTATTTTGGGGTGGCTATGTGAGAGCTGCGATGTGTTGCTGCTTCTACGCCGCCATCTTGGCTCCGCCCCTGAGTACATTTTTAATAAATATTTATTCCCTTCCCTCCCCCAATCTTGACCTCGTAATTTCTTCTCTGGAAAGATAATAAAAGGATTTGTCATGTAAAACTTGAACTCTGTCAAAAGGCTGCACCCAAGCACCTAGAAAGTCACATGTGGCCTCAAAGTCACAGGTCCCACACCCTTGTAGTATGTACTTGACTGTCCCTGCCAGGTTCTGGTACTGCAGATCAATATTTTTCCAGGGTTTCTTTGAGCTAGACCAGACTGAGAAGGATATTTTGAGTTAGAATTCTGGGACAGAAGACCTCAGAGACAGGGCAGAAATATCTTCCAATCTTAACCCCTCCATCCTCCAGCTGTGAGAAAGTAGGGAGTGAGGAGTGATTTTAGATCTATTTTTCTTTCTCTCTCCTGACCCCAGCAAAGCCTTCCATCATCACCCAGAGAACCCAAGTTGGAATCCATTACCCTCAACTCTGTTCCCATATCTGAGATCAGAGCCGAGACTAAATAATTCCAAGCTGTCTAGACAAAAGACCTCAGTCTGGCAGGGTCCTTCATAAGTATCACTGCTCTTAAAAATTGAATTCTGTGTTGAAGTTTTCCCTAAGTGCATGCTAGGTCACTTTTGGTGTCACTGTTTACTTTAGACCAGGTAGTCTCATATCCTAAAGGAGATAATGAATCCCATGTGCCACTAAATAGGAAAATCATGTCAGTGGAAAAATTGTATGACACTCATGTCACAGTAGATGTAAGATCCCTCAGATATTGGCATTTGGGGGATGGCAATCCTTAACTTTAGGGGAGCATCACCAGTGAACTAGAAAATCTCAGGTGTTTTTGGTTTTGTTGTAGGAATATCTTTCCAGGGAGGAAATTATGAGGTCAAGATGAGGTGAGGGAAGGGAATAAGTATTTATTAAAAATGTACTCTGTGCTTGGGGCATCTACGTGGTGCAGTGGATAGAGGACTGGGTCTGTAGCCAGGAAGACTAATCCTCCACTAGAATGTAGGTTCACTGAGGGCAGAGGCTATGATGCTTTTGCCATTGTATCTCTAGCACCTAACACAATGCTAGGAAATAGTAAGCACTTTGTTGAAAAGTGATACAGCCTCACATCTGGTAAGACCTTCGTGGGTATTAAAAAGTAGGTCTGCTTTCTAGAAGGATCAAAGCAGGAGGCTTTGGTATCCATACATTCGAGGGGAAGAAGGAACATTTCTTTGGGCCAAACTTGAGCTTCTTCTCTGATAAACTTGGGATTCCTCAGGGGTATTTTTGGATCAATCCCCAGGGAAGGAGGATTCAAAAGTACCTTTTTTAAAATTATTTTTTAAATTAATTTCTTTTTAGTTTACAACATTCAGTTCCACAAACTTTTCAATTACAAATTTTTCTCCCCTTCCATCCTCTCTCCCTCCCCAAGATGACATGAAATCCAATATACATTCTACATATACATTCACATTAAATGTATTTTCACATTAATCATGTTACAAAGAAGACTTAGAACCAATGCAATGAGCTACAAGAAAGAAACAAAACAAAAAAGAAAAGAGCAAATAGTATGCTTCGATCTACATTCAGACTCCATAACTCTTTCTCTGGATGTTGATAGTATGTTCCATTATGAGTCTTTTGCAGTTGCCTTACAACCTTGCATTGCTGAGAAAAGCCAAATCTATCAAAGTTAGTCATTTTGCACAATCATTCTGGTTCTGCTCCCCTCACTCAGCATCAGTTCATATAAGTCTTTCCAGGTTTTTCTGAAGGCCACCTGCTCATCATTTCTTATAGCACAACAGTATTCCATTACATTCATATACCACAACTTGTTCAGCCAGTCCTGAATTGATGGGCTTCCCCTCAATTTCCAGTTCTTGGCCACCCCCCCCCCCAAAAAAAGCTGCTATAAATATTTTTGCACATGTGGGTCCTTTTCCCATGTTTATAATCTCTTTGGGATAAAACCCTAAAAGTGGCATTGCTGAGTCAAAGGGTATGCACATTTTCATAGCCCTTTGGGCAGAGTTCCAAATTGCTTTCCAAAATTGTTGGATCAGTTCACAACTCCACCTGAAACTGCATACTCTCTTTGATAACCTTTGTGCCCCATGTTCTTCCTGTAGCTAAGGTTCAGGCCATGGTGATTCTGACACTGAGTGAATTTCCTTAACCCTTGTATTGGGATGGTTTCATTATTACTGAAATAAAGAACTACAGTAATGTTATTAGTAATTATATTACAGGATAAATTATGATTATTGATGTCATTATCACCATGGCATGACCCAGTAGATGCTTCAAATGCAAACATAACTGAATAGACCGTCTTGTGACACCAGTTCTTACCTTAGCCCAATTCTAGGAAAAATGTACACTGTTCACAACTTCAAGGGAATGTAATTGCTTTGAACAATTTCAGTCATAACCATAATAAAGGAGAGATCCATGAAATCAGAGTTTAAAAGGGATGCTTGTGGTTTCACTCATCCCTTTGTCTTTCAGTTGGAAATTTGGAAAAGAAGAGATGGAAATGTCCTTAGCATTCTAACACAGTATTTCATAAGAGAGACTGAACAGGTTAAAACAGAGTCCAGTAAAAGCAGCACAAATCCAAACTAGTCAATTAGCAGGTTAATAATAACTGTAGAGTGCTCTAAATTATGTAAAGTGATTTACTTAAGTACTGGTCAAGGAGTCATCTCCCGAAGCTCTGCTTTGTGAAAGAAGGATTTTTTAAAAAAAATTTAGTAGACCAGAAAATAATGAATCAGAAATGTTTTCTATCTACCATGTATCATTTTTTTTTTGCTGTTAGACATAGCAAAATTTGATATAAATTCTGCTCTGACATACAATGCATAAAGTGAGAAGATGCAACTATAACACATGGAATAGTGCAAATAAGAGGCACTATCTAATTAAGTACTCATTTTCTACAGATTGTGTTTGGGGAATCCAGAACAAGAGAGAAATCATCCAGAGCTGCAGTATTAAGTCGGTGGACTTAGGCTCAAATCTGACCTTTGGTACTTTCTACCTGTATAATTCTGGGTAAGTTCAAGTTAGAAGTTAGATCAGATGAGATGATATTAATATAGCACTCTGAAAACCTTAATCACATTATCAATATTTGCTATTAGAGGCATAGCTGTCATTGACTCATTGGATGAAATCAGTCTATAAAGCCAAGTCAGAGTTGTTATTGCTTCTTTTGTTCAATGGCTGAGAAGTATGTTGTTGGGGAGGATTCTGCCCAGATCACCTGGCATCTTTGAGAGTCAATCTTTCCCTGATATGGCCCCAATATTGTGAATATTAGTGCCACCATCTCTTTAATATAGGGAGGTGGAAATAGGCAGACTACAGGCTCTATGTTATTTCCCCTGTCTGTTCACGTTGGCTTGATTAAGTATGGTTAATACCCCAACCATTTCATTCTCTTTTATACTTATTATTCATTAGATCCCTGAGAAACTTGAATTATTTAATCTGTACCAGACAAAAGTAGGACTTTTTAAAATATTTGTCTTGTTATTGGTTTTCATATCATCTTTATTTTGAAGGTGGGCAAGTCACTTAAACTTATTTCTGCATCAGTTGCCTCAACTGTAAAATGGGTGTGTGTGGGGAGGGGTAATAATAGACCCTAATTCTCAGGGTTGTTGTGACTGTCAAATGAGATGGTATTTGTAAATCCTTACCATAGTACCTGGCACATAGTAGGTGCTTAAGAAATGTGTGTTTCCTTCTTTCTTCCCTCCTCTTCCCTAACCAAAGAGTTATCCTTTGTAAGACTAAAAAGGAAAGTGGGATTGAGGACAGTAATCCAGAAAAATGAATCAGCCCATCGATTGTGTCGGACAGTATAAGCACTGTTTCATACGCACCACATTATCTCTCACCTTTGCAAAGAAGAGAGGGAAGAACCTCTCCTCAAGTCTTTGTTGGAGTCTTAGGCATAATAATCACATAGCATACATATTGTTTTGTTGTGGTTGTTGTTGACGTTCTCTCCATTTACATTGTTGTAGCCATTGTATATATTGTTTTCCTGGTTCTGCTTACTTCACTTTGTATCAGTTCACATAAGTCTTCCTGTGCTTCTGCAGATTGTTTGCATTTGTCATATCTTACTCCATTACATTCATGTACCACAATTTGTTTAACCATTCTCCCCTCAATGGGCATCTTAAATGCAGAAATACTTTCACTGATAATATTAAATATTTCTGTAGCCCAAAGAGGTAAGAATTAGGAATGTGGATGAGAAATCAAAAGTACCATTCTCCAGCCTATTCCTCATTGGCACCACTGGAAAGACCACAGAGTAAGGTTTAAGATAATCATTATTCCCACATAGCCTGGGCTTAAAGTAAATCAGGGCAATTACCTAATGGCATATTAACAAATTTCATATATTCTGTCATTTTTCTATTCCCCTTTATATAACTGCCATGCAATTCAGCATCCCTGAGAATATTCACCTATGTGCTACACACTGAAGTTTGAATCCTCATGACTCATCCACATGCAAGATAGTAAAAGAACATAACTATTTGCTGAGGGTAAAGAGGGTGGGGCTCATGTTCAGTGTTTGTAAGCAATGCAAAATATTTCCGCCTAATAATTTTGCAAGTCTAATAATTTTTGAAAGCTATACACAAGATTGCTATTAGTCCAATGACACTTGACCCCTGATCATTCTTCAGAAGTTAACCAAAACTTGGAATTGACTATTTTATAGTCTATTGAGACCTCTTAGAAGCTCAATACAAGAGGAGGTGTATTTATTTGAGAAGGACTCGGATACAATCTCTTTGGAGACTTTGGAGACTGCCAATTCTCATCTGGAATCATCTTTATGCCTCATTATTAAGAAAGACAGGATACTCCCTTCCCCTGGGAACCAAGCAGACAGCCTCCATGAGAGGCCAAAGACCAGTGTTCCTTGACATGGAAGCTGAGCTCAGGTTTGCTTTGGGGCAGAAGTATTCCCTCAAGCCTGGTAAACTTTCCAGGAATCCATCAGATTAGCCAAGAGAAACAATATTGTGAAGTTTAGGCAGGGGGGAGACAAGACACATGCAACTGGACTATCTATTTATCCATCCCCCCAGCTGCCTCAACTTGACAGTCTTATGTTAACAAGATTTAAGAAAATGAGATGCCAACAACTTTTTTTTCCTGATATGGGAACCCTAAATGCCACGGTTCCTATTTAACTTTAACCAAAGTCACAGAATAATTATGGGAATGATTTGTGTCACTGATTGACACAAATGGACTGATGGGTACCTTTGTGAATTGTCTGTAGAACATCTCAGTTTGACTTTTAATTCTTGTTCACTTGTGTACCTCCTCTGTCAATATGTTCCACATGCAGCCCATTGGAGGGAAAGAAAGATCAAGAGGAGGTCTCCATCCCAAAGTACTTTAGTAATTGGAACTATCCCTTCTCCATCCCCTGATTACAAATCAACCACCAGAAATGACCTTTTACTTAAACAATGGGCAAAAAAACCCTCCTATTCATATATTCTGGCATAGATCAACTAGGAAAATGAGCAAGATAGAAAGAAGAGAGACAATTCTACTCTATTTGGTATTTTTTGTCAGATGGAAGTGTAAATAATTTATGTCATAGAATCATAGATTTAGAGCCAGAAAGGATCACAGAAATCTCCATATTTCAAAGCTGGAAAGGATCCTATAAATATAATCCAAGGTTCTCAACTATTTTTGTGACATGGGCCCTTTCATCAGTCTACTGAAACTGATCTTTCCCAACTGTCTTCTCAGAATCATGTTTGTTGACTACATTCATAACTGAAAGAAATGCTAAGTTTCCCTTACGGCTTAAGAAAAATAACAGTATAATTTTTCACTATACAAGTCTATAGGCTCCAGGTTAAAAATCCCTGATCTAGTACAAATCATACCACCCCACCCCAAATATACATGTATATATGTGTGTATATAAATATATATATATATTCACATGTATATGTGGGTGTGTGTATCAAACTGCCAAAGTGATCATTTCTCTTTAATTAGTGAACACTTCCTACTCAATTCTGAGGCTTTCCATACCACATTTGGATTATTCAATTGTTGGAAGGACTTTTCCTAACATCAAACTTAAGTCAGTTTCATTGTAACTTCTGCTTATTGTTATCTTTTCTATGAGGATTCTCCAAGTGTTTAAAAAAAAATAAAGGTTATCATGTCTTCCTTCATTCTTCACTTCTTCAAACTAAATATCTCCAATTTCTTCATCCAGTCTTAAATGTGAACCTAAGACCCTTAGCTATCCTGCTTGTCTTCCTCTGATGTTCTACAGTTGATCACTAGCCTTCCTCAAATGTGAGGCCCAGAACTGATCAGACTTCTAGTTAACTTCCTCTTTGTACAGAAAAAGAAACTGAGGCCCAGAAAGATCAAGTGAATTGCCAAAGCTCACAACCAATAATGAGTAGCAGAATTTTCATTCAAACCTATGTACTAGAACTCACAGATTCAGTGTGTTTTCCACTCCACCATTTCCAAAAAAAAAAAAATTGAAAAGGTAATTTGGGAAGTTAGCTAGTGAAGAGTGGAATAAGTATTCATTCTATGAATTGAGACAGATATGAAAATTCTTCCTCTAAAAATATAAGATGAGCAAACATAACATATATGAAACAAAGAAATCTTTTAAAATACATATTTTGGGTGCTTAATAAATCTATGTCATGATGTGGGCAGCAGAGATGAGTTGAATGGAGAATTCAGATGTGGAAAATACTACCGATGGCTCCTTTCCCTGTACTCCACCCCCACCCCCCGTACTCTATGAACCAGATTCACTGGCTTATTTGTCATTCTTTGCACAGAACACTCCATCTTACATCTCTGGGTCACTGATATAGTGGTTGTTCCCCCATGCCTCAACTGCTTTTCCTTCTCACCTCTATCTCCCAAGTTCCCTGGATTCCTTCAAGTCTCAGCTTCGATCTTGCTTCCTGCAGAAAGCCTTTTCTAGCATCCTCCTCCCCACTACTCCCTTGCTAGTGCCTTACTTCAGAGATTGCTTCTCATTGACCGTATATCTTATATGTATCCAGTTATTTTCGTTTTTACATGCTTGTCACTATTTTTAGAATAGGAAGGATCTGGTTTTGGTTGTGGTTGGTTTTTTGGTGTTTTTTTCTACTTTTTTTACCCAGTGCTTAAAACAGTTCTTGGCTCACACTAAGTGTTTAATGGATCATTTTTGATAGAACATTTCATTATTCAATTTAAAATACTATAAATCTAGAATATCAGAAAAAGCTCACTATATATAGGCACAAGGTAGATTCAAAACCCAAATATCTTCTTTTTAATTATTTGCCATTCGATATTGAAAGTACTTATTTAACACCTGCTCTGTTCATGGCAAGGTACTAAGTTCCAAGCATACAAGGAAAACAGAAAAATACTCAGGCATGATGGCACTTGCCTATAATCCCTAAAGTTTAGGGAAGCTAAGGACAGTGGGTCTCTGGAGTCTGGGAGTTCAAAGCTGCAGTAGGTGTAAAGTCAATCTGGGTCTACCCTAAAGTCCAGGACCAATATGGGGAGCCTCTGGGAGCAGAGGCACCAATAGGCTCTCTAGTGATGATGGAAAATTATCTGAGTTAAGAAACAGGGCATGTTAAATCTTCTGTTTAGATCAGTAGTAGAATTGGCCAGTGAATGATTGATACACTTCCACCTCAAGTAAGATAGGTAAACCTAATCTCAAAACAAAAAAGAAAAACTGTGCATGGGTTTATGTAAAGTTAATTATAGTCTATTGGAAATACTTTTGAAATCACTTACTACAAAAAGTATTGGACACAGCAGAATACATCTTTACAGGCTACTTTCCAATAAGTATGCTCATGTTACCGTCATATAAGATTTCTTGATATATGCACAGACAGTGATCAAACTTGTTCAATGAACCTCTGATTGTCAATTCAGCAAGGTATAAAACAGGGAGACATAAAAATGGTGGTTCACATTCATAGAAGTTACCTAATATAAGGTGGAATGGAAGTAAAATTCCCCATTATCCATACCACTCTGCAAATTGATGGTTGGTCACTAATTAATCTGAAATGCTAACATACACCAATAAATTTGACATCATTACCAGTTCCCCATTCTAATTCCCACCCACCCCCAAATTAATGATAACTAGCATTGTTGCCATTTAATCTATACCTTGGAGATGTGGACTAAGTAAGAAAGAAGAAATAACCATTTTCTCAACATGTTTTTTTAATGATTTGTATGGGATAGAGTCTGACACCTTTTGGCAAGCCAATAATTAATGTTATATGGTGACATAGTGATATGTCACCAATTGATGATGAGTGGATTCCCTGACCTATATTGAATTTGGGAAATTGTTTTTAGACTTCAGCTAAAATAAACAGAATAGTCATACATTATGAATGTCAGTCTAATAGTCAACAAATATTTATTAATTACCTACTATGTGCTAGTCACTATGCTAAGCACTGGAGATACAAAGAAAAGATACACAAAAAATAGGTTTTGCTCCAAACAACATTACAGGTTAATGGAGGAGGGAAAAAAAGGAATTTAAGACCACAAATACAAGGAATACAGTAGATCATTTAACATGGAGTCAGGGCAGGAAAAAAGAAAATTCTAACATGGGAACACATAAAGTAAAACATTCAAGGAAACCTGAGAGCAACACTAGGGAGGATGACTAGGGAAGACTGAGATAAATTCATGTTGAAAATTGAGACAGATGTGAAAAATCTTCTTCTAAAAAGTATAAAATATCTAAACATAATATAAGAAACCAAAGACTCTATCAATAAATATTTTAGTTTCTTAATAAATACTTGCTGACAGCTTAGAAAATGAGTAAGTGATGGGATTGCTTTGCTCAGTGGAATTTCTCCTCCTTTTTCAGGTTTTGAACGGGCTCAAGATGAGCACAAAGTAGTCACTAAAGAGGAGTTAAAGATATCTTTGCTAAACTGAAGCTAGGAAAGCATCTGGTGAAGACGATTTAAGTGCCAAACTGTGTAAACCCAGGTGCAGGGACTTGGACTTGTTCTATTCAATATTTCTAAACGAGTGAAATGTCAAAATAGTGGAAAACAGTAATCATCATCAATATTTTAAAAGCTGATTCGATATGAAAGTTCCCCTATTGAACACTAACTTACCTTAACATTCTCAGTCATATTTTTGAGAACAAAATGGTTTCTCTTGCAGAGCATATTTTGAAAGCACAACAGATTTTTGTAATCTATAAAAGGCTAAAAATGATTCTAGCCTTGTTTTCACCTTGCCTGGGATTTTGACCAAAAGGTGCTAACTTGCCACATTAGTGGATTTCAGGCAAATTTATGAAGTAGTATTTGAATAATTGATGAATGCTTAAACATTTGAATTGTTTTCTTGTTGTTGTTTAAATTTTCGTTCTTCAGTGTCTGACTCTCTTTGTGATTCCATTTGGGATCTTCTTGGCAAAGATATTGGAAGGCTTTGCCTTTTCCTTTGCCAGCTCATTTCACAGATGAGGAAATGGAAGCAAACAGTGTTAAGTGACTTGCCCAGGGTCACACATCTTGGAAGTGTCTGAGGTCAGATTTGAACTCCGGAAGAGGAGTGTTCATAACTCCAAGACTCGAGCACTATCCTCTGCATCACCTAGCTGCCTCAGACACTTAAATCTTCTTTTAAATCTTCCTACTAAACTTCCTAATTTAACATGAAGTTTCACAAGCAAATCATAAGGGTATAGTAAAGTCAGAGAGAAATATTAGAACCCTAAAGAAAAGGCTCTTAAAGAATCACCTAACTTATCTTTCAGGCAGAGAAAACAGGAAAAAAATTGTTCATTTCCATATGAAAAGTATCTTGAAAACAAGTCTCCACAGTCTTCAATTAATGAACTTGATTAGTGGCTTCACCCCGGTAGTCAAAATGTTTCTCTTCCTTTCTAACCTAAATATTCAAACCGATCCAACAAGCATTGATTTAGCGCCTACTGTATATAAGATATTACACTAGAAGTGAGGATAAAAACAAAGAGACAAGCAACAACTACAAAATGAACAATGTTGCTTGCCTTTAAGGGTCTTCTATTCTACTGATCAATGGATCATGAACAAATTTCATAGAAGAACTATCTCCCTTGGAAATCTTTCTGTAGACATGGATGATAATTCCTTCTCCTCCTTCCCCCAAAAGAAAATCTTATTTAGGATAACCTAGAAAAGTTTATTTGATTCTGTAATGCATTTCATGATGATCTTATCGATGGGACTAAAAATGGCTAATAAGGTCAATTCAAGATCAACAGTCTTTGTCTAAAGTCATGCACATATTTCCTGGCATAATAACTGGTCCCAGCGATTTCTTTCAGCTCAGCCTGCTTTTCCATCTGCTCTTGTCATCACAAAATTCCCAAGTGCTGGAACCCATGCAACAGATTTCTTCTTTAAATGAACCAGACCCAGGGAATAGTTCTCCTTTAAGCGGCTATCAGCATTTTAGGTCTTCATATTGATCATAGGCATGACCTGGAAAGGTTCTCTCTATCCTCCCTTTGCACTTGAACCCTGTTGAGTCGAGAAAGCAAGAGGGCTTCTGGTTGTGTCCTGTCCTGCCCAATAAAGTTGAGGTCAGAAGATCATTTGCTTCCAAAATGAATAAACTCATTAAAAGAAAACATACACAGACATTTGGGGAAACATATGTGAAGCAGGACTTTAAGAAAAGTATGCAAAATAGTTATGAAGGCAATTATTGAATTTGGCAATCAAACTCAGTCTTGGAGTAGAGAAGATAAAGAGAAAATAGAAGGGGCCAAAATGAAATCTCTGACACCCTTCATTGGATACACCAAGAGATCAAGTGCAAAGTGAAAAAATGTGCTTAAAACTTGATAACATCATGGAGAGAAGAGTCAGAGAAATGTAGAATGTTAGTATGACAAGGGACAAGTTGAACCTCCTTGTTTTACAGATGGAGAAATTGAGGATAATTAAGAAAGCTGGATTTTCCCACAGGCACATTGCTAGTTAGTGGGAGGACTAGCATTAGAATCCAGGTCCCTGGACTCTTCCAGTCAGTGCTCCTGGTACACCACTCAAGGCCATTAGATGAAAGAAAAGTGGAATGTTGAAGGAGAGAATCTTGGTTCAAATCCTGATTGTTACTTATTACAAAGGAAACCCTGAAAAATCTACTTCATTTCTTTGGATCTCAGTTTCCTCATCTGTAAAAGGAGAAAGATTGGGGTAAATGATTTCAAAGAGACATTCCATCTGTAAATCTTGTAGAAAACTTGTGGTTTTCAAGCAGGGCAAAATATGGACTAGTTCTTTAATCATCTAGGGTATAATTTCCTTTGTCTGCAATATAAAAAAAGTTTGGACTATATGATCTTTTGTGAGTCCTTATAAATCTCTGGTTTTCTAACTATGACTATGAGTTATTTGTACATCTGAAACACACACCATCTTCACTTAGGTCCCCATCCCCAGGCAGCAGCACCATTCTTGGTCACCACCCAGATCAGCCAAAAATGCTGACTAGAAGAGGGAGGAATTGGTAAGAGTAGTTCCAGCAACGTGACAGAGCAGCACAAAGATCTAGGCCAAGCCCAACACACTCTGCCAACCCAGCCAGCTATATTAGCATCACCACCTTCTCCCTTGCCCTATCCATCCTTCAGCCATTCCCAAGGAGGAACAGCAACGGATCTGAACAGACCCACCAGAACCAGCCCTTCTGGGGAGCAAAAGGGGGCCTGACTGAAGTAACATTGCTATGACCTCCTGCAGTACCACCACAATATTCGCAGTGCTGACAGCAACTATAAATACACTGGTATAATTCTGAATTGTAAAATATAATAGACTCTCTTATATAGAAGAAAGAAGAAAAACATTTATTCAGATACCAGAAAGCCATATCCTAACACCAAAAAGTCAAATCCATTATAGCAACAAAGAAGTTAATACACCACAACACAGCAAGAAGCCACATCATCTTTTAACCTTCTGACAAACACTCACAAGCCTAGCTGTCTCCTTGCCTGTGTCTTCTCTCCTCCCTCTGTCTAACTGCTCTGACTCTCAGCTTCCTGCTCCACCCATTCAGCAAACTTCTCCCACCACAGGCTCCATGTGATTACATTTGGTCTGTTAAGGGACAAGGAAGATCTTCAAAGCAGGAAAGATCTTCCAGTTCCCTTAGACCTATTAAGGGGCAGGGAAAAATCTTCAGATTTCCATTACCATTACACTTCCCTCCACCAAAAACAAAAACAAAAACAAAAAAAAGACTGCCAGGAGAGAGTGACTAAAGGCTTATACTCCAAGCCTTGAATACTAACAATACCCATTAGAGAATGTGAGATTTAATTTTTGAAAGTCATCTACTATTCTAAAAGCTATTTTAGACACTTTTAGATAGTGGTCTCCTACCACTTGTTCCTCTTTCCATGTCTATGTTAACCAATCATCAGTCACATAGGAGAAAACTGCCACCAAGCCAAACTATGACTTTATCTCCATTTTCCTCAATCCTAACTCATACATGTCCATTCCAACTGCCCACTGCTTCTACTGCCCCCTCTTGGAATTCCTGTTTCATAGTGTACAAACTTCCCTTTGTTCTGAACATCAATCTCTTACATTCCTTCCATTTACTAAACATCACTGAGACCTGGCTGTGCTTTGATAACAATGTATCCTTGACCATCATCTCCACCACTGGTTGTACCTTCACTCACATCCCTGATACCCTGGTCCTAGCAAGGAATCAGAATATGTCTTGCTTCCCATTGTCATTTTAACCATCACTCAGTAACTTCTCCTTTGAAGTTACCAGTATGAAAAATCTCCACTGAACCAGATCATAGTGGTTCTCCAGAATGCTATGCCATTTGATGAATATATACCTAGTATTGACATTACCTTATTGTCAAAGGTACTTTTTATTAAAATATAGTTTCCCTGATTATCTCTTCTAATTAGGTCCATTTTTGCTTTTGCTTTGTCTGAGATCATGATTGCTACCCCTGCCTTCTGCAGCTGAACCATGATAGATTCTGCTCTGGCTCCTTGTTTTTACTCTCTGTGTCTTTCTGTTTCAAGTGTGTTTCTTGTAAACAGTATATTGTTAGATTCTGTTTTCTAATACATTCTGCTATCTGTTTCTGTTTTATGGGTGAGCTCATCTCATTTGCATTTATAGTTATGATTACTGTGTATTTTCCTCCATCCTATTATCTACTATTTATCCTTCTCTCTCTTTTTATTCTGTGCCTCCTCAAAAGACTATTTTCCTTCCTCAATTCACACTCCTATCACCTCTCCCTTTCTTTTATCCATTTCTCATCCTTCTTCTCTGTTGAGTAACATAGGTGTCTATACCCAACAGAGAGTGAATATTGTTTCCTCTGAACCAATTCCAATGAGAATGAAGTTCAAGCGTTGCTCACCCTCCCTCCATTTCCTTCTTCATTTTCTTGTGTACCTCTTTTATGTGAGACAATTTCTCTGTTCTTCCTCTCCTTTCCTCCTCCCAGTGCATCCCTCCCCCTTGACCCTTAATTTTTTTATGTCATTCCATCATAGTCAACTCACATATGCCCAATGTCTTTGTGTACTCCTTCTAACTGCTCTAATAATGATAAAGTTCTTAGGAGTTACAAGTATCATCTTCCCATATAGAAATGTAAACAGTTTAACCATATTGTCCCTTCTGATTTTTCTTTCATGTTTACTTTTTTATGTTTCTCTTGAGTCTTGTGTTTAAATGTCAAAATTTCTATTCAGCTCTTGTCTTTTCATCAAGAATGATTGAAAATTCTCTATTTCATTAAATATTCATTTTTTTCCCTGAAGGACTATACTCAGTTTTGCTGGGTGTATTATTCTTGGTTGTAATCCTAGTTCCTTTGCCTTCCAGAATATGATACTCCAAGCCCTCTACTCCTTTTAAATGGAAGCTGCTACACCTGACTGTGTCTCTATGATATTTCAATTTTTTCTTGCCGGCTGCTTGCAATATTTTCTCTTTGACATGGGCACTCTGGAATTTGACTATAATATTCCTGGGAGTTTTCATTTGGAGATCTCTTTTAGGAGAGGATCAGTGAATTTTTTCATGTTTTGTTTTACTCTCTGGTTCTTGGATATTTGGGGAAGTTTTCCTTTATAATTTCTTTAAAAATTATTTATAGGTTCTTTTTTATATTTGTTTTTAGGTACTCCAATAATTCTTAAATTATCTCTCCTCGATCTATTTTTCTAGTCAGTTATTTTTCCAATGATATATTTCACATTTTCTTCTATTTTTTCAGTCTTTTGACTCTATTTTGTTGTTTCTTGGTGTCTCATGGAGTCATTATCTTCCAGTTGCCCATTTATGTTTTTTAAAGTCTTATTTTCTTTAGTATTTTTATGCCTCTTTTTACCAAACTGTTGACTATCTTTTTATAAATTTATTATCTCTCTCTCATTTCTCTCCCTAATGTTTCCTTTATCTAACTTGTTTGTTTGAATTCTTTTGAAGTTCTTTCAGAAATTCTTGTTGGGCTTTTGTTTGATTCACATTTTTTGAGCCTTTGCTTACAGTTATTTGGACAACATTGTCTTCTGAGTTTATGTTTTGATTGTGCTCTTTAGGGTCAGGTTCTTTTTTGTGATTTGCTCATCTTTCCATGCTATTTATTGAATTTTAACTTTATGTTAACTTCTTAATTTTACGTTAAAGTTGGGCTCTACTCCCTGGGTGGGGAGGACGCTGTCCCAAGCTTCAGGATTTGTTTCGTTTTGTTTTGGGTTTTTTGGTGCTGCTATTTTCAGAGTTTTAGGAGTCTGAAAGTTTTTAATGCTTCCAAGGTAGTATTATCCATAGAACGGTGTGGTCAATGCACTCCTAGCCTATACTCTGGTCTTTATCCAGGAAGAAAGCTTCTGTACTGCAGCCACAAGGGCTAATGCTCCTTTCTGCCTTGGAACTAAAATAGGACCCTGCTCCTTTGTGAGAAACTACAAGCACTCTTCTCCAATCTGGAGCTGTGACCAGGGCTCCTGCTACCCTGTAGCTGTAAGTGCTAGTACTCCTCATCACCCTGGGACTATGTATGGACAATACAACAAGGTCCTCCACCTGCTGCCAACAAAGAGTCCCTTGCAATCTCTTTCTGATCAGTTGTCCAATCCCCAACCAGACTGACTTGAAACATTATAGATTCATGCTATCTAATTATGTAACTTCAATTGGGCCCTTACTTTAGCAAGGAAATCCTCTAATTGCTCTCTAATCTCTTTATTTCATTTCTTCACATTCCATTAAATCAATCACCCTATATCTCTCATTCCTTTCTCTGCCAAAATCCTTTTAAAAGCCATCTATGCTCACTGCCTCTACTTACTCGTTTTTCACTTACTCCTTAACCCTTTGTAATCTGACTTCTGACCTCACAGAATTCAACAGAAACTTCTCTCTTTAAAGTTACTGATAACTTCTTAATTGCCAAAACTGATGATCTTTTCTCTGGCCTCATCTTCCTCAACCTACCCATTGTGTTTGACACAGTTGACCATTCCTGGATGCTCTTGCCTGTTCAGACTTTTGTGATGCTATTCTTTCCTGGCTCTTCTCCTGTGGAACTACACCTTCTCAGTCTCTGTTGCTGGGTCATCATTCACACCCCTAATGTTGAGTGTCCCCAAGGTTCTACCTTGGACCTTCTTCCCTTGTCCATCTATACTCTCTCTTGGTCACCATATCAGTTTGCATGGGCTTAACTATTATCTTTGTGCAGATGACTTCCAAATCTACACATCCCACCCAAGTGTCTGAGTATGTTTCTTATCCTCTATGATCAAAGACAAATTCCCTTGATTTTTAAAGTACTTTACAACCTTGGTGCTAGCCTATGTTTCTTGCCTCATTTGATATCACTCCCCCTCCCATACTCTGCAATCCAAGCAAGCTGTCCTTCTCCCTGTGTGCCTTTGTACTGGTTGTTCCCTATACACAGAACGCCTTCTCTTCGCAACTCTGCTTCCTACAATCCCTATCTCCTCACAAGACACAGCTCAAATAGAACCATCTACATGAAGACTTTATTGATCTCACCCCTAGTGAGTGCCTTCCCTTCTAAACTATCTCCTATCCATTACTTTTCATAGATTTACATACATTATGCATACATAATAATAGGTACTATACATATAGATATCCACACACATATATGCATATACTTATAGGTACATATATGCATACACATGCACATACATACATATGTGTGTGTTCTTATATATCCCATTAGGATATAAGTTTCATTGTATTTGTATGCCCAGGAACATAATAGAAGATTAATAAATACTTATTGATTGATTAAAATGGAGGTCACCTAAATAAAATTCCTGTTATTGTAAATCAGGTCATAGTAGCTTTAGCCGGAAACCTGTATCAGCAGTGGTCTGGAATGGGTGATAAATAGCAAAAGCAACTTCATAAATTGGAGTTGTCTATTTAAGGAACATTTTGATTTTATCAGTGTAGGGAGATTCCCCATGAAGAAAGTCCTTCTACTCAGAAGATATCACACAACTTATAATCTTAGAAATTTACATGGGACAATGAGATGTTAAATTACTTACCTGTGGTCATACAACCAGTTCCTGTCAGAGGCAAGACTTGAACCCAGGTCATCTTAGTTCTAAGACTAGCTTTTTACCTACGCTGTGCTATCTCTCTGTCTTACAGGCAGCAAGGGCCTTAATGATGCTAGTCAAATCAAATATAAACAACTGAATACAAGAGTAAACTAACCCTCTCTAGTGACAATAGTTATCAATTCAAGTCCACTGGTTCAACAAATGTTTGTTGTGTGCTTAGCACAACTGCTTTTTTGGAATAGCCTTGAGTTCTTGGCAATCAATTTCCCCATAAAACTCGAAAGAAAATGAAAATTAAACTAGATGGTTAGACATTAACTTGACCTTAGGAGTTTTAAAATAATAATAATGATAACTAGCATTTATACAAACCTTTAAGTTTTGCAAAACACTTTGCATATATTAACTCATTTAGTCATGGCAAACAAATGTGTACCAAAGCCAAACACAGGAAAGACACATGGAAAGCTACATGGAGACCATTTTCATAGGCATAGGACTGCCTGCTATATTTCAATGGTTGTCACCTGCAGTGGAAAGCAGCCAAAATACGTCAAAGAATTCCCCTCAGACAGCAAAAATGAACTCCTGCTAGTTCAACAACCTCCTGTAGCCCCATAGTGAGGTTATACACACAATTGCAGCTGCAGCTGAGCAAGACCTGCTGGAGGGCAGTGCAGATGGCTTGCCATATGGGCCTGTGTTTTCTTAGGCCATGATTTGTCATTCTCCCCATCACATAGTGCCTAAAGTAGATTGTAATTAACAAGTCCCACATTGATGTAGCATATAGCACCAGCACCGGCACTGGTTTCATTGAATTAAGCAGAGAAATCTTTCTTTTAAAATTTCATTTTATGCATTGATTACATACATGCATGTCACCTCTCCAACCATCATCCGGGGAAGCATCTCTCTAGGCAAGGAAGGGGCCTGTCATCTCACCAATTTCCAACCAAGTGCACCTCACAGGGCAAGTGAGCCAGCCTACCTAAAGCAGTAAGAAACCCTGAGAAGGACACAGCAGGCAGCATGTGAGGGCAAGCTGAACCATCATAACCAATTTGACCACCATCTTCCCTTGACCCTGATGGAGACACCTCAGTACCCTGAACTCAAGAGCCTTGGAAACAGCAGTATTCCCCAAACTGTCAGACCTGCTTTCAGATCAGTCCCCACAGCCATCCACTGAAAGGAGAAGAGGTCCAACACACTGTTGTGGAGAAAAGGTCCAATAACAACAGTTGCTGGTGTGAAAAGTCACCAATGGAAAGATAAATACAAGAACCTAATAAGTGGCAGGACTTCACAGACCACCAGTTCTGCTTCCAGGCAAGCCTTCACAGGCATCATCCATGGAAGCTAGGGAATTTTGCAGCAGCTCTTCAATTATGTGCCATATTTATTACTCTAGCCATGCCAAATATTTGCCATGAGAGTTTAGAAGTAGCATGAAGAATGACAAAGAAATGAGGATTTAGCTTTCAGGAAGCATATCAAACAAAGAGAATTTTGTTGTGACCCATCAAGAATGCACTATATTTATGATTCTACCATGCCAAGTAATATCTATTAGTGTGAAACTTGCAAGTTGCTTTTCCTTCTCACAGAGAAGACAAAATTGCAGGAGGAATTTCTCTCTACACTCCAGGTTACCAAGGAGAACGAAGTTTTCCTTGAATGGATAGAAGACTTCCAATAGACAAATTTTAAAAAAAGAAGGGTGAAAAGATGTAGAGAATACTTATTTTTGTTCATCCTTCATTCCCAAAGAGGACCAATGACATCATGAGCATAAAGTCTTGACATGCTTTAACTGGATTTAAGTGAGGCAGAGCTGTGCAGAGTTATCAGCCTCACTCTTCTCCAAAGTCATGGAAAGAGAAGGAAAAGAAGAGGAAGAAGAAGAGGAAGAAAAAGAGGAAGAAGAAGAAGAAGAAGAAGAGGAAGAGGAAGAGGAAGAAGGAGGAGAAGAAGCATTCCCCAACTTCTGTTTGAATTGTCAGGTTGGGTCCCTAGTGGGCAGCTACTATTACTCTCAGATAATATGGCAAAGACAGTTAATACAAAATCTTCTAAGAACCTGGTTCATTCCTTCCCACAAATACACACAGCATCCATGGGAGAGTAGGTTTAAACTTAGACCATAATACTAGTGAGGCACAGGTGTAAGAAATATGTGTGACAAGATTTAATGCAGATCCCCTGCTCTAGAAGGCCTTCTCTCTGTGTAGAGCCCTCACGCAGAACCCTTGTTGTTGGTCATCCTTTGTTCTCAAAGAGGAGCAATGACATCGAGAGGTATTCTAACCTTTGCAGGAAAGTGAAAAGTAGAAGAATGTGACCCAGAAAAGGAAGAGTAAGGTGTTCTGAACAGTGACTTGAATATTTGGTGTGAGGCCCTTCTCACAGAGGAGAGACCTAGATCCTCTCAGGAAAAAGCAGCTTCCTGTGGCTCAGTGAATGGCAATGTGCATCCACAGTTACCATTAGATGAGATCTCTTTGTAGTAGTATAGGCTTATTAGTGGGATCTCTGACTAAATAGAGGGATTCTTTGGGTGTAGTTCCAAAATGCTTTGAAGAATGATTGGACCAATTCATAGTGCCACCAATAATATACTAGGACACCTGTTTGCTCATTTTCCTCTTTTATTATTTGACAATTTGATAGGTGAATTGGAGCTTCATAGTTCTTTTACTTTACATTTCTCTAGATACTTGTGTTCCTATGATCATTAATGTCTCAAGCTTCTTTCTTGGACAAATTCCTATTCATATCATTTGACCATTTGGCTATTGGATAATAGCCCCTGTTCTTATATACTTGAATCAGTTCCTTATATATTCAGCAGCTCAGATTTTTTACCAGAGAAGCTTGCTACAAATATTTTGTCCCAGAGAACTAATTACCCTTAAATATTAATAGCATTCATTATATTGTCTGCAGATGTTTCACTTTTACATAATCATGACTGTTTTATCTTCTGTGATATTCTTGAACCCCTGTTTGGACATAAACTCTTCCCATATTCATAGTGATATAGAATTAGGAATTTCTTCACTAACTCCTCTAATTTGTTGATGATTTGACTTTTTATGTCTGTCTTCTAACCATTTGGAGCTTATTGTATAATATGGATATTTGGTTTGAAATATTGGTCTAAACCTGGTTTCTGCAAGACTGCTTTCAAATTTTTCCAGCAGTTTTTTGTTGAATAATAAATCTTTATCCCAGTGTTTGAAGTATTTGAGTTTATCAAACACCAGGCTACTATGTTAGTTTGCCTCTGTATTTTGTGTACCTCATCTATTCCACTGATGGACCTCTATTTTTTAAACAGTACCAAATCCTCTAGATGGTTACTGCAAAGGCTACAGTTTCCCTCACATCCTTCTTTAAAAACATCATTATTGAAGATCTCATATCCTTTCAAGGAACACAGCCTCTCTAATAAACTAGAGTGTAAAGGAACACTCCTCCTGTCTTTTTATCTCCTCTTTTAAAAGGGAGGACACCTGCAGTTCAAAAAATTAATACCAGATACTCAGTATGGGTAAAATCACAGATGTAGTACATTCTTGACAGGTCATTGCAAAATTCCTCTTGTAAATAATGGAAGCTAAATTCTGATTCCTCTGACATTTTCCACGGTACCCTCATGGTAGCAAATGTTAAAAAACAATCTGTGTATTTAGTATACACAGAGCATCTAAATATGTATATTTTTTATCTGGGACCATGAAGCATCATTTCTTTCAACTTCATTTTTTCCCCTTGAGATTCCTGACCTTTTTTTTTTTCCTGCAGTCAAATTTTGGTATTTTTTTCTACCTATATAAAATAATCCTATGGCATCATGATTGATGTGGTGCTGATTAATTAAATTGGCATTGTCATTTTTATGTTACTGGCCCAATCCACCAATGAGCAATTAATATCTCTCCACTCATTCAGGTCCATTTTTATATCTGTAAAGAATGTTTTTTAGTTGTATTTATATAATTCTTGGATGCTTTGGTAGGAAGAATTCTAAATGTTTCATACATTCTATCATTATTTTGAATGGAATTTCTCTTTCTATCTGTTAATAATATAGAGAAATAATAATGACCTAAATCCATAAAAAGGAAGGCAGTTTACTAAGAATGAGAGGCTTTCAAAAAAAAAATTCTATCATAATCTCCAATGATCCTGATTTTTTTTAAAAATGCAGTAATATCAAGAGACTTAAATGTAACTAAACAGCATGCTGTCTTATTAGTGTGGATTTTTATTGGTCATATTAAAATCATAAAAGTGAATAACACAAGAAAATACTCCAAAAAACAAAATGTCAGAGAGATAGTGTGTTGTAATGTGATACCTAACTCCAAGTCACCCTCCATCTTGTCCCAGTCCCTGCCATTTTGTGCTTCCTTCTTCACAGAAGTGAAGACCCTGCCCAAGGCATATTGCTGGAAAATTGCCCAAGGCACAGTCACCTCTCCTGTTCTGGGAAATCAAGACTTAACTATAGTCCACATTCCATATAAAGCCCTGAACTGAGTATTAACTCTTTGCTTTTCTCTGCTTCTGTAAGTTCCTGCTTCACTTTGCAGTTTTTGTTTTTAAATACTCTGGTTCTGCCCCTCCTTGGGACTGTTCAATTTGAGTCTATACTCTGAACATTTGTGTGCTTCAATAAATCCACATTAAATTTATAACTGGGTCTCACCTCACACTTTTCTGCATCACAATATCAAAAAAAACATTTTGTTTTTATTGAGTTATTTCAGTCATGTCCAACTCTTTGTGACTCCATTGGGGTTTTGCTTGGGTTTTTCATTTCCTTCTCCACCTCATTTCACAGGTGAGGAAACTGAAGTAAACAGGGTTAAGTGACCTGCCCAGGGTCATGTAGCTAGTAAGTATCTGAGGCCAGATTAAAACTCAGAAAGACTCATCTTCCTGAATATAGGCCCAGCACTCTGTGATATATAAAAAGTTCAAGAGACAGTTTCTGAGTAATTTGTCATTTTATTAATTATAGTTACTGAATAATTAATAAAATATGATCATTTGACTTTCTCTTGTAAACCAAAAGATGAATCATGGTGGCCTCTCAATGCTTATATTCCCTTGGAATAATGGATGTTCCTGAAAGTGGTAATCAACTTTGGTTCACAATTAATGAGTGAATAAATATTATAATGAGAGGTGGGCCTATTCCAATGAAGATCTGGGGAACATGATTTTGATTGTGTTACTCTTACTCCTCTTTACCCAGGATATCCCCTAGCCTCAGACAATCTTGATCAGGGGTGGGGAACCTGTAGCCTCGAGGCCACATATGGCCCTCTAGATCCTCAAGTGAAGACCAAGTTTGGATTCAGTCAAAGGACTGCACTTAAAGATTGAGAGGGCCTTATATGCCCTCAAGACCCAAGGTTCCCCATCCCTGATCTAGACAATGGATCAACCCCACCCATACAAGCTTGCCTGAATAGAACACAGTGGGAAGGAATTTACCTAAATTAGATTTTTTTTACTCTTCAATCAGAACTAAATTTCCCCAATTGGTTAGAGTCTCTAAAAAGATTGAGGACAATGTTATGTCCAATCTCATCATCAGTCCTGTTCTTCAGAGGCTGATTTGACCCAGTAGAGAATGAGGAAATAGTAAAGAGAAAAATAACCTGGATCCCTGATATTAATGGGTTATTAATATAACAGAGAAATAATCTTCACTCAACTCTATCCACAGCACCACCTAAATGCTCTAAAAGAACATTGTATTCAGAGTTATGAAACCTTTGTTTAAATGCTATATTCACTATTTTCTCACTTCCTGACCCTGGACAAGACATAACCTTTCTGCACCTCATCAAGCAAAAAGAACAGCTATTGCAGATAGCCACTAAATTATCTTCCAGTTCTAAATCCAGTGAAACATTAGAATAATACCTAGACAGCCAAATCTCAGAAATAATTTTTACAAAATGCTAAAAAAAAAAAAAAAACCAATAAAAAGTGGTTTGGGAGAAAAAAGTAAACACAATGCCTGTTATTTGGGGCAGTTCGTGTAAAGTGAGCAGAAAGCAGCATGCTGCTTAACTCTGATTTTTCTTCTTCTCTACCAAAGAAAATGAGCTTCAGACTAGAAAGCTGAGAGAAGGCATGTTGAAAGGCAAACTAAGACAAAATAGGTAAGGAAGTGATAAGTGTACCACCACTATCTTGGCCCAGACAAATAACATTGGAAACAAGAGAACTGCTGATGGCCCATCAAGGTTGGGACATTGTCTCCTATTGAGGGTGCCCATGTTCTGAACTCAAGGAAGTACCACCAGGTTTAGCCTTGGGGAATCTGATCCCTAAAGAGAGGAATCAGATCCTTTCTCATATCTTTAGGACCCTACCTCAGAGCCACAGGGAAAGTCAATCAAAACTTATGTCTGATTCATGTTTTGAGTTTCTCCCAAAGGATGTAGAAGGTAATCATAGATAAAGTATACGATAATTGTTTCCTCCAAACACAAGAATTGATTAAAACAAAACAGACTCATAAGAGTGCACTGAAAAAAAAATTAAAACATGATACAGTTATCTATAACTGCTTTTATGTGTTCCCCAAGGGATTGATACTTAAAAACATCACAGCACAAAACACCTTGTAATACCATTTACCTTGGTTTTACACTGTCTGAACAACCCCCTCAAGTTCCATGTCTTGCAGCAACTCAGGTCTGGGCTTGCATTCTTCCTCATACTGGTATCAATCTTCTCTGAGGAGGGAATAGTTGGGGGAAAGAAACTTCCTCCCACTGCTATTTAACTCTGCCTAGGGAACCCAGGAGTTTTCAAACTTTTGAACTTACAAGGTTACTTGAAAGGCTGGAAACATAGATCTCAGCATTTTCATGCGGTCACCTAATTCAAAGAAAGAAACACAAAGCAATGAGGCATCTAGGTCCTTGAGATCTTCACTCAGTAGCACCAAATAAACATGTGAGCTAGCTGCCCTATATAACCAACTGCAATAGGTTTCCAAGAGAGAGGGAGAGTCATCCTTACACACACACACACACACACACACACACACACACACACACACACACACATTAGGAAGTACAAAAAAAACATCTCACATTCTCAGGATATTGAAAGAGAAAGAGTTGTAGAAGACAGAGTAATCTCTTTTAAAGAAGATTGGGTGGGCTGGTCTTCCTGGCTCTTGTGTGGGAGCCCTCCCCAACTGCTATCACAAGGAACAAGAGATTACTGATCCCCAAACTCCAAGTCCTTCAACCCAGAGCACATTTGCTGCCAAAAATGTCCAGAGGGAGTCCCCATCACATAATAAAAGAAATCATGGATGATGTCAATAAATTGTTCTTAATAATCTCTAAGGAATTGTGGAAGCCAGCAATGTCAAATGATTAGTTCTATTCTTTACACTTTTTTGTTCAATGTTTTTAATCACTTGCCTTGTGTGAAAACTTGGAGGGCATGATTATCCAATTAGCAAATGAGATATAATATCACAGAGTCAAGATGACTGACAGGAATAATCAAACAGCATTGATTAAGGACTTCCTTAAAGAAAGGCAAAAATACTGTCTCTACCCAAAGCACCTCACATTCTAATATGGGGGAACAAACATGCAAGATGTACACAGTGTAAAAGGAAAGCAATTTTAGAGGGAAAGCACTAGCAGAAGACAAAATTTGAGCTATGTGGAAGAAGGCAAAGAGGATTAAGAGGTGAAAGTAGGTAAGGGGAACATTTCAGGCATGAGAAATGGCCAGAACAAAGCATAGAGATGGGAGAGAGGATTCTGAGTGAGGAACGGCAAGGAGGTGAAAGGGGCTGGATTGTAAGATGTTTGGAAGGGAGTAAAGTATAAGAAGAATGGAAAGGTAAGAAAAAAATTAATTGTAAGGAGCTTTAAATACTGAACAGAAGACATTATATTTGTTCCTGGGTGTAACAAGTTGCCCTGGATTTTATTGAATAAACTAATGAATGGATCAAACCTGTGCTTTAGAAAAATCACTTTATAAGCTATGCAGTGTATGGATTTGGATTGGAGAGAGACTTAAGGCAAGGTACCAGTTAGGAAGCTATTTTAATAATCTAAGCAAGAGTGGTGATGAGGGCTTGATGTAGGGTGGTGGTTACATGAGTAGAAAGAAGTGGACATAAATGAAAAATGCTGTGCATCTGAAATAAAAGATTTGGAAATTAATTGGATATGTGGGGTGAGTGCTAAAAAGGAGTCAAGACTGACATCTGTTGTGAGCCTGGGTGATTGGGAGGATGGTAATGTTCTCAGTGGTAATAGGAAAACTGGGAAGAGGTTAAGGTTTGGGAGAAAGATAGTGAGAACTACTTTTAACTTAATGTGTTTGAGGTTCTTATAAGATATTCAATCTGAGACCTCCAAAAGGCAGTTAGTGATATGGGATTGGAGCTCAGGAGAGAAATGAGATCTGGTTTAACATATTTATGAATCATCCACATAAAGACAAGAATTGAACTAAGAGGAGTTGATGAAATCACCAATGAGATGGAGATACCCATGGTTGGTGGGCATGACATGGATGAAATAGGGCCAAATATAACAAAATTCAATGGAAATGAATATGATTCTGGAACTTAGTTCCAAAAAAAAAAAAAAAAATCAAATGGAGAAAAAAGTACAGGATTAGAGAGCCATGGCTAGAAAAATTTTTCATTATAAAAAAGTAAAATCAATTTTTATGATTTAGTTGATGGAAAACTCAGTGTGACATGAATGTAATGTGGTCCCTTAAAAAGCTACTGTGACAGGGTTACATTCCTAAAATGATAACATCCAGAATTAAGGAGAAGGCAGGGTTTTTTTGTATGGGTTGATCAGATAAAGATCATATGATAAATATTATAGGATCATATGATACATTTAGTCATAAAGAACCTTGGAGGTAAGAACATGCTGGTAAATGTTTAACAACCAGTTCTTGGGGGTGGGGGAGGGGAATGAATCCTTGGCACATTTTTAAGTTTAATTTGCCTTTTTAACATTTTCTCTATCACTTTCTGAAGTTCACAATCTGCAACACAATAGATCAAACCCTGATTTGTAGTGTTTGTGAAGTGTTAATGCTTACTCTGAAAATTTATCAACTATGGGGAACCATTTTGATCAGTTCAAGCTGAATTAGAGGTAATTCAGCCATATATCCACATGTGTGTATATGTGGGTGTCTACAGATAGATCAATAGATACACATGTGTATAAATATATATATATATATATATATAATATACATGTGTATAGATAGGTATATATATACATGTATATATAAATATATTTGTAAAATCATTCTATACATATTTCTCTTATCAGTTCTTTCTCTGGATGCAGATAGAATCTTTTTTTTCATATGTCCTTTATATTTAATTTGGGTAAAATTAGTAGTAAATGATAGTAAAATACTATTATAATTTGTAAAAATAGTAATAGTAAATATAGTAAAAATAATTTATTCACTCAAAGTCACTCTTAAAATAATATAGCTGCTACTATATACAATTATCAGATGCTTTGAAAAAGGAAGCTTTTAAGTTCTAATTCTATTGAGTCTTAGTAACAAGAGGAATTTTCTCCCAAAGTACCCTATGACTTTCTTCTAACCTCATTCAGACTTTCTATTAGTGGCTGATTAATGGGTCAGACCCCTGTGCCAGAGCTTACTTATTGGACCAGGCATGAAATAACAAGTCAAAGAGCCACAAAGCAGAAGCTGGGTCTGTGTATAGAGCACCATAGGACATTGGGACTACTCTATGGGTGCAGAAGAAGAAAGCATGAGATGTTATCAATGAAGAAATGGGCTCAAGGTCTAGTACTTTCTTCTCATGAAAAATGACCAAGACCTCCCAGAAAAGCCTGTAACCACCATAGCCTTCAGGATAGGAATTATTCATCTAATGATTTTTGCAGGCAGCATGATGAGTCTATCCACTGCAGAAATGCTTTTCTCGAAGGCTACTTAAATTTATGATCTTGTGTCAGTTTCAGGAACCAGGAATATGAGTCTTCCTGGGAAAGACAAGATAGTGAGTATTTCTATTCCAAAGAAGAAACTAAATGGTAATATTAATCCTCTTCCAAAACCAAGAAAAATAGTTCTTGGTTTTCCTTTTAAAACACTCACACACACACACACACACACACACACACACACACACACACATACCTATCCAACCACAACAACCCACACATAATGGAAATGGAATAGCTCAACACCAGCTGTTTGGATCACCCCCTAATCCTGGTCCTTATAAACCCAAAGCAATAAAGAACAATGAATTGTCGCTGCTTCCACGGGTTTTTCTCAGAACTCTGAGAACAAAAATGAAAACCCCACTTGCAAACTTTGCCTTTCTGTCTTTTTTCAGTATAGCATGGAACTGGTTTCAGGCTAGAGATGAAGTGAGACATAGTCTTGGGAGGAAAGTACTGTGTGCACACAACATATCGGGGGTAGCAAACTTGCAGATGTGGGGAAAGAGGGGGTGGGAAACCTGTTTGCCTAGATTTGACAAGAGGAGAAAATAAAAAACATCCAACACTTACATCCTCTGTGTAGCGTTCTATGTAATATTTACAGATAACTATAGCATGAGTCATGGAGAATATGGTACACTAGTGAAAGTTATGTAAAACAGTCCATTTCCAGTGTCTCATCCTGCAGACTCATCTATCCCTATTCACCAATGCATAAACCAGGATCTGGCTTTACTTTGACCACAAACAATACAAGTGCATTCAATCCCAGGGAGATTTTTCCTCAAAGAGTAGAAGTAGTTGTCCTAAAACAAGATCCCATAAAGGAAAGTGAATCATCTCCATGAGAAGGGTTTTGCCAGAGTGTGATCAGGCTACAGGTACCCTGGGGCTCTATGCTCATATACCAATAGAACAAAACCACAGAAAATCACCTTCTTTACAGACATCTTTCTCCCTTTTTTCTTGTGCCATATGATGACACAATTCTTGCAATGAAGCTGAGCTCATCAAGAGTTTCCAATGCTATATCCATCCCCAAACTTTTGATCCTGCTTGCAACTTGGAAAGTTATTCATTCGTTTGACAATCCACCAGGGTCACATGGCATAACTTGTTATTAGTAGTTTTTCTGAAATTTTGAGTTGGTTAAATAATTAATTGTTTACTTCAGGGAAGTTAACTTTAAGGAGGAAATGAATTTTTAAAAAAAGCTGAAGAACAATGGGATACAATGGAAAGAGGACAGGACTTTGGAGTATGAGTTTTGTTCCTCTCTCAGCTCTGCTGGTTACTAAATATGTGTCTTGGGGCAAGTCACTTAACCAAGCCAAATTTCTAAAATTTCCCAAATTTCCTCATCATTGAGCTAGAGAATATGGGCCATATTACCAATAAGATTTTCTCCAGGTCTAGCATTTTCCAGGCTGATGAGTCTAAGAATTCTATTGGGGGAAAAATGGATTTGGAGAAACAAAAATCTTGCTTGGAATTTTTAAAAATCTATTCTAGTAGAGCTCATAGAGATATTAGAGTTTATTTATATAGAGTCCCAGAAGTGGGTAACCTGTGGCCTCGAGGCCACATGTGGGCTTCTAAGTCCTCAAGTGTACCCCTTTGGCAGAATCCAAATTTCAGTCAAAGGGCAGCACTTGAGGAACTAGAGGGCCACATGTAATCTCAAGACCCCAGGTTCCCCACCCCTGATCTAAAACAACCTTCCATTTAAGAATCCTTTCTATAACATATGTAATATTCTGTACATCAAAAAGCAATTATGTTAGAGGTACCAAATAAAATAGTGATGAAAGCCCAGATTGTAAGGAGAAGGTTCATTTCTGACCAAGGATTAGATGCTGAACTTTGTACGAGAAGAATTATAAATACTATATTCTCCATATCTACCAGACATATAATACTGGCTTTCCTGCCTCAAGTTTTCCCCGCTCAAATCCATAATCCACACTGATATAAAAAGATTTTCCTAAAATGTAGGTCTGATCATAACACTTTCTCCCCCTACCCCTACCCCACCTCAATCAATAAATTTTAAAGACTTCCTATTATATCTAGAATCAGATATAAGCACCTGTATTTAACTTTTAAAGTTATTCATATAATATCTTCAAAAAAGCTACTTTTTATATTTTAGGAAGGAAGGAAGCAAAGAAGGAAAGAAGGAAGGAAGGAAGGAAGGAAAGAAAAAAGAAAGGAAGGAAAAAAGGAAGGAAGGAAGGAAGAAAAGAAGGAGTAAGGGATGGAGGGAGGAAAAAGAATATATGACTCAGCAAGAGTGATCATGCCAATGACAGATTACTTCATTGTGGGCCAGTGAAAGGTAATACATTTAAGAGAACATAGTTGAAACTCTTTTAAAGATAATAGACTATCCATGTATGTGGCAGCTAACTCCAAACATCTGTGAGTTTTTGTGGGTGTGCTTCTGATGAGTACTGTGAACTCCTTCTTTCAGGAAAGGGTATGCAATCAAACTTTGTAAAAGCATGAAGGATATATATTAGTTGAAAGTAAATTTAGTCATAAAAAAGCTAATACTAGAGTCAGGGCCAATGTCTTAAAACAAGTAAAAGTACAGACTGTTCTTGGAGAGAAAAAGGTTATGTGCCTGGGGAAAGGTGGCTTAGGTCAAAATGAAAAGTTAATTCTGATTTTTCAATAGAAGTAATGTAGTAATAGGTAGTTTTGTGTATGACCAAATTCCTGATGCTAAACTTTGCATAGGGATAACCACAAATGACAATATTTAAATTACTATATGCAGAACAATAAAAAAGTTTTCCTAAGTGTCTATCAAATTACACTTCAGTAGACTTGTAATGTCAAGTAACTCCACCAACAGAATATATTGAACTTCATCCAAGACATTTTTTTTCCTGCCTCTCCAAGGAGAACCAATGATCTAACCAAGCCATGAAAGGCAGAAGAGTTTCCTGAAATGCAATCATGAATGCAATCCTGAAATGCAATCCTGAAATCCATCATGAATGGATGAATGAATGAATGAGTATATTTTGAGCACTTATTTTATGCCAAAGTGTTAAGTGCTAATAATGCAAGGTCTGGCCATACCATAGTAGCTTCATTTCCTTTTTTTTAAAAAAAATAGAATCATTAGATATGGAAATTGAAGGACAGATGCAGATTAAAACAACAGTAGCTAGATTTCAGTGAAGTCTCTAGCAACATCTCTAAATACTACCCTCATAGACAAGATGAAACAATGTAAGATAAATGGTAATATATCTAGGTGAATTCAGAACTAGTTGAATGACTAGATTCAAAGAAAAGGGATTGATGTGTTGATGGAAGAAAGTCTCTAGTGAAGTGTCACACAAGATGATCAGGCTTAAAACTTTCATTATTGCCTCTACAAAGACCTATTGCTATGTATCATCACAATATGGAGACAATGTAAGATTGTTGAAGGGTTGTCCCACAGAACACAAGATATCCTAGAGTTCGTCCTCTGGTACAATTCTTTAGGGACTTTCTCTACCTTTTTGTCTGCTACAACAGTTGTGGGCACAGAACCTTTCTTTATTTTCACGGTGGCTTTTTTGAACGTGTACACCATGAGCCCCACAACTATCCCCAAAATGGCAATTGTCTATACAGTGATATTTCTGGATTCATTAAATGATGCTTTTGGATGTGTAAAACCAACTCTAGTGGCTTCTTTATTTGCCTCTCCAAGGAGAACCAATGATCTAACCTTTCCTTTAGCTGCAACTACCTTTTGTGTCCAAGTTTTATTTGCAGAGAGAATACCAAAATTGTATGATCTGGTTTTTTTTTGAAAATTAAAAAAAAGTTGATCCCATAGTTTAAAATGTTACCTTAAAAACTCTCATCCAACAAGATAGATTCTGTGCATATGTTAAAATCATAAAAATTCCTTGATTTAATTTTACAGTTTTTGATTATCAATAATAAGGGATAGAACAGGTGATATATATTTGTCAAAAATCCTTGCTTGTGTCATGGAGTATTTCTACTGAAGAGTATGTGTGGATGAAATATTCTCTGCAGATGATGAGGTCTGCCAAATGCTCTCATTTTTAGATGAAATTCTGTTAATTGCATCAATTCCCAGAATATCACATAGTTTCCTAAATGAGATCCCATAATCACCCAAAAGACTTTAACCTAACAACCCACACAGGAGAAAAAAATCTAAGTAGACAAAAGAATACCTCTTATCCAGATTATGAATTACACCTCCATGGATGACAATATATCAGAAATACATTGATTTTTTTTTTTTAACTTCAAGAAGCAGCTTAGATCACTGAAAGCACCACAAATTTTCTCATTTAATTCTGGGCCTGCATTTTTGTCCATCCACAACATTTATCCAATACATGTAAAATATAGGCCATCTGTCTCATTCTATATCAAAGTTTTTGTCCATTTCACTTTTCCTGTATGAGTTTTTAGGCTTAAATCTTTTGAATGGTTCTGAATCTTGTTTAGAAAACTCTGAAGTACTGTTGGACTTGATGCAATTAGCACAATGTCTTCCTCAAGCAGAAAAATCTGGAGAACTACATAATCTATAAGGAATTCCCTTTTCATTTAAATTCAGCAATACTAAAAAAAAATTCAACAATACTTAGACTTCATGGCACTGGCAAATATGTTTGGTGAGCATTTCTCTGGCTTATGTCTCACATGATATTGAAAATCAAAAGATCAATGAGCAAAGTTATTATCTCTGTTGTATTTTTTATGAAAGAATCATGTATGATCTTGACATATACTCAGGATAAAATCCTTCCAGAAAAGAGTTTTAAAGAATGTATTTTGTTCTATTGAATCAAAAGTTTTTCCCCCTCTTTGTTTGTTTTTAATAAACACAGGGGGATTCTTCAGTTGCTATACCTTTAAGTCAATTGTGTGACTATAAAAATGAAGTCTGTTAGCTCCCTTCTCAAATTTTAGTAAAGATGTCCTGGATATGTGGTATATCATTCTTGTAAGCAAATGGCTTATTTTTAAAAAGCTATTAGCATTAAAGATTTCATGAAGCAAATATAGGAATCGGTAATAATTTTTTTAAGGAGTAACAATGGCTGTTATCTTTTCAAATCAATTGCTTTCTTTTCTTTGATTTATCTTGAAAATTAATACAACACCCTCAAAAATCTCCTGCCTCCAACAAATTTTTTTCTATGTGCATTTAATTTGGTCCAGTTTCTCTTACTATTTTTATCTTCATTAATGGCATTTCCGGTGTGATAGAGCAGGAAGAGTACTAGATTTGGAATGAGAGGGCCTGGGTTCATATCTCAAATCTATAAGTTATTGCCCACATGACACTATACACTTCTTAGCCTCTTAGGATCTCAATTTTCTCTTTGGCAAAATAAAGCTAGATGAACTCTACATTTCCATCCATCTCTGAACAATGTACCTATATTTGCTTCCTCAGCAGGGTCATTGGGCTCTGAGATATTCAAGTCTTGATGTGGTGGTTCCACTGTCATTGATAAAAAAACCAAATTGGTACAGACACGTTGACAGATCTGTCCTTATTTCATTGGTTTTCCTCTTTCTTGGTTTGCCTTTTAATATTCTTGAGATAATCTGATTTAATTGGCTCTCCTACCAAACTTTTCTCATTTTTCCTCCATTG
>CM053583.1:170433092-170458694 GCA_028627135.1 Pseudochirops cupreus | reverse complement strand
TTTTAGGAGGCTGCTGCAGCCCCCACCAGCTCTGGCTCACTGAAAATGCACCCCAAGACCACCACCCAAGACCACAATCTCGATCCAGGCCACTCAACACAAGAGTACTTGGCCTCTGAACGATCTCTTGTTCCCCCTGCAGTCTGCAGGCTGGGAGCTCTGAAGCAGCAAGGTGGAGGTGGCTGCAAGGCTACCACTTCTGCTGCTTCCTTGCCCTGGAGGCAGTTTTGCTGGATCCACTTTTTACTCCCAGTTTTAGCTGAGTTCCACTGACCTTTCCCTTAGTCCTTTTTTTCTTATAGCTTGATAATTCTGGAAACTGCCACAGCTGCCACAGATCCACTCTTCTGAAGCTCCAGCCAAGGCTCAGCTGGGCTCCTCAGGCTGCCCCTAGGGCCCAGCCACCATTTCAGGCTGGGCTGGTTTCAGCTTCCAGAGCTGAGATGGTACCCTTGAGCCAAGCAGCCTTCAGCGGGAAGTATATCTGTGTGCATTTTAGATCTCTAAAATTTGTTTAGAGTCATATTTTATGGGTATTTTGAGGTGGCTGTGTGGGAGCTGCAGAATCTTGCTGCTCCTATGCTGCCCTCTTGGCTCTGCCACCCTCAAAGTCATTCTTAAAACAATATTACTGTTACTGTATAGTGTTCTCTTGGTTTTCATTTTGCTTTTCATGATTTTGTGCAAGTCTTTTCATTTTTTTACATCATTGGGCTTATAATTTCTTATAACACAGTAGTATTCCATCACAGTCATATATCACAACTTGCTCAGCCATTTACAAAATTTAAATTCTGATACTTCAATAATTCCCAAGTAAGATACTCCTATATCTATAGAAATATATTATCTTTTTCAAATGCAAATAAATGTTCCTGAGACATATCATAACATTATGTTGTGCTCAGTAACAGCCAACACTTCCATCTAGATTTAGGGCATAACTCACAGTAAGATAATAATGCTTGATTCAATTTCTTCACATGGCTGCTGTGGACAGCCTGGACATCAGGACATTAGGTTTGGGTCCTGACCATTTACTACCTATGTGACCTTAGACATGCATTTTAACGTTCCTCAGGTTCTGTTTCCTCATCTGTGAGAGGAAGAGTTTGTGATAAATGACCTCAGAGATCTTGGATTTAATAATCCTAGCTCTGACACTTCCTAGCTATGAGGTTATGGGAAAGTTGGTTTACCTTTCCAAGTCTCCACTTCCATATCTATAAAATGGGAAAATCAATACTTCCACTGCACACTTTCCAGGACCATGTTCTGGGAACAATAAAGTCTTAGAGATATGTGAATTATAATCAGGAAATGGGTTGTTATAGCAATAAATAAATAGAAAAGTTATGCTACTTCTGAGTCTTCTCTATTTCTCAATTAGTCAATAGCTCATCTCTGATCCCTGCTGGCTGTGCTTATGTTCTGGGTAAGCATCTTCACTGCTTTCTCTCTGTTCATAATTAGGGGTTTCTTTTAGCATCCAAATAAGGCTAAAATTTTAAGTGGCATGTAGGAGTCTGGTGGATTTTAGAGCAGAGTAATACAATTTGTATGTTGTCTCCTTTGTGAGATTTTCTGACGTTCCCCTTGTAGGTGTGTCTTTGCCAAGTTGAATTTTTTTGTTTATTTGTTATTGTTTTTTAAATTTTTGGTGAGGAGAGACATTCAGGGGCACAACTCTGCATTTGACATGACTTTGTCTGTCCCAACAGCATAGGTCTCATGTGGGTTCCTTATGGGCATACTGGGCTTCATAGCCCCAGACCTTGGAGTGTTTTCAAGCAAGTAGCATAACCACTCCTCTTCCTGTGTTAGAATGGATAAATGAGGCCTGGAGTAATGGTGACCAGGTGTAACAGGCATGGTCTTCAGCTCAGCCCACCTGTTTCTCCTCATTGTTGATACTGAGATAGGTGACTCGATAGATTGAGCACAGACTTGAACTCAAATATTGCCTAACTGTGTAATCTAGGGCAAACCCCTTAACCTCTCTCAGCATCTGTAAGATGCAGTTTATAATAGTCCCTACCTCCAAGGGTTGTGGTGAGGATCAAATGATGAAAAGTATGCAAAGTGTTCTGCAAATCTTAAAGTGCTATATAAATAGGATGGCTAAATGGATTCTGTAATGAGGCCATTAAGGAAGATCAAGAGGGATTAATTGGGCTAAGTTTTTCATATAACCATTTTAGGTGCATGGATCTGGCCTGAAAAAATGCTGGCTGGGTACAGAACCCAGGAATCCTGACTCATAGCAGTGGCTATGTGCCCTTTTGTTTATTACCTAGCTCAGAGGAACATATCCATAACAGAGAAGTCCAGGCCAAAATTCTTCATTTATTGTTATTTCTTTTGAAAAAGAAAAAGCTAGCAATAAAATGCTTTGTACCCAAGTGAATTCCAAAGCATTCCATGCTTTGTTTTGTTCTCTTATATTACGTATGTTTCTTAGCCTCTCTTACATTTATATAATAAGTTTCTCTGGCGCATTTCTCATGGGATTCAATTCACCAACACTCAACACAATGGTTTGGAAATTCATACAATACCCTGGATAAGGAAAGATATTTGGACAAGGCCTGTAATTTCATTGCAACCCCAGATTAGAATACTCCTATCAACAGACCTCAGCCTTTTCTCTGCAAATTATAATCTTAGGGAGTTTTCTGGGGGCACTGAGAGATTTTCAGTCAATCAACAAGCATTTATTAAGCTCCAACTATATAATAGGCAGTGTGTTAAGCAATGGAGTTACAAAGCAAGGCAAAAGACAGCTCCTGCTCTCCAAAGATCATAGTCCAATGGGAGAGATGGCATGAAAACAATGATGCACAAGCAAGATATGCACAGGACAAAGTGGGAATAATCACCACAAGGAAGGCACTAGCTTTAAGGAGAACTGGGGAAGTTTTCTTGCAAAAGATGGAATTTTAACTGGGAACTGAAGAAAACTAGGAGGCCAAACGATGAAGAGGGAGAGAATTCCAGGAAGGGGGACCACTCAGTGAAAATGCCTGGAGTTGGGAAATAGAATGTCTTCTATGAGAAATAGCAAGGATGGCAGAGTACACTGGTGTGGAGTGAGTAAGGTGTAAGACGACTGGGATGGTAGGAAGTGCTGAAGTAACAGAGGACTTTATATTTGGTCCTGGAGGTGATAGGGAGCTATTGAATGAGGATGGGGGAGAGAAAGTTACATTGTCAGACCAGAGTTTTCACAAGAGTGCTTTGATAGCTAAGTGGAAGATTGCAATAGTCTGAGCACTAAGTGATGAGTTAGAATGGACAAGACTTGTCCACCTATTGGATATGGGATGAGGGTGAATATCTATGTTGGAGTCTGGATAACTGGGAATTGGTGGTGTCCTCAAGAGTAATAGGAAGATAGGGAATAGAGGAGGGCTTGAGGGAAAGAGAATATGTTCCATTTTGAACTGTTCATGCAGTTTGAGATGTCTGGTAGTCAGTTTGAGATGTAAGACTGAAGGTTGGGAGAGAAATTAAGACCAGATAAGAAGATCTGGAAATCATCATCAGAGAGATAATAATTAAATCCTTGGGAGCCTTTGAAATCCCTAAGCAAAGTAGTATAGAGAGAGGAGAGAAAAGGCCTCAAGAAATAGCCTTGTGGGACACCCCTGGTTAGTGAGTATAACCTGGATGAAGATCCAGCAAAGGAGCCAGAGAAGGAGTGTTCAAAGATATAGGAGGAGAACTGGGAGAGAACAGTGTATTGAAAATATATAGAGAAGAGAGTATAAAGAAGAAGGTGATTGCCAATGTCAGCACCCAAAGAGAAGTCAAGAGGGATGAAGATTGAAAAAAAAAATGACAATTAGGATAAACGACTTGCTTAAGGGCACCTAGCCAGAAGTTTGACATGAACACAGATCTTCCTGATATCTAACTACTATGCCCTCTACACTAACCCTAAAGAAAGATCTAGTCATATCACATTCTCATTAATTTTACTATGATAATTTCCCAGTTAGAATCACAGGTAATGCCAATAATGTTTAGGTTCATACTCGAATTCTATAAACTTTGAAAATGGTACTTTCTCACTAATAACACTCAATTTGTTCCTTTTGTAGTGACTTTCAAAAAATGTTATAAAACATTTTCAGTGAAACTTCTTATTTGGAAAAATCATTACTGGTTAAGATGTAGCATTCAAGTTCCTCAGTGAAATCCATAATTATTGAAAGATATATGTTTAAGGATTCATACTGAAAAAAAAACAAAACAGAAATACATGTTGCCCAGATGTAATGGTGATGTAAATGAGAAAATCTTTCCCATCCATTCATATGCCCATGTGACCTGCTTGAGTCACATGGAAGCCTGATTCGCATAAGTCTGTGGTGGGAAGAACTTGCTGAATGGGTGAAGGAGGAAATATTGAGCAGAACCCAGAAGAAGTTAGTCAGAGCAGTTAGAGCTGAGGGAGAGAGAAGAAGCAGGCAGTGAGCTGTAAATGTTCGTTTGTGGGAAGGCCTAGTAGGGAGAAGGCTTAGGGATGGTGGTGCCCTCTGCTACTGTGTATATAGATTTCTTTGTTGCTATGGTGGATTTGATTTTCTTGTGTTGGGATTTGACTTTCTGGTGTTGGAATAAATGTTTTGGTTCTGTCTTCCATGTGGAGAGTCTGTTATATTTTGCAATTCAGAATTACACCGACATATCCATAGCTGCTAGAGGTACTGTGAATATTGTGTTGGTGTTACACTAGAGTATCTCACACATACACACACATATGTATATATGTACATGTACACACATGCATACATACACACATACACATAGAGAGATAGATAATATTGTACACACACATAATTCTTCATTTTGAGTTCATGACCTATTAGAAAATGAGTTGAATGCTTCACATTTTCTTTTCCACAATTGTGGTTGGTGATTGTGTTGGTCAGACTTTCTAAGTCTTTCAAAGTTGGGTTTAACCTAACGCAGTGAAGCAGCATGGATTTGCATGTAAGAACTTGGGTTTAAATTTTGACTCTACTACTCACTACTTGTGTGAAAGAGGACAAATACTCATGTATAGTACATAGGACCATAAATTTAGGGTTAGAAAGTACCTAAAAGATCATAGAGTTCAACTCTTCATTTTTTTTATATGAAGAAACTGAGAAGTTATATGACTTACCCAGGGTCACATAGCTAACAAGTATCTGAGTCAGGATTTGAACTCATCTCTATTGACTTGAAGCCTGGTGTTCTATGTGTGCTACCTAACTTTAACTTTTCCTCATCAGTAAAATTAAGGGGTGAGACAGGACAATCTCTAAGGTTCTTTTTTATCTCTAAAACTTAAGAAGAGTCTCTATCATTAGTATCAGTCTTCTGTGGATGCTATTGTTCAATTATTTTTCATTTGTGTTCAACTCTTCATGACCTTATTTTGGGGTTTCTTGGCAAAGATACTGGAATAGTTTGTCATTTCCTTCTCCATTTCATTTTATAGATGAGAAAACTGAGGGTTACATGACTTGCCCAGGGTCACACAGCTAATAAGTGTCTGAGACCAGATTTGAACTCAGGAAGATAAGGCTTCCTGACTTCAGTCCTGGTACTCTATCCACTGCACCACCCAACTGCCCTTTGGTACTGATGTCATTTGACTGAACAGCATGAAATGGCAAGATCTTAGAAGAATTAAAACTTTGAGTCACCTAATGGACAATGGAAAGATGGATTACAGGTGTGCAGTACAATACTGACAATAGCCTGTATCTGAGTAGGTGAAAAGTATAATGGAAAATGAATTGGATTTGAAGTCACAGGACTCGGGTTCAAACCCTAGGTCTGTTGCTACCTATCTAAACAATATGGGCAATCAATGAATTTCTCAAGTACTCATTCTTTCATCCATGACAGGAGAAGGTGAGACTGCAAGACCTCAATACAACCTTCAAGATTTGAGTGTATGATCCTAAGAAGTTTTAGTCATCATTGAAGCATGTATGATCACAAAAAAGTCAGGTTAGTCACCTAGAGTGAGAAGCAATATATATGCACATTCAATGGTACATTAATGCTTTTGGTTTTACTAAAAGAATCAAAGAATGGCCTTTGACACATTATGGCAGGTGCTATACAGACAATTTCTAGAAGGACATGGGTAAGAATTACAGAAAATGCTAAGGTGAAGAAAGTCTGTAATCTGCTTCATCTGAGACAGTACCAGTATGGACGAGATCACAGTTCCTTCTAAGACTCTTAGCAAAAATTTACAAAAGAAGAAATCAGATTTTATAGTAAACGTTTTATATACATACATACATACATACTTACATACACAGCAGATACTTTTATTTACAGATGGCTGACTAGTAGGATTGCATGTCCTCAGTCCCTCACTCCCCACCAACAGACATCTGATTTTCCATATCCATCAGTCAGATCCACCTTCCCCCTACTCAGTAAATTGTCTTCCAGCCTTCCTGTCTTTGTGGGGGTATGTGTTTCCCCTCTAGACTGATGGCATTTTTCTCATCATTACAGACACTCAATCTTCATAGAGGCCTGTTCCAAATGAATTTTCTTCTTTTCTAGAGTAATCATGAAAGGAGATCTAGGTAAAAAATGAAGAAAGAGAACATTTTCAGTTACAGGGAGGATGCCCCTAGAAACAGGTGTTACCTGAGCTGAGTTTTGAAAGAAGGAATCTGAAAGGCAGAGGTGTAGGAGAAATGAAGTTCATAAGTATAGGGATAGTTTGCTTCAATGCACTGAGGTGGTGAAGGCATGTTGACCTTGGGGCAGAGCTAACAGTCATGTCTGTCTAGAACAAAGAATGTGTGGAGGGGACTAATGAGAAATCAGTCTAGAAAAGTATCTTGGATCCACATTGTGGAAGGCCTAGATTATGGCGGTAGTATTTTATCTTATAAACAATATGGAGTAACTGGAAGTTTTTGAGCAAGGAAACCATGTGAGAGATTTGTACCATGATAAAATTTCCTTCTTACAGATGAAGAAACTGAGGCCAGAGAGGTAAATTTATTTACTCAAGGTCATACAAACAGGATACAGAACTCATTAACATTCTTCCCCAAAGCTTTCCTTCTTCTGAAGTTCCCTAATCCTTTTGAAGATACCACCATTTCCCCAGTTTCCCAGGCTTCCAATCTTTGGGTTGTTCAGTGAGTATGCTGTGGAGTATGCTGAGATACATCTGGACATGGCAATGAGAAGCCTGAACTGCTGAGCTAGTCTGATATTCTCATTTACCAATAGAGTGCCCAAGGTAACATGGAGAGGAAGTCCATGGAGATGCTGTCTGGCAACTGCTCCTGCAAGTGAGGCAACCACATGTATTGAAACACTAGAGAAGAAAGTTCTTAACGCTGAAGTCCTTGGCTCTGCCAAATGGTTCAACATCAGGAAATGATACAATTTTTAAATCAGTGTAGATGCCACTAAAGAAAAAAAAAATACCATCTGTTTTGCTGCTGTAGCCTGAGGACCATTTCAGCTGACTTGCATCTGGAACTTTCCAAACCTCCATTCATATATGACCTCCTTGAGAGCCAGGACTGTCTTACTTTTTCTATTTGTATCCCTAGTGCTTGCCATGGTGTTTTGCTCGTTGTAGATACTTGATAAATGTTTCATTCATTCATTCATTTATCATTTCCTTCAATTATCCTTGACTCTTTACTCAACCCATATTTTCCATTGGCAAATATTTGTATCTCCAAAACATCTTTTGCATAGGTCCCCTTCTCTCTGCTCATACAGCCACTGCCCTAGTTCAGACCCTCATCACTTCTTACATGGATTATGCAAGAACTTCTTAATTGCATACCCTACCTTAAGTCTCTCTTTATTCTAATCCATCCACATTGCTGCAAAAGTAATTTTCTAAAAGCACATGTTTGACCATGTCACTCCCCTAAACTTTAATGGCTCCTATTACCTCTTGGACCAAATATAAATTGTTCTATATACATTTGGTATTTAATGCTTGTTGTAAAATGGTCCTCCCCCAACCCATTAGAGTATTCATACACTTTACCACTTGACTCCTTTGTCTATATTGTATGATCTAGCTAAAATGGTCTTTTGTTATTACTTGCACATGACATTCCATCTCTAGACTTGTTGCATTTTTTGTGGCTGAACCTCATGCCTGGAATGTTCTCTTGCACCTCTACCTCTTAGCTCCCCTTGCTTCCTTCAAAACTCAGTTCTAGTTTCATCTCCTACAGAATATCTTTTCTAATACCCCTAGCTTCTAGTGCCTTTCCCATTTTAATTAGCCTCCATCTACTCTATACATTCTTGTATGTATAGGGAGGACTAGCACCTCTAGTGTGGGGACCCTTTCCTACTTTTCCAACTTTGATATCCACCTGGCACTCAACTCTCACTTGTGGCTCTAAGAAGCTGCAGCATGCTCAGGGGCCATATCCCGGTATTCAGGCTAAACCAGTTTGAAGGAAACCTATGGGCCTTGGACCCATTGATGACTTAGCCAACACACAAAGACTTTCTCAGGCAGAATGGGAGGTTTAGAACAATTTGTTCCTATGGTCACGAACACAACTGAAACAGGCATTGTGGAATGCTTAGAGCTTGGTTAAACACTCAGACACCAGTGACATCCACTGCATCCTGGGCCATCATCAGTCACCCAGACTTTCGTGTTGCACCTGGTTTGGAAGAGAGAGGTAGGCTGATGACTTTCAGTAACTCTGCTTCATCTAAGTCCAATTCACTCAAAGGTCAAGGCAATCACTCCATGATGTTGTTGGTCCTTTTTGAAAATGAAGGACAAAAAACGCAATAACAACAAACCAATAACAGCAATAATTATTTACATGTTGTTTCTCTCAATAGAATGTAAGTTCTTTGAGAGAAGGGACTATTTTTTGTCTCTGTATCCTCAGGGTTAGCACAGTGCCAGGTACATGGTAAGTCCTGAATTAATGCTTGTTGGCTGTCTGACTCAATTTAAACCAGGTTCTTAAAGTTCAGAACTAGCACCCTTTCTACTATATGTATAACTTCCATCCCTGCAATTTCATGCTTATGTATTATACACACGGCAAAAAATCATAAGTTTTATACAATAATTATATTATATACAATGATTACATAATATATAATAGTTATTGTTAGTGTACATTTTTAAAAAAACAGAATCTTAAATAAAGGGTATTTAGGTAGTGACAAATTTCTTAATGGTGTTGATGCTGCTCTACTATAGATGGAAAGTAACTTGTTAAGTCAAGGCTAGGCAACTAGCCTCTCTACACAGTGTCTTTGATGATGATTGACAGTCTGTTTCCCCACTCCCTCCCCCATGACTGGGCTATGGTTCCTTAACATCTCTTCTTCTCAGTATCTTCTTCTTCTTTCAAGGTCAGTTCATAGTCAAATTAACCTCCTTGTACAATCTTCCTTAAATCCCTTCCTGCCCTCACTTCAGTTGAAAGACTCTCTCCTTCCTCACACTTTATTAGGGAAAAAAGGGCAGCTAAAGCACACAATGGATAGAGCTCATGACCTGAAGTCAAGAAGACCTGAGTTCAAATCTGGTCTCAGATACTTAGTAGCTGTGCTATCCTGGGCAAGTCACTAAATCCTATTTGCCTCAGTTTCCTCATTTGTAAAATGAGCCAGAAATAGAAATGGGAAGCATTCCAATATCTTTGCCAAGAAAACTTAAGATGGGATCATGAAGAGTTGGGCATGGCTAAAAACTACTGAAATAAATATTGCCTGGATCTCCTCTTTTCTTCAAATTCTATCTTTACTTATGGTTTTACATTTTGTACCCCATCCCCTCCAGTAGAAAGTTAGAGCCTTGAGAGATGGGAGTGTTTCATTTTTTTTCCACTTTAAATCCCAAGTACCCATTGTCCAAATAATGGTATGCAGTTAGAGCTAGGGTTCTTAAGCTTTTCCTTTTTGGCATGAACTCCTCTGGCAGTCTGAAGAGCCTATGCATGCTTTTTCAGAATGATGTTTGTTGTCTACATTCATAATTGAAGAAAATGCTAAATTTCATTTAGAGTTTAGTGAAAACATTTTTTCCCCATCCGAGATCATAGACCCCCTGAAATATATCTGTCGATCCCTGGGGCACAGGGGACAAAGTATAAAATTAATCCATCGCTGTACATATCTTGCACAGGCATTGCAAATGGGCCAAGAACTGAGCCCAAATTTGAACAGGAAGAAGATAGCAGACTGTATTTCTTCTGGGAAATTGCAAAGTTCTTTGAATGACCTCAAGCTTCCCCTTGAAACAACAGGCCATCTTTTTCATACCAATATTTTTCCAGTGATGTTATATGGCTTTCAGTCATGGAACACTGCAGTCTCCAAAGAATTGAAGCTAAGGATCACTCAGAGGGCAACAGAGAGGCACATGGTAAGCTGGAGTAGGATGCAAAACATCACAAAACAAAGAATTACATGATGGGGGTGGGGGTGGTAAATATGCATTTATTAAGCATCTGCTGTGTGCCAGGTCCTGTATTAAGCACATTACAAATATGTCATTTGATTCTCATAACCTCCCTGGGAGGTAGGTACTGTTATTATCTTCATTTTACAGGTGAGGAAACTGAGGCATGTAAAAGTTAAATGACTTGCCTAGAATCCCATAGCTAGTAAGTGTTCAAGGCAGTATTTGAACTCAGATCTTCCTGAATCCAGATCCAGCTTTCTGTCCATTGAACCACCTAGCTGCCTCATGGGAGAGGTAGTTTTAAAGATTGCCTTTAAAGAAATGTATGTTTCAAACTGACGATTTGGTGAGAGTGAGTGATAGACAATCCATATCTACTACATGCTTGTGATGTTAAGGGAATTTGAGGACAACCTCCTCCAGGGACAGGGAACCTGTAGCCTAGAGGCCACACATGGCCTCAAAGCCGCAGGTCTCACACCCTTGCCTATAGCATTGTGTGGACCTCCTATAGCAAACTCTGGAGATGCCAAGGATGAAAGTTTCCCAAGACAGGTGGGCATGGATGGTTTTGACTATATTATTGGATCGAGGCCACCTTGATGAATTCATAGGACTATTATATTCCCAGCACCTAGAATAGTAGTTGCTTAATAAATGTTAATTGAATTGAAGAAAGTTTAGACTTTCAATCACTCTTTTATTGGTGTAGAAAGATTTATGTCTTCAAACTTCATCATTTGCTCTCTAATTTGTACATCTCATCTCACTTTTAGCATATTTCTCAAATTTAGAAAAATTATTTTTTCCCTTGTTAATGGAACTGAATTAATCTTCAGAGGCTAGAAAGACACTGATTTACTTCTCTGTGCACATCCACACTGCAAATCTACTCTATATGATTCTCAAATAGAGAAAATTTCTAACTTTAGAAAGGGAAAGTTTGCCAGACCCCTGTATTTTGTGTCTGCTCTTAGTATCAAAGCACTGGGATTTTTTCATTTGGGGAATTTTTCATTTGCATTTGTCTCACTACTTAAATATTGTTTTCTGTTCCAGAAACAAAGGTAGGTGTCAACTGAGCTTACCTCTGTTCTCTCACTTTAATAACTTCTCTTCCTTGAAACTTGTTTCCTGTGTCTTACTTTTCTTGTGTGAGATAATTTTCCTCATTTCCTAATTTTTGGATTATAATCCCCTGCATGGAAATCCTCTCCCGTGTGAACAATTTATTTCAACACATTTTATTAACCACCTCCATTATTAAAGTGAAGTAATGATGATAGGGGAACCTGTGTCTAATAGCAGGCAATGAGAAGACCCCAAAGGTTAGAGTCGACTTCTCTTCTTCATTGATTAGCTAACAAAGAGCAGCTGCAAATCAGATCCTGGGCAGGTCCAGGAAGAAGGCATAGTAACTATGAGGTTTGTGATAGTTAGATTTCCTGGGAGGACTGGTTTAGGCTTCCAGGATAAAAGATTTAGAGCTACAGTTAACTTAAAAGTCATCTAGTCTAGTGGTTTCCATTTAGTGGTAAAGCAGAATCCTTTGGGGCTCATAACAATACTTCAAGATGTTTGTGCTAAAATTTCATTAGAGTCATTGTAAGTAGTAAATAATTGCTTATGCATATTAAGATTGGTTTATTAAATTACCCTTTTGGATACATTTTTGTTGTTGTTTCAAAAGGTTCATAGAAAAAAATATTGGGAACTGCTGAGCTAGTCTGATATTCTCATTTACCAATAGAGTGCCCAAGATAACATGGAGAGGAAGTAGCAAATTGAGGTCTCAAGTGCTAAGTCATGAATGGGATCAATCAAAGGAAATAAGGAACATCATCCTGAGAGGGACACAGCTTTGCTGCAGGACCTTAGAATCCTTCTGTGAGCTAGATCTCCTGTTTCCTGAATTCTGCTTACCAATAAAAGTCCTAGGATACAGTTTTAAGAAAAGATCTGTAGTTCTAGGCACAATCTAGACGAAAATCTAACAAAGGCAACTGAGGAGTAGAGGTCAGAGAGGTAGAAGAGAATCAGGTGAAAACAGTGTCATGAAAACCTAGAAAGAAGAGATTATCAAGAAAAAGGGGATGGTTAATTGTCAGAGGCTGTAGAGAGGTCCAGGTTCTATTGTAGAAGGCCTCTTACATTAGCCACAAAAGGATAAGAGATAGGGGACAATAACTAGCAGGTAAGGATGAATCAAATGAGTTTTTTTAGATGGAAGAGACATAGGCATGTTTGTAGGCAGTATGGAAGGAGCAAGTAGATAGGGAGGGATAGAAGATAACTGAGACAGTAGGGATGATAGAAGGACCAATCTACTAGAAGAGACAAGATGTAATTGGATCACTGCTCATGTAGTGGGGTTTGCTTGTTAAGGGAGAAGGCTCACCTCTTCTCCTGAGAAAGAGGTGAAAGAAGAGAAAGTAATGGAAGTATCTGAATTGAGGTGAGATGAGGAAGAAAGAAGTGGTCTATTTTTAAGTGAAATATTAAGGAAAAGTTCTTAGCTGAGAGGATGGGGGAAGGGAGCCATGGGAGATTTGGGGAAGAATGAAAAGGTTTGGAAAAGCCACTATTTTGAGTGGGATAGTGAACCAATTACAGAGGTGTAAAAGGATTCTTTTGCTATGCTAGGGTCCCAGTTGATGTTGTATAATAGAAATTTGTAGATGATCCAGTAAGTACAGTTTCATGCTTGTGAGTAGGAGTAAAGACAACAGATGGTAGGAGTTATCCAAGGCTGAGGCTTGACAGAATTGACAATAGAATAAAAGAGCAAGAGGCATGAGAAAAGAGGACATGGTAGGGTCAAACTGTTCACAAAGGGGTGAAGATAGGGAAATAATATAGCCAATATAGGGATGATGGTCTGGGAAGGAAGTGAGGGAAGGGAGGTCTCAGTATGGATAAAGAACAGGCTTTGGGTTTCAAAGAAGGAGAGGTAGAATAAACTGTGATGAAATAAAAAGGATTTCAGAGTTCATGATCATGAAAGTGGTGCATTTGTGGTTGATGGAAAGATCAAGGATATGACCATTTCTATGTCTAGTAAGGAGTAACTCATGGTAAATGAATGAGTTGAGAAACTTAGAAGTTAGGCTGTTTGAGGAGATACCAATGTGTTTAGTTAAGCCACAGTATTAGGACAGGAGGTGAGAACAGAAAGATTGTGAATTAGGCACAAAACTCATCGAGGAAAGAAGTAGAATGTTACAGAGATCAATAGACCACTGCAATCTTGATTGTATATAAATATAGATTGACTGAACATCTAAGGAAGAGAGGTTACTGAGTGATAGAGGCAAAGGAAAATTCTGGACATGGCAATGGGAAACCTGAAGTATTCTCTAACCTTCTCATCTTGATCAGTGAAGGGAGAAGTGTTGAGTGGAAGTGTAACCAGCTCTGGAAAAAGTGTTCTGGGAAGATGTATTACCAGGAGTCAGGTCTCAGGGAGTATAAGGTAATAGAAGGCACAAGAAAGTAAAAGATTTAAGATGAAAGTTAGTTTGCAACACAGTGGAAGTGGTAGATAGTTTTAGAATAAAACATTGTAGGGGTTGAATTGAAGCTGCTGGGAATATTGGAGAGGTCATTGAGGGGGACAGAGAATGGTGTTTGAATAATGGCAGCTGGGGGATTCAGAATCACTGGGATGGGGTGAGTATATGGTAATCACTGAGGAATGAAATCAGGTAGGTATCATTGTTCATAAGCGGGGATGGAATTGTCCTAAGATATCAAGCAGTACTATGTAGTTGAAATGGGTTGGGCAGTTGACTGGCACGGGAAGGCAACTTCTATGGAATTGAGGTAGCTGGAGAGAGTTCCTGGGGAGAGCATGAAGGAATCCCTCCTGGGCAGGCACAGGCAAGGCAACAGGAATTGTCTCTTCTCCATCCTAAAGATCCCCAATTCTTTCAACTGATCCTCATAATACATGGACTTAAAATTCTTTACCACTTTAGTTGTGTCCACTCTCTAGCTTATTGGTGTCTTTCCTAAAATTTGGTTCCCCTAAATGAATTCAATACTTCACAGAAGGTCTAACAGAAGTACAGTATAAGAGGATTATCACTTTCTTGTTCTTTCTATCATATCACAGTACTAACACACATTAATCTTGTGGTCTCCCAAACCCCCAGACCTTTTGTGAGAGCATCTGCTGCCCAACCATGCCACTACCATTTTGGGCTCACAAAGTTTTCATCAGTTCATCTAATTCCCTATGTTCTTCTTGTGTTTATCATACTCATCAGTTCCCTTTCCTATATGATAGGGATATCCCATTAACTAAATGTCCTATGACTTGCTTAACCATTCCTTAAACAGTGAGCATCTGTTTTGTTTCAAGATCTTTGCTGCAACAAGAAGTGTTTCTATAGGTACTCTTGTTGGGTATGAGACTATCTTTGGCTATTCAATTCACCTCAACAAATGTTCTAAAGAACTCTGTACTAGAACTCTGTGTCTGGTATACAAAGACAACAATCAAAGCATTCCTGACTCCAAAGAGTCTAGAGAGCAACTTAAATGTGGCACTTTGCAAAGAGAAACATGGGTCGAGCAAGAGATTTAAGGAATCATAAATTTAGACCCAGAAGGTATTGAGTGTACCTCTTCCCATTTTACAGATGATGAAACTGAGGCTCAGAGATAGTAAGTGACTTGTCCAAGATCTAGCAGGTAGGAAGTGGAAGAACCAGCATTCAAAATGAGACCCTTTGACATTAACTCCAAAACTCCATCCATCACATCATGGAGAATTGCCTTATGCTTTGACAAGAACTCAAATACCAAGAATGATATTGAGAGAGAAGGGGCTAAGGTTTTGATGTACGTAAGTGGTGGCAGGGGGGGGGGGTGGTGGGCAGAAGAACTTGAAAGAATCTTCTGAAGGAGGAAAGAACAAGAGCTAGAAATTATTTAGGGAAGAGTATGAGTAAGAGAAGTCTGAGAATGGGGAGTGGAGGCTGCAAGGAAACATGCAAAAAAAATTGAAAAATGATTCTGGCATGAAGCAGATGGACATTATTGTATAAATGCCAAGTCATTCCTCTTCAGAGTTAGGCATGTGAGTCTCAGGGTCACTGAATTGGGCAGAATTTTTAGAATTGTACAGCTCCCCAAACACCTATGTTCTATCACTCCTGGCTGTGGAGTACTGCTAACTGCTCACTGTGATCTTTTTTTCTTCTTCTTTTAAACCTGCAATGAAGTCCTATAGCAGTCACTCATTAGTCTGTGGTATGAAGCTGACAAAAAAGAGCTAGCTATTTATTTTCCATCTCTAGTTACCAGAGCTTAAGTAGACTCTAGAATTGCCAACACTTATATAGTGCTTACTGTGTGCCAAACACCATGCTAAGCAATTTATAATACCATCTCATTTGATTCTCACAACAAACCTTGGGATGTAGGTGCCATTGTCATTCTCATTTTACAAATGGGCAACTGAGGCAGACAGTGCTGAAATGACTTGCTTAGAGTCATGTAGGAAGTAAGTATCTGTGGCCAGATTTGAACACAGGTCTTCTTGACTCCATGCTGAATATTCTGCCCACTGTGAGGCCAGGTCTACAGGAGGATAAACAGCCATGGTATTCAGGCAAATCTGAAAAAAAAAAACAAACCTTAGGCAAACTATTGATTTGATTACTGTTTAGACATTGGATTCTTTACATTTTTTGCTCCATAGACCCCTTTGACAATCTGATGAAGGTATGTACTTTGCAGAATAAGGGTTTTAAAAGCATAAAATAAAATCCATAGCTTTGCAAAATGAAGAAATTATACTGAAATAGTTATCAAAACTATTTTTTTAATTTTTGAGGCAGTTGGGGTTAACTGACTTGCCCAGGGTCACATAGCTAGTAAGTGTCTGAAGCAAGATTTGAACTCAGCAAGCTGAGTCTTCCTGATTCCAGACCCAGTATTCTATCCACTGAACAACCTAGCTGCCCTTTGGTAAAGGGACTAATATTAGAGAGATCAGAAAAGTTCAAGAAGTTATTTGAGCCATGGACCTACTTTCAGGATATGAACCACACTTAAACAATTCTAGCTAGGTAGCACCTGGATTACTTACTTGACAGGAAGTTGTAAGGCTGGGTGAGATGATTTACTTTTGCAAAAAATTGTGACCCTTGAAATCCTCTGCAATTATCAGAGATTTTTTAAAGTTAATATTAGCAGAGGCTGCATAGCACAGTGATAGAATACTAACTTTTCATATTTTATTTATAATTTTTGCATAAATTTCATTTGAGAAATTGGTCTATAGTTTTCTTTCTCTGTCTTTGCTTTTCCTGGGTTAGCTAGGTGGTGCAGTGAATAGGGCACCAGCCCTGGAGTCAGGAAGACTTCAGTTTAATCCTGCCCCTGACACTTCCTAGAAGTGTGACTTATTATTTGGAAGACTCTTTAAATATAGAAAGCAGTGAAGTAATGTTTTACCATGGAAAGGGAAGGTGACCTTCCTTTTCCAGATTCCCTCCTTGTTGAGGGACACACTTTTTTTATATAAAAAATTGAGACTCTTAAGAATAAAATGCTTTCTACTTTCTTCGTTTTATTTTTCTTGCATTTTTTTGCGACATGACTAACATGGAAATGTATTTTCTATGACTTCACATGTATAATTAATATCACATTGCTTTCCTTCTCAATGAATGGAGGAGGGATGGTAGGGAGGAAAAATTGGAACCCAAAATTCTAAAATATGAATATGAAAAGAAATAAATAAAGCATAAGTATTTTAAAAGAAAAATAAGAGCAAACTCTTTTCTATATCCCTACTCTAATCCTAATGTGGTCTTTCTTCCATGCTGATTCTGGCCTTCCTACTCCCCTAAAATGTTAATCCTGTCTATTCTATTTACTATGAATTCTCACTCTTTTCCTCTTTTTCTGGTTAGTTTCTCTCTTTTTGGTTCTTTCTTGTTGCCTTACAGTATGCTTCAATTTCTGTGCCCCATTCAGTGATACTATAAAAGTCACACTTAAATTTACAGGGTTATCTTAAGGAAAAGAAGTTGGGATAAAATTGGAGATCTGAAAGAGTCATTAATGGCTGTTAGAAAGATTGGGCTACTTGGATGGAAATACGTACAAGTAGGAGAGGTGCAGAATACTAGAGAGAGAGAATTCTTTCACTAAGAATGAAAGGAAGCAAATTTTACCAAACATTTAATTAACAATAAATATAAATTTTAAATAAATGAGTTGGAAAAATAGACAATGGATTCATACAAAACTCCTTTTATTACTCTTTTCTTTCTTTTTGGAGGGAGGAAGGCAGGGCAATTGGGATTAAGTGACTTGCCCAAAGTCACATCACTAGTACATGTGAAATGTCTGAGCCTGGGTTTGAACTCAGGTCCTCCTGACTACAGGGCTGGTACTCTATTCACTGCACCACCTAGCTGCACCATATTGTGATGGTACTCAACCCAGAAAGGGCAAAGACAGAGAAAGAAAACTGAAGACCAATTTCTCAAATGAAATTTATGCAAAAATTATAAATAAAATGCTATCAAGGAGATTGCAGCATAATATCACAAAGATCAAACACTATGACCACATAGAGTGTATACAGGGCTGTTGTATTATAAGGAAAACTATCAGCATAATTGACTATCAATAACAAACATAACAAAAATCACATGATTATCTTGGTAGATGCAGAAAAAGTTGTTTAACAAAATACAATATTCCTTCCTAATAAAAACACTAGAAAGCAAAGGAATAAATGGACCTTTCCTTAAAATGATAAGTAATATCTATCTAAAATCATCATCACACATTTTCTGTTATGGGGATAAGCTAGAAGCCTTCTCAATGACATCAGGGATGAAGTGAGGATGACTATTATCACCACTATTACTCAATATTGTCCTAGAAATGCTTGATATAGCAATGAGAAGAAAAAGAAATAGTAGGAATTAGAATAAGCGATGAATACATAAACTATCACTCTATCCTGATGATATATTTAGAGAATCCTAGAAAATCAACTAAAAAGGAAGTTGAAATGATTAACAACTTCAGCAAAGTCACAAGATATAAAATAAACCCACCTAAATCATCAGCACTTCTATATATTACTGAAGTAATATATAGAAAAAGAAGAAATTCCATTTAAAATAACTGCAGACAATGTAAGATACTTGGAGGTCCACCTGCCAAGACAAAACCAGGAGCTATATGAGCACAATTACAAAATACTTTTTACACAAATAAAGTCACATCTAAACAATTGGAGAAATACTGATTGCTCATGTGTAGTCTGAGTCAACATAATAAAAATTATACTTCCACATAAATTTACTTATTCAGTTCTGTGCCAAACTACCAAAAATATTTTATAGAACTAGAAAAAAATAATAAAATTTATCTGGAAGAATGAAAGGTCAGTAATAGTATGTTCATTCATGGGAATCAATGAAACAAGATATGAAGGAAGGTGGCCCAATAGAACCAGATTTGAAATTGTGTTATACAGAGGTAACATCTTAAAAAAAACAACAGAACTGGTCAAATGGAAAAAGGAATACATTCAACAATGAAAATAACTCCTTAAAAAGCAGAAGAGGTCGAGTTGAAAAATAAGTATGGAAGTTCACTGAAGAAAATAATTTCTTAAAAGTTAGAAGTGTGCAAGTGGAAGCTAATAACCCCATGGGACATAAAAAAAAGTGAAGAGACTGGGAAAATAGAATAAAATGTGATATTTTCCATAGGAAAAACAACTTACCTACAAAATAGATCCAGTAGAGATAATTTAAGAAAGCCATGATCAAAGGAAACGCTTAGACATCATATTTTAAGAAATTATCAAGAAAAACTTCCCCAATATCCTGGCACCTGAGGACAAAATCAAATTGAAATAATTCACTGATCACCATGTGAAGGGGATTCCCAAAAGGAAAACTCCCAGGAATATTATTGCCAATGTCTAGAGCTCCCAGGTCAAAGAGAAAATACTTCAAGAAGCCAAAAAAAATTCAGATACCATGGAGTCACAGCCATGATAACACAAAATTTGGTAGCTACCACAATTCAAGGAAGCGAGAGTTTGGAATATAATATTCTATAAGGCAAAAGAGCTGAAATTACAATCAAGAATCACCTCTCAGCAAAACTGAACATAATCTTTCAAGGAAAAAAAAAACAATGCTTAATGAAATAGAGGACTTTCAAGTATTCCTGATAAAAAGACCAGAGTCAAATAGAAAATATGACTTTCAGGACAAGACTCAGGAGAATCATTAAAAAGGAAACATGAAAGAGAAATGATAAGAGACTCAACAAGGTTAAACTGTTCACCTTGCTATATGGGAAAATGATACATGTATCATTTAAGAGATTTATCAATATTAGGCGAGTTAGAAGGATTAAGTATAGAAAGAAGATGTGAGAGTTAGCCATTTATGTTGGGATGATAAAAACAAATATATAGGCGATCAAGAGCAATCCCCTGAGAAAAGGGGAATGAAGAGGAAGAAAGGTAGAAATTATCTCATGTAAAAGAGACACAAAAGGTAGAATTTGTAAGAGCTGGGGGAATTTTAGGGATGGGCTGGCTCACATCTAAGCTAGTTCAAAGAGGGAGAATATGTATAAAAGTCAATTGGTAATTGAAATCTACATTACCTAACAGGGAAGTGAGTAGGGAAGAAAAGAGAAAGGGGAGAGTGATCAAAGGTGGGGGGCAGGTAGATCAGAAGAAAAACAGATTTTAGAGAAGGGACAGGCTTAAAAAAAAGAGGAAGGATAAATAGATGAAAATAGGATAGAGGGAAATGAACTGTTAGTAACCATAACCACAAATGTGAATGGGATGAACTCACCCATAAAATGGAAGTAGATAGCAGAATGGATTAGAAACCTGAACCCAACAATATTTTGTTTAAAAGAAACATGCTTGAAACAGATAAAGTTTAACACAAAGTTAAAAATAAGGGGCTGGAGCAAAATCTGTTATATTTCAGGTGAGGTAATAAAAGTAGGGATAGCAATCATGATCTCAAAGTAAAAGCAAAAATAGAGATGTAGGGGAACTATATTTTAATAAAAGGTAACATAAAAATGAAGTAATATCAATACTAAACATATCTGTTTTGAATATCATAGTATCCAAATTCTTAAAAGTAAAAAACAATGGAGAGAGACATGGTGCAAAGCCAGGTTATACTTCTTTAGAGTTAGAATGATTTAAACATACTTTAAGGCAATATGCAAAGATGAAGAAAAGAAAAAAATAATCAGAAAAAGAAGAGAAGAGTAAGAATACATTATATATTGAAATATATAAAACTATCATTTGAGAGTAAAAGGACTATTAGAATTAATGTGAAAAGGGGGCCATTACTGGAGTTGGACTTTAAAAGGCATTTTATTCCTAAGAATCTCAATTTTTGATAAAAAAAATAAAGCTCCTCATGAAAAAAAACAACTTCGTATTTCTCTCAACATTGTTGGAGTTTGGAGGAAAAAGAGCACAGAGTTGTTTAAGAATAAGAATAGATATGAATTAAAAGTTAGATATTCTTTATAAAGGAAGAAAAAAAATTCCTAGTGCCATTAGAGTAGGATTGAGGAAAGATAAAATCAGTCAATCATTGTGGTCCAGCATCATCCAACAAATAACTGTGAGATGGAAGAATGAATAAGTTTAGTTCCTTCATGAGTCATGTCCCTTCTGTTAGATACCCTCCCACACACCTTATCCATCAAGATATAGAGGGAAAAGACAGTTGTGATGACCCAGAGTTATGGATGGATGGGATAAAGACTGTTAAGTTGAATTTAGTAATGAGTAAGTGATGACAGATGCTCTAACCACTATAAAATTCTTCCTTCATTAATATTACTAGCAATTGATATTTATAGAGGATTCTATGGTTCACAGAGTGGTTTGCAAATATATACCATCTTGTATGACCACCACAACTTCCTGTCATACAAGTATGTCAACTTGGTAATCCAGGTCTGACCCATTTAGAACTGCATAAATGTGGTTGACATCAGAAGGAGAGTGCTAGATTTTGAGTTCATAGACATAGGCTCAAATCCCATACATGTCTAAGCTTAAGCAAGCCACTTAATGCCTCTGGGCCTCAGTTTCTTCATCTGCAAAAATAAGGAAGGGAGTAATGATGAACTGCATGGAGGCTTCTTAACTTGGGTCCATGAAATTGAATTTGGTAACCAATTTCAGCAGAATTGGTTCTCTTTGCCATTCTATATATTTCATTTTGTTCTTTTGAAAATATTTTTCTAAGGAGACCATTGACCTCATTAGTTTGCCAAAGGGGTCTATAACACATAAAAGATAAAGAATTCTTCCAGAAGAGATGATCCTGTCCAGTTATAAATCTATGCTCCTAAAATTTTATGATGGTTTTAACTATGAATCTAGAAGAGGGGGAGGAGACCAGGGGCACATGAGGCTAGAAATAGTAGTAGAAAATTTCTGGGTGGAATGGAATCTAAATTGGACTAAATAATAGTAGAAGTGGCCACAGTTAGAGGTAAGGTGGAGGGATTGGGGGTAGGGGAAGCCTGGAGGTAGAAACTCAGATGAGTGAAAGCATGGAACATCACAGTAGGGTATGACCAGAAGATTCAATTGAACAGTTGAAAGGCTTAATGTGTGGCTTTTTGTACCTCTCTGGTCCAAACCCACCGCTTCTCTAAACAAATAGAAATTTATGGGCCACAGTAGCAGCAAACATGTGATTTCACTGTCTTTGTAGAAAGTGAGCCCAAAAAAGCAATCTGTTATTTTGAATGCTACATGAAGTATTTTGGTACAAGAACATTCTGTTGACATACTAAGTTGATAGATGAACCAGGGAAGTGTTTTGAAAATCATGAGTTCCATCTGGAGAATCAACTAAACCTGCCTGACTGCCCCCTACTGTCATCACTCAGTTATTGGTACTGCTCAATCAATAATGGTACCCAGAAACTCTCCACCCAGTACCTCTCAGGGTTTTTTGTTTTTTTATTTTTTTCCAAAAAAAGATTTTATTGTGAAAGCACAACACAGTTTTTGCAGAAGTGGTCCTGGGGCTAAAATTTTCAAAGTAGTCTTCTTGTAAATTTCCCCAGACCTCCCTGTTTCCCTGGGAAATTGCCCTTGCAGCCCTGTCAATCAAAAAGAGCCAATGCTTAAACGTCAACTTTTCAGTCTGTATCCAAAGCTTTTTTTTTTGAGCAAAGAAACTTCCAGGCATTTGCTCTGAAAGACTATACCAGAGCCTCTGCTCTTCACATGGCATCCCTAATTATCTCTGATGTTCCATTTCTCTTCCTTGTGACTGCCGGGAGGACGCCAGCATCACCTGCTGCCTCCAAAATGGATCTGGACAAGAATGACTTCAATTGTCAAGGAAAAATATAAACAACGATGCAATGTAGGCCAAAGTAAATATTAATTTTAAAACTCTGACCCCATTTAAAATGAAGTAACTTTTTTTGGCCAGCACCTGCAGTTTGCTAAGCTGTCTGCACTTAGAGTAAATGACAAAAAAGGAAAGGAAAGCTGTAAGAAGAACAAACATATTAGTGCTAATACGTCTCATAGCATATGAGGCAAAGTAAAATGGGGCATCATTACACAACATGTATTCTCTATATTCACTTGAATTTAATGAAGCAGCTAGACTTTGGTGGATACATGTTCTTGTGTTAAGCCAACTTTTCTTGAACAATGTAGGAGCATTTGCCTCTTTTTTGGATCATAGACTTTCATGCTCCATAATAATGACACAATTTCCTTTCTGACTCTCTTCTTGGGCCACCCAACCTCTTTCTTCAATGTTCCTAAAGTTCTTTATCTGCTTAAAATTGATCCATTAGGTTGTATGCTAGGGGTGGAACATTTATTGCCAAACAAGTATAACTTTAGACTTTAGTAAGTGCTTTAGACTTTAATAAGTGGTTTCAATGAAAGAGGAAACCTGAATATCTCTAGTCTGAGCCCTCCTCCTCTTCCTCCTCCTCCTCTTCTTCCTCTTCCTCCTCTTCCTAGTGTTTCTCTGTATCTGTCTCTGTGTCTCTATGTTTCTCTCTGTGTCTCTGTCCATCTACCTCTGTCTCTTTTGCCTTTGTTTCCCTTTTTTGTTTCTCCTCCCTGTCTCTGTCTCCCTCACCTTCCCCTTTGAGGAACTTCAAGTATGGAAGTCCCCACGCCGCAGATGATTGCCTGGAGACACTGAAAGTTTATGTGATTTGCCCAAGGTTACATAGCCAGTATATATCAGAGAAGAGGACTTGAAATCATATTTTTCTTCCATTCATCATGTCACATTGCATCCCTTTTTCTTTTATTTTGCCTCATTAGTATCAAAAGTGCATTACCAAAAAATACAATTGCAAAGGTGTCTAATGAATTGACCAAAAAGAAACAAATATTGCTTTTCTGTTCAAAGCCAAAGCTAGAAAGAGAAAATCCACTTATAATTTAAAGCTCTAGCTTACTAATGCTATAAATCCTGTACCATTCAAATTTCATTAGTGTTGTGTCTTCTAGAGCTTTCCATGAATCTTTGAAAACCTTAATTTTGAATATGATACAGCTGTTTTTAACAGCAGAGAATATTTTCCATTTAGCATTTTGTTTTGTGGTTTTAAGTCTATTATAAGACATAAACAGCAATGATAATTAATCAACATCAAATAAATTTTGGATCATGTTCTCACATGGAAAAGCTTGGTGTACCCAGACAAATTTCATGCATATACCAACTTCTAAAAACCTGGACTATCCTGTGGAAAATGGGCAACTTACTGTGAACATGCCAGTTTATATGCCCAAATAGTAGCAAAAGGTACTAAGTACAATTTTGTATGTTAAAAAAAAGTCTGAATTTATTTTTCATAATTAATATGACCATGGTTTTCAAATTCACACCTTGAGAGGCAAATTGAAATAATGTATTTTAAGGTGAATGGGAAAAGGAATCAAGAAAGAATATAATACATGCTTAATCTTTTAAGTCCAGGCATGGAGAGCAGATGTCTGAAATTTAGCCATGATTTCTTGACCAATTCATAGGATAAGGGCTCTACTCAAGGAAGACCATAGAGACTCATTTTACACTGCAGTTGGATTCTGTCTAGATTTCTGTTTTCGTGCTATTAATATTTAGGTCACCCAGGGTGTAACGAATTCCACGGATTTAATATGTTGACTACAGTGAGTTCAAGTGTAATATTTTTTCCAATGCCCTTTGAGTTTAACAATTCCATTTTAGATATGGAAAATGTCAACAGGATACATTCAAGAGCCAAACCTTACTGCTATTAGAAAAGAAATATGTTTCAAATATTTTAAGGAAATAAGTTCATATGCCTTATATTTCTGCAGAGCAAAAATGAACAGATTCGAAAATGACATCTTAAAATCACAGAATTTTAGAATGAAAATGGGAACTTAGGTTTCATCTAGCTGCCTCTTCACATTGGACAGATGAAGAAACTGATGCCCCAGTATCGAGTGATTTGAGGCACATTAGAGACAAAAGCTCAAATTCTCTAACTCTTAGTCTAGTGCTTTCTTCAGTCTCTAACATATCTTTGAAGGATCCAGGAAACATAATACTATCAACGACAACATCAAAAACACTTATGCAACACAGATATGAAAATCCTAGGAGGCTGTGTGACTCTCTTTAGTAAGAATAATATATTTTTAGTTAAGACTTCAGCTGGCTTTTCATAGAGTGATAAATATGAAATGTTCATTATGATAAAGGCAGTTTTCTACTATTCATCCTCCTGTCATTTGCTACCTATATGGCCTTGGGGAAGTCACTTAACCACTCCTTCATCTGTAAAATGACTGGGTTATATTAGATGACATATAAATTTCCTTCCAATTTTTAAACTATTATTTAGTCTATTGTAACGATACTGGGATTTGAAGATCTTCCATGCCCCTTGAGCTTGGTGATGTAGCAGGAAGGGGTGGAGCAAGAGAACGCCGGAACCAAGCTAGTCTCCGTGCGGTGCTGACTGGAAGCGGCGGCAGAGGCAGTGGCTGCGGTTGCGAACTCCTTTTGCTTTGAGCAGGGCAGAATCTCTGCTAAGGACTCCTGCTGAGGACTGCCTGGGGCAGGAACTGCCAGGGGCCG
>CM053583.1:170395850-170423583 GCA_028627135.1 Pseudochirops cupreus | reverse complement strand
TTATATGTATATATATAATATATATATAATAGACCACTAAATAGACCACTAAGTATACTGGTCAATGTTTTGGGTCAGTTTGCCAATGTCTGTGAATACCTGACGTGTACAGAATACCATACTAAGGACTTTATAAATGTAGGACAGCACTTCTCATAGAGAAAGTACTTCTTAAATACTTAAGGGAAAAAAATGAAAGGCTGCTTCAAGGGCTATAATTACTAGTACTAATATTCAGTTCTCTCAGTTATGGCTGGTTTATGACCGCATTCAAGGTTTTAATGGCAAAGATAGCTGAGTGGTTTTCTGTTTCCTTCTCCAGCTCATTTGACAGATGAGGAAACTGAAGCAGATGGGGTTCAGTGACTGGCCCAGGGTCACACAGCTAATAAGTGTCTGAGGCCAGATTTGAACTCATGAAGATGAGTCTTTCTTCCTCTAGGTCCTGAACTCTATCCACTGTGCCACCTAGCTGCCTGAATACCAAAAACAGTGAGTATATAGCACTTTAAGATTTGTGGAGGACTTTAGGAATATTATCTAATTTTATCTTCACAACACTGGGATATAGGTGCTATTATTATGCTCATTTCACCGTTGAATCTGATGCAGACAGAAGTTAAGTGAGTCACCAAGATTCACACAGTAAGCAGGTGAGGCTGATTTGAAATAAGATCTCTTAACTACAGATTCAATACTCCATCCACTGCAACATTCAGCTGCCTCTAATTGGCTTGCCATCCAGTAGGGAGGAGATTCTTTAATCAGCATTGACTGAAACACTTTTTTTTTTATCCTAAAGGAGAGATTAGTCCTCATTTGTGGCCAGTAGTTGTGGACAAAACAGAAAAGATAAACATTTTTGCATCCCATTATTTTCTGCCACAAGGGTTGTAGCTCCAGAAGAAATGAATCCTATGTGCATCTTCTAGATTATCATGGCAATCATTTACTCAGGTAATTAAGAGGTGATATAGAATGGTGAAGAGACCTTTGGATGAGCATTTGGAAGATGTAACTGCTAATTTTAGCTCACCATTTGACCATGTGATAGGATTTGGTAAGAAACAGATCCCTTACCTCCTGAGAGCCTCTCCTAAGACCAAGACTCAAAACTCGGATTTTGCATAATGCTCTACTCATTGCTGGAGGTGATGTTTACTCAATCTGTGCCAGTCTGAGGGTGGTGTTGGCAAGAGGACCAGAGAGGATAATTGTTATTCTGGCTTCCTGTTTTGAGAGAGGACACCCATGGCTCCAGGCTCTCTTCAGGGAGAGGCTCCTAGAGGAAGAGAATGATTCTGGCAAGATATTCATTTGTGAAGGAGCCAGCCTCTCAAGACATTTCTATTTCCAACTTCTAGAACTAGATATTTTAGGGAATTTCCCCTTGGGTGAGCTTGGGGACGCTTTTTCAGTTAAACTTCAAGGGATATCTCTCTCCCAATGTAATCTGTGTATTCTCTGATATAGTCTAATCTGAATAACTTCTCTGATTTCTGTTTGTTTCTCAGCTTGGATAAAGGGACTTATTTATTATTCACTAGGTGTGATAGTCTTTATGTAAGAGGCCTTTGGTGGGAAGGGAGTCAAATCTTCAGCTATAGCTTGGAGCACTTTTTCCTCATTAATGGATAGTAACCAGAAAAAGTGGTTTTAACTTAAAAATTATTTCCTTTAGTTTAACAATACTTGGGGGAGGGGGCAATAAACATAATTCTTATCCTGTTCTCCCAGTGTGGGCCAGTGTTGTGGCCCAATCTGCTATTCCCTTTATGGCAGGAATCAAAGTCTCACTTGGAGTGGAGTTGTAGTGATTTTGGAGATAACTAGGCAAATCTCCTTGTGAACCACATTTGCACAGACTCATGTGGATAAAACTATATCCAACATGAGCCACACATATTCTTACACTCAGATTTCCTCCTTTGTAAAAAAAAAAAGAGGAATAATTATACAGGTTCTGATTACTTCTCAGAGACAAAGAAGTTGTTAGGATAATGAGATGATATAATATACAAAACTGTCAGGAACATTATCATCCTGCACTTAGCAAAGTGCTTGATAAATCTTCCCTTGCCTTCCCTCCCTTCCCCTCCCTTTCTCTCTCCTCCCCTCCCTTTCTCTCTCCTCCTCTCCCTTTCTCTCTCCTCCCCTTCCCTTTCCCCTTCCCCTTTCTCCTTCCCCTTCCTCTTCCCTTTCTCCTTCCCTTTCCCTATTCCTTTCCCTTTTCCTATCCCTTTTTCTGTCCCTTTCTCTTTCCCTTTCCCTATCCGTTTCCCTTTCCTTTTCCTTTTCCCTTCTGCTACATTCCTTATTCCCTTCTTTTTTCCTGACTTGTGATTTCATTGATATAGGAAACTGTACCAATGCAAATCTGCAGCTATTTAACAATTTTGAACCTTAGAGAGCTGCTTGGGGGAACTGCGAGATTAAATGACTTATCAGAGATCATCTTAGAGTCAGGGCTGGAACCTAAGTCACTCCAATGTTGAGACCAGCATAATTATGTTATTGTTAATATTTTAAGGGCATGCTTATCTTCCTGAAAACAAAAGTACTTCTTGGTTTTGTATTCAGTAGGTATACAGACCTAGCTTGACAATGATAGTGGTTCTTTCTCAATAGAATTTTAGGCCACATTTTAATGGAAAATTGTAGAGATTGTCTGCAGACCTAATCGATCACCTTTACAATAACAGTTGCTGAATACAAGTTTAAAGAACATTTCTTTTTTATGACCTTAGAAGGTAGGCAAAATGTTTAAGTGGTCTTTCCCTGTGAATTCACATTTAATTGTTCCATTTCTATGCATTATCATTTGCATCTCCCTTGGCAAATCATTCCTGTAAGGAAGGGCCATTATTGCTAAATGGACTGCAGCTGTTAATAAATGTTGGGGCCACAGAGGAGTGTTTGGCTTATTAATAGGCTCTGTTGGGAGGAGATGGAGAAGGGGAAAAGAGACTAATAATAAATTATATGTATGCCCCCAAGTCAAGCTTGTTGAAAAATGGGATTATTTTACTTAAAGTTTCACTAAAACGTAGTGGAGGATGCCGTGAGTTTATGCTTAAGATTTAGTGGGCAAATTAGGCCTTTGAAATTTATCTGTGGACAAGTTCAATTTGATTCAAGAAAATGCCTACTATTAAAAGTTCACTAAGGACTGTTTGAAGCTAATGACATTTTGAATGTGAGTTAAATAATATTGCTTTTTAACTTGGACCTTTAAAAGAAAATCCTGCTTGTGGACAACTATGCCAATCTCCTAATTAATTGGTTTCCCTTTCTGCACTCTTGAAATTATCTTCCAAATAACTCCCAAATTGCTTTTTTCTAAAATACATCTGACCACGTCACTGCCCTACTCACAAAGCGTCAGTGGTTCCCTGTTGCCTTTAGGACAAAATGAAAACTGCTCTTTTAGGCATTGAAAGAATTCCAAAATCTGGCCCTAACCCATTAATGGGACAATTTTCTGCTCTCCATGGAGGAAATTCCATCTCCTGCTTTTGTTTCTTTTCATATACAGACTATTACCTGTTCCCGGAGCTCATTCTCTCTTTACCTCTCCCTCTTACAATTTCTAGTTCAATTCAAGGCTAAGTTCAAATGCCACCTCAGTAAACGGGCTCTTCCTGATTCTTCTCTCTCAGTTCTAAGTGCTCCATTCCCCTCCCCCCCCCAATTTTTTTTAAAATTTATTTTGAATGTGTTTTGTACCTAATTGTTTGCATACAAGATGATTCTCATCCCTTCCTCAGTAGAATAAAATTCTTGGAGGGTAGGGAAAATTTTGATTCCTATCCAACACCCCATAGCTAAGCCCTAACCCAGTGTCAGGTATACTGTAGGAGCACAATAATAGTTAGTTGAATTGAAAGGAAGTGAACTATTGATGAACCTTTTATTCTCAGAGATGACTACCAAATCTTGGACTTCTTTTTGGACCAATACTGTTATACTGCACTGTGTTTAATTTACAGACACATTTATGTGAATAGGTTTATGTGGCTAGATGCTTGCTTTCATATAACCATGTGGTCCAGGATTTAAGGTCTGGGTTTATAAGGACCAGGTTCAGTGCAATCATCTCTCACAGATCAGTCTTTTGGGCTTATGCCCCTACCCAGGCTTTCCCCTGGGAATATTGACTCATTTTGTCCTCATCCATGGTTTTTTGCTAGGGCAGCTAAGTGGCCCAGGGGAGAGAGCACTGTGTCTGAACTTAGGAAGACTCATCTTCCTGAATTTGAATCTATCCTCAGTCACTTACTGAGACCCTGGACAAGTCACTTAGCCCTGTTTGCCTCAGTTTCCTCATCTATAAAATGATCTGGAGAAGGAAATGGCAAAGCATTCTAGTATCTTTGCCAAGGAAACTCCAAATGGGGTCACTAAGAGTCACATATGACTCAACAAAGGTTTTCCCTGGGCACATTAGACTGTTGTTTGTGTCTTGGTTTCTGTGAAAAAATTAAACAGTCTTCAGCTTGCAGCTAAGGTGTGCAGTTTAATGATGATAGGGCCAGAAGTGTTTTTGCATAAAAGAAGAGATTTGTATAAATGATCAAATTACATAAAATACTGCCATTGTTTTAGCTGAATATTTTCACAATTGGAATAGAAACAATTTTGTTTTAATATATATTGTTAATATGTGTATGAAAAAACATAGTGTTTAGATAGGACTTAGACAGTTATTGGAACAGGAAATGATATGTGATATAAAAATTATATAGAAGGATACCTTGCTTGCATGGGAAGAGTTAAATGTTTTTAAAAGGTAAAGAACATTCTTTCATTAATAAAAATGAGAGAAATATGAATGCAAAGAAACAAAACTTCAAGGGTACGAAAGTGATGAAAAGCTCTAAAAAACTTCTGAGTTGTAAAGCATTGTGCTTGTTAGTTACTTTACATATGTTTTTATGACTAAAGAAGGTAAAACTAACACAATGAAACATCATATAAGTGCTTGGACACTAAGGCATAAATAAAGAAGGACAACTGATTTGAAAGGGGAAACTTGGGGAGTTGTTGCTTTGAGAGGCAGAGGGCACCCCAAGTAGGTGTGCAAACCAATGCAAAGACTCAGAGACTGGAGGGGAAGGGGTGTGTAAGGAACAAAGAGAAGATAAATTTGGCTAGATCCAAGACTGAGGGAATCAGAGACAGAGACAGATAGAGACAGGGAGATAGATAGATAGAAAAAGACAGAAGGGAATGAGTGAAATATTGAAAATATGATTATCAGAGAGTGACTATACCTGAGAAAGGACATCTAAATACATACTCTCAGAGTCTGTGTCATATTACTATATAGGGAGTGGGTTTTAGAAATTTGTCCCTGCCTATGTAGTCTGATAGGGAATCCTAGGATTAATCTTCATGGAGAAATGTTTTAAGGTCTAAGATGATAAAACCTTGGTAGATGTAAACATCTGATTGGCACAGTTTTGAATGATCTACACAAAAGAAATAGAAAAAAAGGAAAAAAAAAACTATAAAGGACATATGAATAGAGATGCTATCTGCATCCAGAGAAAGAACTGATAAACAGACGTATGTATGGAATAATCTTACAAATATATATCTAGAAACAGTAGCAATTTCTAGGATGGGGGGAGGAAAGAAAAAAAGAAATTTGCATGATAATTTTGTTATGCATTTGAAAGGAATAGAAAGTTATGCATAGTAGATTTGTAGTTTCATGTGCAATCATAATGTTATTGTATTATGTTATATAAATACTTGTTTTATTGTATGAATTAAAAATAATTTTTAAAAAGAGAGTTAAGGGAGAGGATAATGGTCTTTTCCCTCCTCCTCCTCTTCTTCCTCTTTCATCAGCCCCATATACCTCTTTGTACCACTGTTAGTCTGCCTGTCATAAGTCCTGTGTACCTCTCATTTTGTCCACAATTTTTCAGAGATCACTTGTGGTGGTTTACTAATCCTAACTTATCCCATGTTCCTTCAATCTCCTAAGATGTAGTTCTGGGCCTTGTAACCTTCCATTGCTGAGAGCTTTCTTACCATCCTCTCACTCATCTTGGTTTTCAATTCTTTGTTTATTATTTTGGTTCTGAATTGGTAGAAAAAACAGAGGAGGAATAGGAATTGAATAATAACAGTAATAGCTGATATTTAATTTACATAGACTTTGAAGATTTATAGCATTCTGTACATACATTTTCTCATTTGAACCTCACATAACAACCATGTAAGATGTACAGGCATTGTTATCCCCATTATTCAGATAAGGAAACTGAGATTCAGAAAATGCAGTTATCACAGTTGCAACAACTTTGGAAACTGGTCCTTCAATGTCCATTGTGTTATTTTCACTCTTTTTTTGGCAAGGCAGTTGGGGTTAATTGACTTGCCCAAGGTCACACAGCTAGTAAGTGTGTCAAGTATCTGAGGTCAAATTTGAACTGAGGTCCTCTTGACTCCAAGGCTGGTGCTCTATTCACTGTGGCACCTTGCTGCCCCTGTTGAATTGTCATTAACATCCATCCCTCCATCCATCCATCCCTCCATCCATCAATGCATGTCTATTATGTGCATTCTATGTGCCAGGCACTGTTCTAAAACATCTAGTCTATGTTCTTGCTTTGTCCTTAGAAGACCATGCCACTCACTTTTTATTTCTTCTCTATGCACAGTGCAGTGGAAAGAGTACTGGTTTTAGAGTCGGAGGAAATGGGTTAAAATCCTGCGCATGACCCTTAGTATCTGTGATTTTAGGTAAGGTATTTAACTTCCCTGGACCTCAGTCTCTGTAAAATAAGATTGGACCAGATGATTTTTCAGATTTCTTTTGACTCTAGATACAAGATCCTGTGATCCTATTACCTGCCTTTATGTCAAAGTCTTTTAAAAATGTAAGTCTGCCAATTATCTCTCTCTGTGGTTTCACCATGTTCTTCAACTAGTTTCCTTATCCTTTTCCTTATTAGCATCATTTTTACTTGCATTGTCAGAACTTCATTCTGGAAAGCTCCCTCCTCTTTTGTTCTGACTTCAAATCTATAACTTCAGGTCTTTGTATCCAATCTTTCTTTCTCTGATTGATTTGAAATACGCTTTCCTCAAACCTAATCTCAGTGGGACTCTGTTGAATTTTCCTTTCCTTCTCTAGTATAAATCTTGATATACAGTTGCCCTTTCTCCATGAGGATGCTACATTTCTAGGTAAGCAACCAGCGACTCATTGTGGATGAGAATCAGGTCTAAACAGCAATTGTCCTCCTTCTTTCTCAGTAAGAGAAAGAATATTGAATTCAGAATCAAAGAACCTGGGTTAAAAGACCAGGTTACTAATTTACTTGAGTGATCTCTATTGGTTTCAGGTCCCACATCCTTATAATGAAGGGGTGTAGTCTAGATTGTCCATGCCCCTTATAACTCTATCTCCTATGGACTAAGGGAAAATGGAAAATCATCAGTCCCTTACCTGCTCCTTCCAGTTTATTCCAACTCCAGAGGACCACTAGCCCAGAAGCCATGTAAATAAGTCTCCCCCTGAACCTTAGACTAATAAAACAACACCCAAACAAAAAAACAAAAGGAGATTCAAAGGCCATTTCTTATCCTTTCTCCTCCAAGGTCTGCTTACCAAGTGAGTCTTTCCCTAGATTGTTTTCATAACCATAATTCTTAGTTCTAAACCAGTTGTTACTGGGCTCCAACAAACCAGCCTCTTGGAATCAAATTGTATGTGTCTTCCAAGGGAGTAGAAATAACCGTGAAGTTTTGGGGAAGAAACGTGCTATAGTAGAAAAAACAATGAAAGTTAAAAGACCTGATCTCCAGGCTTGATGCTACTACTTGTTAATTATATGACAAATTGGGGTGGCTAGGTGGCACAGTAATTGAACACCTGGCCTGGAGTCAGGAGGATCTGAGTTCAAAGCCGGCCTCAGACACTTTTAACACTTACTAGCCAGGTGACCTTGGGCAAGTCGCTTAACCTCATTCTTTTGACTCTAGATACAAGATCCTGTGATCCTATTACCTGCCTTTATATCAATGTCTTTTAAAAATGTAAGTCTGGCAATTATTTCTCTCTGTGGTTTCACCATGTTCTTCAACTAGTTTCCCTAGATGCCCTGCCTTCCCCCCTCCAAAAAGCAAAAAAAAAAAAATTGACAAGATACTCAGCTTTTCTGGGTTCTGTTTCTTCAAATGCAGAACAAGGCAGTCTGACCAGAAGATTCCTTCCAGGTCTACTATACCAGAATTCTATAAAGTTAGTGACAGGTAGAAAAAATATTATGTAGAAAGGTAATGATTTCAGTTATAAGTACATAGTAATATCAATCCTTCAGTTAGCAAGAATGTGCTAAATGACTAATTCTTGGATCTGGGACAATCAAGACAAAATGAAATAATCACGAACTTCAAGGAGCTTACAACTTTTTAGGAGATTCAACACATATATAATGGGTACATGTAAAATATGTACAGACTAAATGCCAGGTCAAGTTTTAAAGAAGAAAGTGGGATCAGGAAGGAAGAAAATAAGCACTTATTAGGTACCTACTCTGTTCCAGGCAGTATCCTAAGTGCTTTTCAAGTATTTTACTTGATTCTCACAACAACCATGAAAGGTAGGTGCTATTATTATCATCTCTATTTAACAGTTGGGGAAATTGAGTCAAACTGAAGTTAAATGATTCGCCTAGGGTAATACAGCTAGTGAGTTTCTGAGACTAGATTTGAACCCAAGTTTTCCTGACTCCAGGACTAGAGATCTATACATATACTACCACCTAGGGCAGGCTTTATTACAAGGCTTTTGAAGGGAATGGGATTCTAGGAGACATTACTTATTTAGAGTGTGTATTGCTCATGTAGATCATGTGTATGTCCACATGGGTTTGTCTAAATGTGACTTATGGGCAGATGGGAATCTCTGGAGTCTCACCCACCTCTCTAAAATGGGAGAGTTAGATGCTTAGCAAGAGGGGAACAGGAGACTGGGGCCACGACACAGGTCTACTCCCCTCAGAGAGGAGAAACCCAAATAGACTTTTACCTATCTGTTGCCATACTTATTGCTAGTGCAGGGGAAATGATTTTTAGTTTCAAGCTGCTGTCTTTCATTGCCATCACTTAATGAGGAAGGAGTGCCCCAAAAGCTTGACTCCTTTCCCATCAAATTCTAGTGAACAGTGAAGAAACCCATTTATGCAAGTCAAAAGTAAATAGAAACCAGATAAATTATACAGATTAGAATATAACAGACAATGTACAAAGTGAATAATCTATCCCACTGGGAATGAGATAGCTCAGTTCACCTGAGCCCCAATCTAACCCGAACAAAAATTCCATTAACTCTCTAGTGTGCTAAGTGAGAAATTGGGCACATTTTGACTTCTTTCCAAAGTCTTTCTGTCTTTCCAAAGGTGTCTTCCTATAGAGATCCGGGAACCACATGTGTCTTTGCTCAAAGCTGAAGGTCAGAAGAATGACTCTCTTCACTCGAGATCTCACCAACTCCACCCACCATTCAGGAATGACATGTAAAGTCATCATTCTCTCCACCCATGAGGAGACTCATGTAAATTTACAGTCTTGATTCTCAGGTTAAACTTGCATTGATTTCTTTGAGAATCTTTCCTATATCATCATTTAACAATTGCTACAAGTCTCTTCCTTCGTGGATTTACAATAAAAGCTACTGTATTTTTCCTTCATAAGCCCAGGGATGGGGAAGGGAAGGTCTGTTTGGCAGGGACCCACCAATATGATTGCTGCTTTTACTCAACTCACTTATGTTCCTTTATATTAATGCAATACAGAGACTTGGCTTTTTCTTGTGTTTCTATTGCTCCCCAAACACACTCCTTTAAAGCATTTTGGTGTGATTTAGTGTTCCTTAGTCCCTCAACTTTGGGTTTTGGGCAGTTGTTCAGCTTATGGCTTTCTGCTATCTCTTCTTAAATCTCGAGATGATTCTAGTTTTACTGAATTTTTGGAAAAGCCAATTTAATGAAAAATTTTCACTCAATGAATATTTATTTGGCATCAGTGACTATTGAACAAAACCCTTTGATGTAAATAATCATTTTAAAAGCATCTATTATATGTATAGGACTCTGCATTAGGTGTTGAGGGTAATTTTTAAAAATGACTCCAAAAAGCAAAAATTCCAGTAGGATATATACATATATATATATGTATATATGTGTGTGTGTGTTGTGTGTATATATGTGTGTATGTGTGTGTGTGTGTGTATATATATATATATATTATATATATATATATATGTGTATGTAAATGTGTCCATAATAAAAATAATAATATGAAGGTGTAGTAGGGAAGGTAAAAAGGTCAACAGAATTTCAAAGGAGGAATTGGACAATTTGAGAGGATTTGGATATAGTAGAAAGTTCACAGAATTTGTGATTGGAGGACTGGAGTTCCAATCTGGATCTGTGTGTGTTACCATGAACTAATCACTTCTCAATGACCCCTAGTTTTCTCAACTGTAAAATGAGAGCACTGAGCTAGACAGCCTCTGGCGTACACCCTAGTTTTAAATCTATGATGAAGATTTCATCTGGGACTAGGTTATTTTATATATCTCTTTGTGTATATCTGTGTGTAACAGGTGGCACTGAGCATTGAAAAGTGAGTAGAATTTAGACAAGGGAAGTTGGGAGGATATGAAGACACTTTTTCATAAAAAGGAACAAAAGCAAAGAAAATAACAGTATAGACAGAGAAATTTGGCTTCTTTTGGGAGGTCAGTAGCACAATTTGATTGGAGTACAGTATCTATAAGATGAATGCTAAGGAAGAAAAGCTGAAAAGGTAAGTTCAGAATAGATTGAAATCAGTAGAATTTGGGTCCAATTGGGTTCCAATTAGAACTTAAATGATTGAAGATGTGTACTTCAGGGATTTAATATAGCAACAGGGCACAGGACAGATGGTTAGAGGAGACAGAGATGAGACTAAAGGTAGGAAAACAAGGAGCAAACTCCTGATGTAGAGTGGCAGCAATAAGAATGGAAAAAAGGCAAATGCCAGAAGATGTCAAAGATATTACACAGATATAATTGAGATTACTTCTCATGAAAGATAGAGCCTTTAGTAGAAATACAAGCATCAGAATAATCATGATAATAATAGCTGGTATTTATCTTTGCTTTAATGTTTTCAAAGTACTTTAGGTATATTATTTAATCCCTTCAAAAACTCTGTGAAGTAGGGTGCTATTATCAGCACCATTTTACAGTTGAGGAAATTAAGATGGATGGAGGTTAAATGATTTGCTCAATTTCAGTGACTTACATTTAGTAAATACCAGAGATAGGATTTTAATTCAGGTCTTCCTAATTCAAAGAAAAGTACTTTTATCCATTAAGCCATGCAATCTCAGAAGGAAGATGGCATGGATGGGGAAGAAGGAAAGAAGCCGTGCATTTATTTTTGGTAATGCTTTTTTGGGATAATTTATAGAAGCAATTTTTGGCAGCTACTCTACCACCAAAATTATATAACAGTTATTATTTTCCTTATTTTAAGGGACTGAGTTTACATGAATCAAGGGGATTAAGTCTATTTTGAAATAGCTCTTAAATTATATAGAGAGTATGAGAATGCTACTGTTTCCTACACATGAATTGTCAACACTATGAATGATAATATCAGCTACATCCTAAGAGATTTTGTTTATTTTTTAAAAATACATTCATTGATAATTTCATATAAAAACCTGTACTTACCCAGTACTCTTGCTAACTTTATAAGTTATTTTGGTAGAAAGAAGACAGCCAAATTATTGGTTATAGCAATATGATGAAATTTAAAATGAACGCTCAAGTGTGAAGCCATTGCCATGTTACAGTTTCCAAGGTTAACTTCTGTTTGTTGGTGAGAACTAGGAAGGTTGATATATGTTATCCCAAAGTTCAGTTAAAAAGACAAGAGCAAAACAACATACATACAGTCAATAAGAATTCTTGTTCTATTGAGAAATTAGCTTCAAGGAACTAGGAGAATTTTTTTTTTAACAGAAGGAAAAGAGAATTAACAAAACATTTAAAACACACTGAAGAAAACAAGATAAGTTCAGAAGGGCACCCTAACCGGATTATTTGATCACTCTCATATTAGATGCAATATGTACTTTTTTCTTAAACAAACTGTACTTAATGGAAGTTCATATTCTCATATACCATACTCTTTTTTGTCCTTTTTGTATATCAGATTATTCATATTTGTTGAAAACTGCTAAATTTATAAAAAATAAAATTTACAAAAAAGGAAATTCATTATAAATAGACCATTCTCAAAGACCATAGATCCCAGAATTTTATATGCCTTTCTCTGCCAGAGGTTACTTTCTCAGTAATTCCCCATCACTATGATCTTTGTCATTCATTTCACCCCTCAAATGCAACCCAATAATAGAAAACCTTAAAGAGCAGACTTTGCCTACCTACACATTTTTTTTTCAGCTCGTGAGCTGAAATAATGCATACATGAACTTAACATTCAGAAAACTTAAAAATAAATTAAAATATGCAACATGGGCAAAATATAGAATATAGTGCATGCATGTGCACACACACACACACACACATACACACATACATTCCTCTAGCCATGCCACAGTAATCTTGTATTCTTTCAGACTAAAAATTTGGAAAATAAGGAAATAAAACAAAACAAAACAAAAAGCTTCCATTGTCATACCTTCAAGGGAAAGCCTTTGGGCACACACAAATATATCTTCACCTAAGAAACAGTTCATTATCAGATAAATACTATAGTTTGCAATTTTTCCCTGGGATTGCTACCAGAAGAAAAAGATCTTTTCCTGGCATGGCTGCTTTTCCAAAAGCACAACTGTAGATAACCAAAAAAATAAAAATAAATGTCCTTTTTTTCCCCCCTTCATTTTATATTTCACAGGACTGCGTTACTTCTACGAGTAAAGGATTAAGTAAAGGGGGCTTTCTAGAGTTAGAGTTCACTTGAGAGAAAAGGGAGGATGCAGGGGGATCAGAAATTATGAGATACATTTAACTCTAGGTAACTGAAGTTTTAAATACCACCACCAACAACAACTAGAATTATTCAATTGGCTGTCTACACTGCATAAATTCACTAGACAATTGCTTAACTCCTTGCTTGGCTTTGTCTATGCAGATGTGACCATTGGGAGTTTTGGGTCTGGTGGGCTCTCCTACTATGGTTTACAAACTTACAATGGTGAAGTAGTTTTTTTTTTCAAACCAGCAGAAGGTTAGACAATAAATGTCTATTATTCAAAATAACTGCGGCAGTTTTATAAGGCCTGTGAGTGTATATTTCCCAGTCTGCTTCTCCTTAAATTACTAAGAATGCAAAAATAACCAATAGCTTGACCTCTTAAATCACAAATTGGATGGGCTCACCATTAAAGTACGTTGTAAATGTGTTTCCCATTATTTAGTTCATTTAACATGTTCAGCAGTGAGCATTCGGATGTTTTGAGTCTTTTTTTTTAATGTGTGTGCGTTTTCACAGAAAGCATTTTTTCAAACCATAGGGATGTTTAAAAGACTAGAACACAACTGGCATTTTGCTAATAGGTCATCATTAACCATCTGGACAAGGGATAAAGAACATGGGAGATTTAATAGACTCAGAAATAGTTTGGCTTTATATTCAGCATTTGGATGTTCATAATTGTTCAAGGCTCACATACCATATTCAGCCTAGGGGAGAAAAAATGCTCTGGTAGACCATCTCAAATGTCAAGGAGAAACTGACTTGAATTGAGGTTTATAATGAAAAATGGTGCCCTATAGTTTGGAAGGGAGATTCAAGCAATTAAATAAATGATGGGGACATGAAAAAAATATGTCCGTGCCAACATAGATGCCTAATGCATATTCCTTTCATTATCTCCCAATATAGGGTCTATTGATTAATGTAAGTTTGTAGTTGTTAAGATTCACCTCCTAAGATATGATGAAAATACCTTGTGAAACTTGAAGCACACATGTCAGTTGCTACTGTTTGTCATCATCACCATCATCATGTTCCCCATCCTCTTTTTCATTGCCCTTAAAAAAACCATTTTTCAATGGCTCAGGTTTGATTTGATATTTAAGAACAATTTTCTTAATTATTTTTTCTGTCTTCATTCCCTTCCATGATTGAATCTCTTCAGAATTTTTGACACGTTATAAAGAAACATCAACAAAGCAAGAAAATGACCCCCAAATAATTCCCAAACTGAGGAATGTATCATAGTGTCTGGGATGGAAGGTCTTACTGTCAAATATTACTGCCATGTTGGAGATTTCCATGCAGAAGAAATGTTGTTTTGATCACAGATTTAAGCCTACCCTGTCACAACCAATTTTTATACACTCAGCAGTTCAAAGGTGCCTTGGCTTGGTGGAGACTATGGGGGTTGTTCAAGAGAATAGTGTTAGGATATGTGACTGATCTTGTCTAATGCCATTGGATTATGTTCTACACTTCAGGGAAGTAGGATGTGATTTACTGGAATAATGTGGAATTGGAGGGAATTTGATTCTTGATCTTAATTATCTAAATAGATTCATGCTTATTACTTTGGTTCTTCTGAGTCATTTGGATAATCTCAATCTTCTGTGATCTTATTTAGAGCCGTTATTAATGAATAATATAATACATTATTTTGTTTGAGTGTTCAACTACAAAGATTTTATTTTATTTTTTACAGCGAAGTTAAAAGTTCTATATTTGTATCACTGAGATGGGTCTTACTTTTTTAAAAAAAATGGGAATTAACTAGAAACAGAACAAAATCAAAATGCATTTATTAAGTGCTACTATGTGCCAGTTACTATGATAAATACTGGAATGGTATCATCAACCACACCTCATGATTTATTATTTTAAGCTTATTTTTATGGATATTTTTTGTTTATTACCTGTGTTTCTTAATACACTCCTCCTGCTTCCCTGCCCAATTTGTTACATTCTTTGTAACAAAGATTTGAAAAGGGGGAGAGTTCAGCCAAAAACCCCCAACATGTCAACCATGTCTGACAGTATATACAATATTCCACATCCATCACCCCTCACCTGTGCAAAGAGGAGAGGGAGGTTAATCTGTTCTATTTTATAAGTTTCTTCAAGATGCTTTCCATACAGTCAGGTTCTACCATTCTAGACTGCTAACATCTCTCTTCTCATTGCTGATTGACTGATACTGTCCCTTGGGAGATAATGGAACATATTTTCTACATAAATTTGTGATGCAATTGCTTTCAAATGAAATGTATTCTGTAAATATAGTACACTCTTATTGAAAGAATAAGCCATGAATTCAAAGGACAGCAACCTATGTCCCTTTATTTTTCATCAGGGGTAACACATAGTGGTCTTCTATAAGCCAGAGGAAATGAAAGAGATGATGAACTTGATAGAAGTGCAGGTGGTTTGTCTGGCTTTGTTGATAACTTGAGAGGATTGCCTGCAGTATGTTGATGGGAAGCATACAATACAGACAAGTTATATTTTATTTCAGAGAGTATGGCATAAAGGGGTAAAAATGTGTTTCATTAAAATCAGATTCAAAATGTGTTTCATTAAAACAAGATTTTGAAAAATATCCAGACTATGTGTAGGTTCTGTTGAAGAAAGTTTAGGGAGACTTGAAGTTTTCTATGCACAGGTAAAAATGTTGTCTGTACTTCTTTGAATCTACCGTGTTGTATGTGGACAGATTGTGAGGGTGGAAGCTGTAGCAATAAAGTCATGGTTCTGTGACTGTCAAAAGAGCAGAGATCTGTGGGTCCAAAGAAAGGTACTATGAAGAGTAGATATACTTCAGCTATCTATCCCTTCTTTTCTTCTAATACAATTATGGAAAGAACAAATTCCCAAAGTATAAGCAGGAGAAAAATGTGCTACTGGAATGAGAATAATTTCATACTAATTAATAAGACTACATGAATATTTCAATGGCTCAAATGTATCATCAATGTCAGAATTTTCTATAATAAGAATATAGGTTTGTTGGAGACTGGCAAACACTGTTGGCAAAATTGTGAATAGGTTCAATCCTTCTGGAAAACAATGTGGCATTAAGAGAGAAAATACCAACTAACTCATACTTTTTGACCCAGTAATTCATTTGTCTGCCCGTATTTCCTTCAAACAGGTTGAAGATTGAAAGAAAGGTTATATGCATACAAACATGCATGCATCCATTCATTAATGGTGTCTCTAAAGTATTAGTATGGTTTTACTCTACATGTGTAGGTGTGTATTACATATTACATGTGTGTGTAGAGAGAGACAGAGACAGAGAGACAGAGATGGGGCGGGGACTTAATGTTTTAATGGTAGCTAAAAATAAATTAGAATTAGAGATACTAGTCATCAGTTGGGAAATGACTAAACAGATTATGGTATATGAATGACATGCAATATTATTACGCAATGAAAAATGACATATAAAAAGGAATTCAGACAAGATCTATGACGGATACAGATCATATATCCCGAACTAGAAAGAACTTTGGAAACTCTCTAATCCAAGAACTTCATTTTATTGATGAGGAAACACAGGTCCAGAGGAGGTCAAGTGACTTGCCCAAAGTCATACAAGTAGTTAAGTATCAGAGATGCAATTTGAACTTTGATTCAGACTCAAGAGCAGAACAGGATTGCCCCAAGAGCGTGTGGGAACTTATGCAAATATTTTGGAGGATCCCCTAAGTATATGAACAATTTGATTTTAAAATGCATTATTCATGTAATTCATGGGTTCATGTAAGCTATACTGATTTACCAATGAAGACTTAAAATAATTATCTTACAATGTTTACCTTTTCGTAATGAGTACTGGAATTTAAACACTAAACTATACTGAGCCAGAATAATTGTCTAAATTTAGATCACTGTTATGGTCCCCATGACCATTTGAACTGCAATCTCATGTTTAGTCTAGACATTACAACTTGCCAGGATTGCCACAATAGCTTCCTCATTGGTGTTCCTGCATCCAACTTTTCCTTTATCCAATCTATCCTCCATATGACTGCTAACCTTGTATTTCTAAAATTCAGTCCTGATCATGTCAACCCTTTCCTCAAGATGCTTCAGTGACTTTTTATTGCCTTTAAGATCAAATATCAAGAAAACATTATATACTGTAATAATAATATTATTTTAAGGGTGACTTTGAGTGACTAATTTTGACTATTATAAATACACAAATTACATATATGTGTATACATAAATACATACAGGATATGTGTATATGTGTGTATGCGTATATGCACACATTTGTATCTAATGGTGGCCATCCCTAGGGCCAGGGGTGAGGAAGCAGAGGATGGAAGAATAAAAAGGAAAAAAAAAGAAATTTGCATGATAACTTTGTTGTATATTTGTAGGAAATAGCAAGTTGTATGTGGTAGATTTGCAGTTTCATTTGCAATCATTTTTATTGTGCTGTATTATAGAAATGCTCATTTTGTTCCATGAATTGAAAATAAAATAAATTTTAAAAAGAAAAGAAGAAGAATGATAGAGTAATAAATGCTCAAATGTCAATTGCGTGAACTGTCTGATAAAAATAGAGGGTTAAAGCAAAACTGGTTTGGCAGCGGCTTGAAATGCAATAAATAATTATAACATACAGAAAACAGATCAAATATCAGGTCCTCTGTTTGTCATTTAACATCCTTCACAATTTGGTTTTGGCTTATCTTTCCAGGCTGATAATACATTTCTCTTCCTCATGCACTCAATGTTCCAGCCACACTTGTTTATCTCCACGTATTACATCCCATCTCCTTTTTTTGTGTCCTTGCATGGGCTGTTGTCCACCAAGTCTGGAATTCTCCTCCTCCTTGTGTCTTGAAGCCCTTCCCACCAGATAACAGTTCTGTTGTGAACTTACATTGCAAATAGCAAATAAACCCATTTATCCTAACAGTGAGTAAACAGAAATCAGAGAAAGTATACATAGGGAATTTTATATCAGATAATATAGAACGAATGAGTTTTCCCATTGGAAGTGATATAACAATGAGAGAGAGAGAGACAGAGAGAGACAGAGAGAGACAGAGATAGAGAGAGACAGAGAAAGCGAGGGAGAGAGAGTCTCAGATCTCATTCAAGAGGAGGAAATTTCCTGAAGGCTCAGATATAATAGATAGTTCCAGTTTCTCTACAATGTTGGCTTCTTCCTGGGGTCTTTTTTTTTCCCCCTTCAGAGACCTGAAAAGAAGTTGGAATGGCATATCTTTTTTCTTAGAGCTGGAAGTCAAAGGGACCTAGATCTAAGTCTCACCAACTCCACTCTAGTGCAGGCATAGGGCATTGAGTGATTAATCTTCATTAATGAGGAGAATAAAATATAATTGATCCTTTGTACCAACACTTACATATAAAACCTGTGTTTACTCATATGTGAACACATTGCTTACTCTTAGTAAAATATAAGCTTATTGGTGATAGAGACTGACTCACTTTTGCATTGGTATTTCCAGTATTTGTCACATTACCTGACTTGAATCTGGCTCTTGATACATGCTTATTTCTTAGGTACTTACATTACAAAGATAAAGATACAATACCTGCCCTCATGGAACTTAAAAAATTATGTCAGCGACACAAATAATCATAACGCAAGATAGTTATAATGAATGTAAGTTTGAGATACAAAGAGTTCTATAAAAGTTTGGATGGAAGAGATTTACAGCTTGAATGATCACAGAAGAAGTATACACAAGCTGAATCTTAGGGAGAAAGAAAATTTTCCATGGGCTTGAGAAGAAGAAGGAGTGCATTTCAGGTTTAGGGACCAGACTACACAAACATGTAGAGGTGAGATATAAAGGTTTTTTTTTAAATTTATGAATTATTTATTTTTAATAGAAATTTTGAGTTCCAAATTTCCTTTCTCCCTCCAGGTTCTTACCCACCCACTGAGAAGGCAAGAAATATGATATCAATCACAGATATAAAATCATGCAAAATATATGTCAAAAAAAGGAAGAAAAATAAAGTGAAAAAAATAAATTTTAATTTGCACCGGTTCTCTCTCTGGAGGTGTATAGCATTCTGATCATGAGTCCTTCAGAACTGTTGTTGATCATTATATTAATCAGAGTAGATAAGTCTACTTATTACACAGATGATCATTATTATGTTACAATGATTTCCCAGTACCACTCATTTCATTTTGCATCAGTTCATATAGGTCTTCCCAAGTTTTTCTGAAACCACCCCATCATCACTTTTTTTTATAGCACAGCAGTATTCAGTTACAATCATATACCACAACTCAGTCAGTCATTCTCATTGATTTCCAATTCTTTGCCACCACAAAAATGACTGCTATATATATTTTTTGTGCACATATAGATCCTTTTCATTTTCCTTTAATCTCTTCATCATACAGACCAAGTAAGGGTATTCTGAGTCAAAGAGTTTAGACAATTTTGTGGGTCTTTGAATACAGTTCCAAATTGTTCTTCAGAATGGTTAAACCAGTTCACAACACTACCAACATTTCATTAGTGTACCTATTTTCCCACATCTCCTATATCAATTGTCATTTTTGATATGTGTGAGGTCGTATCTCAAAGTTGTTTTAATTTTCATTTCTCTAATTAATAATGATTTTCAGCATTTTTATATGACTGTAGATAGTTTTGCTTTCTTCTTCTGAAAGCTGCCTGTTCATATCTTTGACAATTTATCAACTGGGGAATATATCTTATTTTTATAAATTTGACTCAACTCTCCACATATCTGAAAAATAAGGTTTTTATCAAAGAAACTTTTATTAAAATTTATTGATATTACTTAGTTGTTCATGGTAACTTTTTATCAAAATATGTTTTCCTTAATTATCTCTTTTAATTAGGAATATTTTTTGCTTTGTCTTTGATGATGATAGTTACCCCTGATGTTTTTTTTCACTTTAGTAGAAGCATGACAGATTCTCCTCTAGGCCCTTATTTTAACTCTGAGGGTGTGTCTTTCTATTTCAAGTGTGCTTCCTGTAAATAACATGCTATAAAATTCTGGTTTCTAATTCATTCTGCTATCCACTTCTGTTTTATGGGTGAGTTAATCCCATTCACATTTAGTTATGATTACTGTGTATTTCCTTCCATCCTATTTCCTTTTGTTTGTTCTTTGATCTCTTTTACCCAGTCTCTCCTCAAAAATCTGTTTTGATTTTGACCACTATCTCCATTGATTTGCCCTCACTTTTATCACTTAAATCCTTTCTCTTATTTCCTTCTCCCATTTCCCCATTGGGCAAATAGATTTCTATACCTAATGGACTATATATGTGTAATTCTTTCCTCTTTAAACTGATTCCAATGACAATAAGATTCAAATCTTGCTATCCTTCTTCCCCCTTCCCCTCCATTCTCCCCTTCAGTATGAAAGCTCTTCCTTTTGTGCCTTTTATATGTGATATAATGTCCTCCATCCTTCCTCTCCCTTACTCCTCTCAGGGGGTTTCTTTTTCTCACCCTTTTATTTTTTTCTTTTTTGAGATAATTTCAACATTGACATTCTAATTATTGACTCACCCATGCCTTCTGTATATGTAAGGTTCTTCTAACTGCCCTAAGAATGATACAGTTCTTAGGAGTTACATGTATCATCTTCCCATATGGGAATATAAATAGTTTAATTTTATTGTATTCCTTATAATTTCTTTTTCATGTTTATCTTCTCTTGAGTCTTGTGTTTAATGTCAAATTTTCTATTAATTTCTGGTCTTTGTATCAAAAAATCTTGAAAGTCCTCTATTTCATTAAATATCCATTCCCCACCCCCCACCCCACAGGATAATACTGTTTTTATTTTTCTTGGATAGGTGACTCTTGGTTTTAATCTTAGCTCCTTTGCCTTCCAGAATAATATATTCCAAGCTCTCTGATCAATTAACATGGAAGCTACTAAACATGGAAGCCACTAACTGTGGCTCCATGATATTTGAATTTTTTAAAACTTTTCAGCTATTTGCAATGTTTTCTCTTTGGCATAGGATCTCTGGAATTTGACTATAATATTACTGGATACTTTCATTTTGGGATCTCTTTCAGGAGGAAATGGTTGGATTCTTTCAACTTACGTCTTTCCTTGTATTTCTAAAGTATCTAGGCAATTTTTCTTGATATTTCTTGAAATATAATGATTTTTAGGTAGTCCAGTAATTCTTCAATTATTTTTCCTTGATCCATTTCCTCAAGTCAGTTTTTTAAAATGAGATATTTAACATTTTCTTCTGTTTTTCATTCTTTTGGCTTTGTTTTATTGTTTGTTGGTGTCTCATAGACCCATTAATTTCAAATTACCCAATTCTAATTGCTAAGGAATTATTTTCTTTAATGAGTTTTTGTACTTTAACCATTTGACCAATTCTGTTTTTAAGGTGTTATTTTCTTTAGTATTTTCTTTTGTGTTTCTTTTACCAAACTGTTAATTCTCTTTCACAATTTTCCTGAATCCCTCTCATTTCATTCACTGTTTTTTCCCCCTCTACTATTATCTCTTTCTTTAAATCTTCTAGGAATTCTTAATGAACTTGTGTCAAATTAGCATTTTTTTTTCCCTTTAAGGCTCTTCTTGAAGCTGTTTCACATTGATATATTCTTCTCAATTTGTATCTTGGTCTTCACTGTTACCATAGTAGCTTTTTATGATCAAGTTTTTGCTCATTTTTTCAGCCTTCTTTTTTTAACTTTGAATTTGATGTTAAAGTTGAGCTTTACTGACTTGGGTGTGGGGAGGAATTTTCCAAACTTCAGGCTTTTTTTGTGCTGCTTTTTTCAAAGCTAGTTCTGGGGGTCTGCAAGTTTTCAGTGCTTGTAAAGTGGTGTGATGTGGGGATAGATGTGGTCACTGTTCTCCTTTTCTCTGCTCTAGTCTTTACCCAGGAAGGGCACCTGTTCCCTTGTAGCCATAAGATCTACCACTCTTCTTGGACCTAGAACTGTGATAAGTCCTCTGATCTCGTGCAGTCACATGCACTCTTCTGCTCTGGAACTGTGACAAGAACCCATGCTCTCTTGTGACAGACTATAAGTCCTCCTCTTAGCCCTAAATTGTAACCCAAAACTGTGTATAGGCAATAAAGTTGCCAAACAATGCTCTTTTGTTGGCTCTGCTGCTCCAGAATTTGATTTGAAACATTATTTTAAAGTTGTTTGGAAGGGAACATTGGAAGAGTTTGGCTGGATTGCTGCCTCTACTCCATCACCTTAAACACATATCTTCCACTCCCACCTCCAGCATAGAAAGTTTGAGAACAGCTCAGAATACTGTCTCGTTGGACTTATTAAATAGAGAGTAGTCCTTGGAATAAGAAAGAACTGGGTTTTATGTCCTGCCCCTGACACATACAAGGTGTATGAACCAGGGCTAGTCAAACCCTCTCAGTGCTTGGGGTTTAGTCACTACCCTAAAAGTGGAAACAGTAGAACAATATTCACGATGACTTAATAATGAAAGTGAAAATAATATTAAATATCTGAACCTGGATCAGTATTATCTCTGAAGGAAAGTCAATCAAATATACTTTCTTCCACTCAGTAGAAGGGTATGGGGCCATACATGGAATGTTATGTACACTGCCAAACACATTTTTGTTGTTGCTTTTATCAATTAATGTGATAGAACATTATTGTTCTTGAAGAAATAAATGTCTCTGTGATTTCAGAGACACATTGGAAAACTTGTTTGAAATAATGAAGAGTGAAGTAAATAAAATCAGAACAATTTATACAATAACAAAATTATTAAAAAGACATACAGTATTGAAAGATATAGGAACTCTGGCCAAGAAAATGACTCACCAGAATTTTAAAAGACTCAAGATATGACCCACCTCCAGATAAAGAGAGTCAGAATACAGATATATCTAGATATATACATACATACATAATATATACATACATAAATAATATATATATACACACACACATATGCATTAAAATTATATCTATACACAACTTTTTCTGTCCACCTTCAGAGAAAGAACTAATATTGTCTGAATACAGACTGAAGCATGATGTTTTTCACTTTCTTTATTGAAATTTTTTAAAAATTCAAGTCTTCTTGTACAAAAATGACTAATGCAGAACAATTTTACATGATTGCACATGTATAAAACATATCAGATTGCTTATCATCTCAGAGAAGGTGGATGGAGGTGCAGGGAAGGATAGAGTATGGAACACAAGACTTTTTTTTTAAGTTAAAAAATATTAACATGTAATTGGGGAAAGAAACAAAATATTATGTTAAATTATTTTTTAAAAGCCCTCCAAAATAAAATCTAGCATAAAATTACATATACACACAAGTACAAAAATGATTAATGTGAAAATATTTTACATGATTGCATATATATAACCTATATCAGATTGCTTACCATCTCAGAGAGGGTGGATGGGGGGAGAAATAGAATATGGAACTCAATTTTTTTTAAAGTTAAAAAATTGTTGTAATGTGGAATTGGGTAAAGAAATAAAGTATTATTAAAATTTTAAAAAAATTAACATAAAATATATAAACACAAATATATATGTGTGTGTGTGTTTTACATATGGCCAGTGTGAAAATTTGTTTTGCTTTGCTACATGTTTTTTAATAGGGATTTTAGTTTTCTTGCTTTCTCAGTTTGGAGAAAGGAGGAGGTAGAGAAACCAGTCCACAAATGAGCAATATCTCATCAGGTTTCAATTCTTTACTACCACAAAATGAGTTGTTATAAATATTTTGTACACATGTGTCATTTTCCTCTTCCTTTGATCTCTTTGGGGTACAGACCTATTAGTGGTATCACTAGGTAAAACAATATGCACAATTTAATAGCGTTGTGGGCATAGTTCTCAATTATTTTCCAGAATAGTTCATAGCTGTACTAATATTATATAATGTACCTGTTTTCCCACAGCCCCACCACCATTTTTCATTTTCCTTTTATAAAAAAAAAAATTGCCAAGCTTATGAGTATGAGATAGAACCTTAGAGTTGTTTTAATTTTTATTTCTCTAATTATTACTGTTACAGTATTTTGCTTATGGTTATTGATAGTTTAGGTTTATTCTTTCAAAACTATGTATTCATAGTCTTTTACCATTAGTCAATTGGGGAATTGCTCTTATTCTTATAAACTGGAATAAGTTTCCCATATATACACACATATTGGAAGTGAACCTTATCAGAGAAACTTGTTGCATATATGTTTTGCCATTTACCAGGCTCTTTACTATTTTTCAAAATTTGATTTCCTATCCATAGATATGACAGTTCATGTATTTCAAGAGATCATGGCCAGCAAGTGATAGAGAGGATTGTGGAAGGTAAAATGGAAATTTTTTGATTATGTAAAATTAAAGTTTTTCACAAATAAATCAACAATGTAAAAAAACCCGGAAATTTTTTGGATGCTAAATTTCTTTCTTTCTTTTTTTTTTTTTTTAAGATTTTGATGTTGTATTTTATTTCTTTCCCCAATTATGAAAACTGAATCCAAAAAAGTAAAGAGTACCTTGTTGTATATCCTCACTATGTCAGGCCATTTTGTTAACTGTTTGGTGACTTGTGAGTGTCTCACTTTGTATCAATATTGAACCTGAAGCAATGGGTCTACCTATATTAGGTCTGCCTCTGACTGTAGGGAATCTGTGAATATTCTGGGCAAACTTCATTACTTTCTACAGTATATGGCTTGATATAAATATATACATAGATATATAGATTAAAATATGGATATGACATGTAGATACGAATATCATTGATATGGGTGTATATGTGCATACACACAAATGTGTGTGTAAATATATGGATATGTAATTCATTTTGAGGTGTGTGTACTTATGAAACATGTATGTATATATGCATATACATTGTGTATATATGTGTGTATATATGTATGTATGTATGTTTTCTCCATCACCCTTCCTTTTCAGTTTAAAGCCTTTTTGATTAGCAAATATATTTTATGCATTTCTGATGAAAACTTCCATTAATTAGCTCAACTGATGCAACTTCTTCATGTAAAGAACATGGAAAGTTCACTTTCAAGAGAATCCTGATGACGTGTAAAGGAAGTACCTTGGAGACACTGGGGAAAATATGTGGACATTCTATAACTGGTTCCAGTTGGCTGACCACATGGGTGGGAGCAGTCTTTTTCAGTTGACTGTACAGGCAGAACTTTTGGCATCTTCAAAAAGACCTGAGTCAGTTTTGGTTGACTCTTTGATTCATTTCTATCCAGGGGAGTTTGGCAACTTTATCTCACAGTGCCTAGTAAGAGACTATGACTCAAGAAGAAAGGCCCCAGAACCTTCTTCCCCACACAGGCCATATGGCTCCTGAGAAATGGACTTTTTGCATTTTTTTTAAATTCATCATGCAGTAAGGATAGTCTCTGATATTGATTGGGAGAGAGAGCCACAAAAACCTGGGAATCAGAATTCAAGTTTGATTTTGTAGGCAGCATAACATCAATGCCCCAAGAAACAAGTAGAGGTCTTTGGAAATAATAGCCTTTTGGAAGCCAGTCCAGTATAAAGACTCACCTGGTATCTGCACATGATGTTGGTGGAACCAATGCCCTCTGAGTGAAGTCTGGAATCCATTCCCCCGGAGACTGAAGTGGAATAGGAGGAATTATACCCTGGAGATAGATGAGGAAATACTTATATGATTGTTCTTGTCTTCTTTTTGAGGTAAATAAGCCTTCGTGTAAGCTACTTGATATCAAGTGGCCAAATGAAATTATGATGCTAGTCATATGACTCCAACAAGTGAGTTTAGAGGAGGGAAGAAGGAGAGTTAGAGTGTTGGGGACAGGGAAGACAGCCAGTGGGGATTTAAGCCCAGGACAATAGATAACAGACTTCATAAATCTCTCAGGATACTTTGGAACCAGGACGGAGAGATATAACCTGCCCAACTCTGGGAAAGAGAAGCAGAGTGCACATGTTTGATACATACATACATATGTATGTATGTATATATGTGTATATACATATATACACACATATATGTACATGTTGTGTGTGTGTGTATTACCAGCCCTCATTACTTACATTCCATCCCTGGCCAAGAACCCATCGTTCATTTATTCCATATTAGGTTGTTTTCTAAAAATGCAAATACTACACTTACATCTTCTCATCCAGATGCTTATTTCCGGTATCTGTCTTTCTCTCCTGAGACAAGTTGGCAAGAGAAGTAAAAACAACACCTTTGCCTCTAATGTCTTCAGGTTTATTTTTTCCCCTAGAACTTTATAACCTGTAACATTACCTTCTAGGTTCCTTCTGGAAATACCTTTTTCTCCTATGTGAACCAACATAATTGCATGGTTTCCATCAGATTTGATAGGTCTTAGGCTATCATCCATATTATACTGGATATATTCCCCTCCATAGATAGCAGATCTCTCCTTTGATAATATCAAGTTGACAAATAGATCTCTCTCTCTCTCTCTCTCTCTCTCTCTCTCTCTCTCTCTCACACACACACACACACACACACACACAAACACACACTATGTCTTTGTCTCTCTGTCTCTCTCTCTTTCTTTGTCCCTCTCTGTCTCTGTGTGTGTCTCTCTCCCCCCACCATCTATAGGAAGTCACTAAACTTACTTTACTAGTTTTCTCTTTTCTCTTAAGATATCTCTCTCTCTCCATCTGGGACTTGTGTATACATACTATGATTGCTTGAAATCTATTCATCTGCTTCCTTCTAAGGGGTCTGTATTATTCCTCTACAAGAACACCCTAATATCTATGTTTGTATGTAGCTGTTTGCATGTCATATCCCCATTAAAGTGTGAATTCCTTGAAAACAGGAACTGTCTTTTGCTTTTCTTTGTATCCCCAGCACTTAGTACAGTGTATGGTATATAGTAATCCTTAAAAAAAAAATTATTGACTGATCGATTTATCTATTACTTAGATTCAAGTTCTGTGGATCTCTTTCTTTTTCCTCCATGTCACATTCTCCTGTTTTCTACAATTCTGACCCAGGTAGAGATTTTTTTCTGTCTTTTCAGATCCTTTGTGTTTGTTTTTTTATCTTGAAGATCCCTTCATTTTTCTAAAAATTATTTTATTCTATTAGGATTACAATAAGGAAGAAGATCAGCAATTATAGTATCCTGCATCCCTGGTACCCTCTTATTCACAGCATTTACTATAGCAATGCATCCAGGCTGACCAAATGTGACTTCAAAGTTTGTCTATATCAATCCAACCATTTGCTCCTCAACTCTAATTCCAACTTGTTTTATAAATATTTTTTCAACAGGGTATAGTGTATCCTGCCTATAATTCCAGCACCTTAGGAGACTGAGGCTCCCAGATCTCTTGAAATTGGGAGTTCTGAGCCACAATAGGCTAAGATAAACTAGTGTTTATACTAAAATACACATTAATATAGTGAATACATAGGAGTGGCAGGGGAGTGGGGTGGTGGAAAGGGTTGCCTAAGGAGAGATGAACTGATCCAGGTCAGAAAAGTAGCTGGTGAAAGTTCATCAGTAGAGGGATACATGATACATTTGAGGACTCTCTTTTCTTTTTCTTTCTTTTTTCTTTCTCTCTTTCTTTCTCTCTCCCTCCCTCCTTCCCTCCTTCCCTCCCTCCTTCCCTCCCTCCTTCCCTCCTTCCTTCCTTCTTTCCTTCCTTCTTTCCTTCTTTCCTTCCTTTCATCTTTC
>CM053583.1:170370646-170395350 GCA_028627135.1 Pseudochirops cupreus | reverse complement strand
TCTCTGTGGGGCTCTGCTTCCAGAATGGAAAGCTCTGTCCCAAATCGCTGGGGTCCTCCTGGCTGCCATAGCTCTCAGGAAGATGCTGGGAGTCTTCCTAAATACTTCCGGCTAACTGGATAATAAAGACTCCAAGACGGAGGCCCAAGACGGCGATCCAGATCCAGGCCGCTCAACGTGAGAGCACTGGCCTGAAAACAATCGCTAACTCCCCCTGCTGTCTGCAGGCCGTGGACGGGAAGCTACAAAGCAGAGGCGGGTGCAAAACCTCTGCCTTTCGCTTTTCAGCTCTGGAGGCCTTTCACTGGACTCCTTACGTCCCTCTTTTGCAATCCCCAGTCGCAGCTGCTGCTAATCCACTCACCTGAGAGGCTCCTCCACTCCTCCCATCCAGCCACACCCGGAGCACAGCCGCGGCTTCAGGCCAGGCTGGTTTGGGTTCGCAGTGCTGATATGGTTCCTCCTAGCTGAGCTGACTTTAGTGGGAAGTATCTTTGTGTGCATTTTGGAGTTCTAGGATTGGTTTAGAGTCCTGTTTTATGAGTATTTTGGGGTGGCTGTGTGAGAGCTGCGATATGTTGCTGCTGCTACGCCGCCATCTTGGCTCTGCCCCCCCAAAGGCTATCTTCTTAAGAGCAAAGAATTTAAAAAGAAGAAGAAAAAGCACTTCAGAAAAACCAACCTACTCTGACAATATATTATAAATGTAATTCATAATAGTTTGCTTATATTTTAAGATTATATTACTTTCTCTTTCAGAATAATTTCAAGATTTTTTTCTATGAGAAAATATAGAGGAAAATATCTCAAGTATCTCATCTATTAAAAATTGAAACACCCACCCCACAGGAAAACATGCACATGGAAAAATATTCATTTTTAAAATTTTTAATATTTTACTCAATTTTTATTTGCTTTTACATTTTAATAAATATTTTCCATTTTTTATCAATTTGTTGTTTTACCAATTGTGTACTCCCTGTTATCATGCACAGCATGAACCATTCATGCCTTTTCTACCTACTAGAGTTTTGTCATGTCTTCTAATAAATATTCTACAAGTATTCCACCAATCTTGAACTATGACAATGTTTAGGTAGACCCCAGATGGCCTACCTGATTTGTCATATTTACTGTAAGACCAACTTACTGCCTTTTCTAGTCAAGTATTTGATAATATCTTATATGGTAAGTCAATAAACATTAAGACCTTATGATGTAACAGGCTCTATGCTAAGCATTGGAGATACTAAAAGAGGCAAAAAAAAAAACCCAAAAAACCAAAAAACAACAACTAGTTCCTGCCTCAAGGACCTCACAGTCTAATAGGAAAACAACCAGCAAATTAAAATATTCAAATAAGCTAGATAAAGGTTAAATAGGAAAGAATTAAAGGGGGGTAGGCACTAGAATTAATAAGGATTGTAAATGGCATCCCAGAAGATGCGATTTTAGATGGGATTTAAATGTGGCCAACTGGCAGAGATAAGAAAGGAGAGCATTCCAGGCACAAAAAACAACAGAGAAAATGCCAAGAGATGGGAATGTATTGGTCATGGAGCTGTCAAGACACCAGTGTCGCCATATTGAAGAGTATGTGTTAGAGAGTAAGGTGCAAGAAGAATGAAAAGGTAGGGAGGTGGTGGGGTTATGAGGGAGTTTGAATACCAAACAAAGCCTTTTGTATTTGCTTTGTGAGCAAACAGAAAACTTCTAGAGTTTATTGAGTGTGGGGTAGGGATGAGGGAAGGCAGACATGATCAAACCTGAACTTTAGGAAAATCCCTTTGGTAGTTGAATGAAGAATGGATTGGAGTGGGGAGACTTGTGGCAGGTCAACCCACAAGCAGACTATTGCAGTAGAGACTGAGGGGGGAAAGATAATGAGTTCTATTTTGGACATGTTGAGTTTAAGATGTCTACTGGATACCCAATTCAAGATGTCTGAAAGACAGCTGACATTTCTGCAGTAGTTTACTTAGTTCTTTGAGGATTTTAAATATTCTGTGATATCCATGGTTTTTCTCTATGCTTCCTTCCTCTTTTGCTTTGGTCTTTAGTGCAAAAGATGAATATATGCTTTAGGGAGAAACTTGGGGTCGTCGCAAATAGCATACTATTTCCAAAATGTAATCCAGTTGATTCTCTTCTCCCTATTCAGGTCTGAGTTTACTCATTATGTATTTACATTATTTATTACACAGTAAGGTGGTATGGTAGATAGAGTACTGGACGTGGCATCAGGAATACCTGAGGTCAAATTTGGTCTCAGATACTGACTAGCTATGTGACCAGAAACAAGTCACTTAACCTCTTTTTACCTCAATTTTCTTACCTGTAAAATGGGGATAATGATAGTACCACTTCTTAGGATTGTTGTAAAGATCAAATGAAATATTTTTTTTTCTAGAAAGTACTAAGTATGGTGCCTGAAACATAGTTTATGTTATGTTAGTTATTATTAATTATTAATACAGATGGAAAAGATCCATAAATTGTCAATCTCTGTATATACTAGTCTGAATAATGGGCATTCTTCATCCACTTGTTTTTCTGTATGGATAGGCCACATTCTTCTGAGTGATAACAGACCTCATTTAGGAAGTTTAAAAATATTCTGTGATTAATGTAATCAATACAGAGTTCTGGTTGTTGTATTTGTCCTTCATTTTCAAAGAGGACCATGGCATCAGGGAAATGATGATATGACTTACAGTTGACTTTGATTTGAGTGAGGGATGGCTGTGCAAGGTCACTAGCCTCACTTTCTCTTCCAGAGCCATCTGGGTCCAGTGACCAGATATCCATCAGCATGACTGGAGATAGCCCAGGATGCAGTGGGAGATCCTGGCCCTTTTAAACTAAGGCCTTTTCAGGTGCTCACTTAGAATGAGGTAATGCCCATTCAGTGAATAGTCCTTTTTAAGAAGTGAGTCAAGGGATGGCCCCTTTAATTAGAGATAAGACAGTGTTGTACAAATAGAGCATATGGAGAACTTCACCCTATTTAGGTAAATCCTCTCTTTTCCATTCAGAATTTGTGCTGCACAGTCTCTAAAATTGCTGCAGACACCTTTGGGGAACATATGTCTGTTTATAACTGTTTTGATATTTTCAGTCAGTGGGTCACTGAACATAGTTATCACTGTCCTTGAAACTTACATGGAATTTTGCATGATTTTAACACATGCATAGGGGAAACAGGATCAGAGGAGAGCCTTTGAGAAAGCAATTTGCTCTCGTGAATATTTTTTAACAGTAAACAAATAATACACTACGGCCTTTTGTATTCCTTGCACCTCAGTCAATGGTGAGACTGGAAAGATACTGTCTACTCTAGAATATCATTTGTGAAAGCCTACCTTTTCCCTTCTTCTGCATCCATCAGGATTCTCTAGATCTGTGTGTAGATATTCTCACCAAGATTTTTTTTTTAAGATGAGGAAGTAGTGATATTTTCTCCATTGCATTTGTTCAATATTGATATTATGCAATATTTCCCCCCACCCCAAGCATTAGATATCTTGGCCTTTTTCAGATACCTACATCAATCCCTCAGCATCCTCAGAACTGTGCCTTCAACATGAACCTCCTCTATGTGCACTTGATCTGATCCAGCTTTTCTTCCTGTCCTTATATTCTTTGGTATCACTTCTAATCCTTTTTTTAAATCAAATTAAGGGCTCTGCTATCAAAATCTAAATATGGCCATGCCTCTATCATTGTAAAGTATAATATTATAATATTCTTGATGCGTCGCCTACACTTTATGTTCTGCTTTCCAGTTTCATCTTGGGATGATCCCACTTAATTAGACATCTCACTAAATCTTCTGTAATAATAATATAATGTAATATAATATAATAGAACATAATGTAATATAATACAATATAGTAGAGTAGAATATATCATAACATTATATTGCATTACATTATATCATATCACATCATATCATATTATATATATATACATATATATATTCTATTCTATTATATAAATTATAAGCTCTCCTACTGCCCGTACCTCAGTGCACAGTCTCCCCTATGTCACCTTGGCCCCTGAGAAAAGAAAGCTCAGTGTTAGCATGGTTTCTATGCAGCGTTCACCCCATGTAATTTGTTTCTGGATAAGATGTGGCCAGTGCATGGATAAGGCTACATTTTTGCTACTGCAAGGTTAGATCAATCATGTTATTAGGCAGCCTCTCCTTATTATCTGGCTTTTTATAGATCCTGGCATAGACTACAGTTCCAGAGCTCCATTGGCTCAACTTCCTAACCTTTCAAAGCTCACAAGGTGATAGCCATCTTCGATTTCACTCACTGACAACACAAAAGAACAAACAAAAAGAAGCAAGAAGAGAGTCTCATATTCACAAACCACATTTACTCCCAGATGGAGAAGGTCTGATGCTTTTTTAGCATTGTCTCTCTCACTGGAACATGATCAGATAAGGCCAAAGGCAAGTCCTTGACTGACTACTCCCTTTTGAATGCAGCCCAGTTAGTTCTGGCTACACAGCCAGATAAAATGGCCACTCTTCATCACATAGCAAGCAGACTGGAACATTTACAAAATGTCTACACATGCTCCAAACTAGAAAACAAGGCCCTTCCATCATGTTGTCATGCCTTTCAGGAAGCAGATTCCTTTAGCCTTTTTCGTGTGGAAGAGTGAGCCAGGTGGTATAATGGATGAAACACTGGACCTAGAGTTAGGAAAACCCAAATTCAAACTTTTCCTTAGTCACTTACTAGCTGTATGACCCTGGGCAAGTCACTTAACCACTGTTTGCCTAGTTTCCTCTTCTATAAAATCAGTATACTAATAGCACCTATCTCCTAGGGTTGTTGTGAGGATAAAATGAGATATTTGTAAAGCAGTTAACAAACTTTAAGGTGTTATATAAATTTTAGCTATTATTATTATTAATGTTATATGAGGAGAGGTATTGCATTAGTGTCCTGTTACTCAACTATGAGAGGAACTGCTCATAACCTTCTTCCATGTTCCTCTATAAGACTTTACAAATGAGCTTAAATTCTAAACTGGTATTGCTCTTGGTTGCTTCAAACTTTCGCATATAAAAAGATCAAATGTATACTCATTTTTAAAAGAAAGTAGATTCATAAATAAGTCCCATATTTAAGCAGTCATTTTCACCCATTAGGATACAATTTCATTTTTTTTGTGATATATCAGTTGGTGCTTGGTGTGACCAGCAGCTCCTGAATCTCTTCTTAAAGACTTGAGTCATGATGTATAGGTATAAGGTTTCTAGTCAGTCAGTAAGCATTTGGTTTTTCCTCCCCCCCCACCCCAATTTATGAGTCACATTTTCCTGTGTAGCTTTTGCTGTGTTTCCTCATGCTTACACTGTATTTGCATCCCAATCACAATGTATTAACATATATCTTACTTTGATTTTTCAGAGGCTTATACAGTTGTCTACCTTCTCATTGTCTCTGCAGCAAATGTTGGCAATAAGTTCCAATTATCTTCATAGATCCTTTTAGAAATGCTCATAATGAACGCTGAAATAGAAGACCACCAAATATTCCATGAAGTGATATTCCTTGTATTGCCTTTCGATTTACAATCAACTCAAATCCACCAGCTCCTTTATTTGCATCTCCACAGAGACTTTTCCAGTCATATGGTAAGATTTAGTTGCTTCAGAGTACTATACACTCATGCTAATCTTTGGAAGGGGTTAGTATATTAGAGTCCTAATACTTAAGTTAATATAGACCAAATAATGTTTAATAAGCTCCCACTATATCCCTATTACAGTGCTAGTGATAGATATGTGCCTAAATAGTCTTGATTCTTTAAACTCTCCTTCCTTTCTTCCTGCCCCGCCACCATGCTACTATAATTAAAAAAAGAAAAATATGGCAGCAGAGAACAAAAGACCTTTTTCTGTTTTCTTTTATTTCATGGTTTTTTACTACTATGCTAGATACGGAGGATACAAAATAAAAACAAAGAAATAATCCGTGTCCTCAAGGAGTTTATATTCTATTGGGGGATATGATATGTAAATAGATTCAGGATGAAAGAGGGCAATAATAACAATGGGAATCAGGGAAGGTTTCTGACTTGAATATTGAAGGAGGGCAAAGTTTACGAGAGGTAGCAATGAGGGATTTTTTTTCCTAGGCATGGGGGACAGCATGTCCAGAAATATGGAGTTTGTTGATGGAATGCTTAGTGCTATAATTGAAGGTCATTTTTATTGAATTTCAGAACACATGAAGGGGAGAAATATGTAATAAACTCAGAAAGATAGACTAAAGCCAGATTGGCCTTTAAATTCTGCACTACGTAATTTATATTTTATCCTAGAGAAAAAAAAAGGGAGCTGCTCAAGATCCTTGATCAAGGGGGTTCCATGTTCAGACACGTGCTCTATTTTGGCAACTTCTGGAAAGACATATTGAAGAAGGAAGAGACTGGATTTGGAGAGTCCGTGTAGGAGACTGGCTCAAGAGATGATAAGAATTTGAATTATCATGGAGGCCTTGTAAGTGGAGAGATTTGGACAGGTATACGATATGTTGTGGAGGCAGAAACAAGACATGGGTGATGAGGTTAAAAAAAGGGAAGAAATAAAGATAGCAATGTGATTACAAGCTTAGATGACTAGAGTGATGGAAGGTAGGATCCTCAAAAGAAATTGAGAAATGAAAAAGAATGTTGGGTTTGGGGAAAAGGTAGCAAATTACATTTTGGACATATGCAGTTGTCTAATAAATGGTAGAGAATTAAAGCTTAGGAGAAAAATCAGTGCTGGATAAATAGACCTAAGGGTCATGTATATAGAGGCAACAAACTGAATTCAAGGGAGTTGATAAAACCACCAAGAAAGAGGTTAGAGAGAGAGAAGGCAAAAACTAAATATACATTAATTGATTTTTAGCTCTTATCTTTGCTCCTTCATTTCAGTGGGTTCAGTAAATTCAAATAGATTCTGACAATGTTGAATGAATTAATTAGATGTTGAACCTCAGTTAAGTCAGCTCTTTATTGTAATGTTATTCAGTAATTCATTAAAGTTAGTAATTTACTGATAATCTAATGTGTACACAATGATGTCCTAGGTGCAATAAGGGGTACACAATAAATTTAAGACATAAAACATACAAGCAATTTGTTTATCATTTTATTTCAGAGAGAAAAAAGAAACATTATGAGACAATTAGAAGGCAACATAGTTTATGATAGCTAATAATAACTAGCATTTATACAGAACTTTAATGTTTGTGAAATACTTTACATGTATTATCCTCTTTGATCCTTATGATAACCCTGTAATGGAAGTGCTGTTATTATCCTCGTTCAGCAGATGAGGAAACTGAGGCTGAGAAAGGTTAATTGACTTGCCTAGGTTTCCATGGCTAGAAAATATATGAAGCAAAATATTAATTCAAGTCTTATGGAATCCAAATCTAACTCTATTCATCACATTACCTTGCTGCCTACACAAAGTGATAATGGTATGTCATAGACAAAAAAGTATAAGATTTGAGAAAACAGAGGGCAATTGACATAGGACGATGCTAAAGAATGACTTCTACAAAGATTAGCTCTGAAGGGTCACTAGTACATGGATTGTGTGTTGGAGGCATGGAGGTAGGGTAGAGAGGGACAAAGTGAGAGTGAAGAAGCTGAGCAAAAGCAAAGAACATAATGCTGGCATGGCATGGAAAGGGTAGCAATAAAGAGACCAGCTATTTCCTTGCCTGCAGAACATACCATGTCCCATGCAACATCAGCATTAGAAAAGGTAAATGAATATTGGTGAATACAGAAAGAACCAAAGTTCTTTAATTTGTTATTTTATTTAAATGAAGCAAGATGTCACAGTGGATACAGCACTGGGCCTGAAGTCAGGAAAATCCAAGTTTCAGTCCAGTCTCAGACACTTACTAGTTGTATGATTTTGAGCAAGTCACTTAACCCTGTTTGTCACAGTTTCCTCATCTGTAAAATGGGAGGAGGAAATGGCAAACTACTCCAGTATCTTTACCAAGAACACTTCAAATGGAGTCACAAAGAACCAAACACTGCTGAACAACAACAAAATTTTATTTTAAATGACTCCTGAATATTTTAATTTTTTAGTAAGTAAATTATTTTTAATGAACATCCAAAGCTTTGATTTCAAATGTGTGACCAATTATTAATAATATTGAGTGGAGAGAGAGGACCTCTGTAGACTCTTTGGAATTTTTAATGAAATTTGGTGAGTGTTATGTATGCTAAGGGAATTCACCTGCTTCAAAAGATAGTCAAGGGGATGATGGAATGATTGGAATCCCCATAGGTACATTTTAGAGAAATGGACTTATGAACTTGAAAAATAGCTTGGATTCTCTTGTGTGCCTAAGTCCTTTTCTGGTGCTAAATTAGGTGATTAGGGATATATTCAAATGACTTTGGGTCCTCTTTCTAGAGGAAAGATTATTTTAAAGTCTTTCCTTTTTTTAGTCTCTAAATGCCAATCTGAAAATAAATCCTTGAATTGTAATTTTAATGATGTAATTATTATTCATTTCATTCATTCATTTCAGAATACAGAATCCTCTGGGAACACTTATGTATTATATGGCTTTTGTGAAAGGGGGGACAAAGAATCTCCAAGACTTGGAATAATCACTTCTAATAATTAATTTACATCCCAGGATATAGATCTAAATCAGCTTCAAAAAAATAATCTTGATTACTTAGGAATAGTATCCTTTCAAAACCAAAATATTAGATACTACTCCTCAACTCAGAATCTAATATTTCTCTTCACTATTATAAGTTGGATACACTAATAACATATTATTTAATCTGGCCCTTAGATAAAAGAAAATGTAAAACCCCTTATTCCATTATTACTAAAGTTTAACACTACTGTGATCCATTTAAAATCCCTATTAGCCTTTTCTCATAGATTATCCATTATTCTATGCAAAACTTTCATTCTTTTAATTTTTTTTTCATTCTCAGAAAGTGGCTTAATATAATGAAATGAAAGTTGACTTTGGAGTCAGAAGACCTTAATTCAAATTCTGCCTCTGACACATACTACCTATGTGAAGCAAGTCATTTAACCTAACATTTTCTTTCTGATGAGATATTTCACATTGTTTTCTATTTTTTTCATTTGTTTGGATCTGTTTTATAGTATCTTGATTCCTTATAAAGTCATTAGCTTCCATTTGCTCCAATCTAATTTTGAAGGAATTATTGTCTTCAATGAGTTTTTGAAATTCCTTTTCCATCTGGACAATTCAGTTTTTTAAGGCATTCTTCTCCTCATTGGCTTTTTGGGCTTCTTTTGCTATTTTAGTTAGTCTATTTTTTAAGGTGTTATTTTCTGCAGTATTTTTTGGGTCTTCTTTAGCAGGCTGTTGACTCACTTTTCATGATTTTCTTGTAGCATTCTCATTTCGTTTCCCAATTTTTCCTCCACTTCTCTTACTTCATTTTCAAAATCCTTCTTGAGCTCCTCCATGACCTGTAACCAATTCATATTTTTCTTGGAAGCTTTTGATGCAAGATGTTTGACATCATTTACTCTTTCTGGTTCCATGTTTTGATCCTTTTTGTCCCCAAAAAAGAATTCTATGGTCTATTTGTGCTTCCTCTGCTTGCTCATCTTGAGAGCCAATTATTTGTCTTTTGAACTCTTTGCCATGATAGAACTCTGCTTCCAGAATAGAGAGAGCTATGTACCAAATTGCTGGGGTTTTCACAAATGTTGTCAGGGCTATGAGGAGAGCACCCTCTCTATAGACACCACAAGCTCTGGCACACTGACCACACACCCCAGGACTACCACCTAAGACCTCAATCCAGATCCAAGCAGGTCAAAGCAAGATGAATTGCTCTCTGAATGGTCACTTGTTCCCCCTAACATCTGTAGGCCAGGAGCTCAGGAGGCAGCCTCATGGCAGCAGATGCAGCCACACACCTCCACCACCTCTCACCTCAGGGGCAAGGGCTATACCTCCCTCTTCTGTCACCTAGTTCCAACAGTGTTCCCCACTGACCTTTTAATGTCTTTTCAGCATTTATGGGTTGAGAAGTCTGGAAACCACCACCAGCTGCTGCTGATACACCCTCCTGAAGTCTGCTCTGGCCAGTCTGTGCTGCTGGTCAGGGCCAGCCTGGTTCTGGGACCTTGCTGCTCATGCAGGCCTCTGCTTAGTTCCCAGCTTGGTGTGATAGACTCTTCCTGTCAACCTGCCAGGTTGGCTTCAGTGGGAAATTTGTTTCTCTCTGTCACTTTGTGGGTTCTGTAGCTCTAAAATTTGTTTAGAGTCATATTTTACAAGTTTTGAAGGTGGTTAGAGTAGGAGCTCACACCAAGTTCCTGCCTCTACTCCTCCATTTTGACTCCACCCCCCACCTCTAACATTTTCTTTCTATAAAGTCAGAGAGTTGTACTAGATAATCTTTATGCCTTTTTCCAACTCTAAATCTAGGATCTGATGATATGATCTTTCTATATGTAATACTCAAATACCAAAAAAATCTGTGAATTCAGTGTTGGAACATCCCATCCAATATAGCAATCAATCAGTCAATAAGCATTTTTATTAAGAATTTGTTAGGTGTGACTTGCCCACAACTTCCCATAACCTTTCCACTGGGGGCTGATCCAATGACTGGGGATCCTGCCTCTTTCTCCCCAATACTATGTCAGTTACACACACAAACTATCCATTTGTTTTTATACCTCTCTTGCATATTTAATTAGAGGAAACAAACATTTGGGAGTTTGACAATATTTTTTATCAAATATGCTTCTTATTTCACTGAATGTTAGTTTAAGAAGACAGCTATTTCATACCTATAAATTCTTATCCCATGCAGTTTTGACATTATATATGGAATAGGTGAGAATTACTTGAGACAAGGAATAATTTTGACATGATTTCATATCGTGACAGCATTGGTCGTGTATATGTACTTTTACTGATAATAGAATAACTCAGAATATCTACTTTGATAAGATACAATTGAATTGAGCTGTTTTTAATACCCTCTGGTTAGTTCTTTGTTAAATGAATACTGACCATGAATCTATTTTATTGCATTTTTGTTGTGTTTTTCATTCTGTGTTTTTTATGAATGGATATTATTCCAAAGAAATGTGCAAAAAAGTTGTAACTTTAAAGAGCACATACGAAGGACTACTAGGAATATAGCAGGCATTGTTGATTTGGGGAAGTAACAGTCACACTGAAGTGCAAGGAAAAAAGTTGTTGAAAATAAAAACAATGTCAAAAAGTGAAGTATTGCTGCTAAAAACACCCCAATTTATGTTCATAAAAAAATTAAAGATTCTTGGAGGGACCTGGAAACTTAAGTGGTTGTTATGGAAATTGGAAGAACAGTGACACGACTAGTAAAAGCTAGCTATTAACAGTGTTTGTGAAGAAGAAAAATAGCATTTCATGACCAAGACAATACAAAAATGAGAATATGAGGGTTTGAAAAAAAAGGTAATTTTTACTGATGAAACTCACTTAAAAAATAAAATATACCAAGTCCTTTATCATATTCCTCTGTAGATTGTAGGCATTTTCATCAGACTATAAAAAAATTCTGATCCTCCCCAAAAAGGTTTGGGTGATTTCTTTCTTTCACTGGGCCTTCAACTGTCCCAATTGAGGGAATGAAAAATTCTCATAAGTATTTTGTTGTACTGAGAATTGTTTCAAATTATACAAACTTCCACACCAAGCCGTATATCATAAAGTTAGAAATTTTATCCAAGAAATGGAGATAGATTGTGAATTTGGTAACTTTCCAAGATTTTTCTGATGAGATTGGTCATGATATGAATATAATTCTTTAATATCATATGATGAAATGTGTCACATTTGAAAAATCTTTATAGCTCAGGAAACCAATATTTTCTAAATGACATGATGGTACAAAATTATACATGGGAAAAGTTCTGTTCAAAGTACAAGACAGACTAATGGATTGTCTTTTTTTTTTTATGTAGTTAATCAAGATTAAGTGACTTTCCCAGGGACACAAAGCTAATAAGTGCCTGAGGCTAGATTTGAACTCAGATCCTCCAGGCTCCATGACTAGCATTCTATTTATTGTGCCACCTAGCTTCTCCTCTTATATACATATCAAGTATACTCTTGCTTACTCTCCCAGAGCCAGGCTGATGAGGACCTGAGGTCAGATCCTACCTCAGACACTTCTAGCTATATTTTTCTGGGCAAGCAACTTAACCTATCTCAGACTTATTTTTTCCTTTGTAAAATGGGGATAATAGTAACACCCAATTCTCAGGCATGAATCTACAATACATGTCTATTTAACCACATCTCTCTCTCTCTCTGTCTCTGTCTCTGTCTCTCTCTGTCTGCCTGTCTGTTTGTCTCTCTCCCTCGCTCTTTCTCTCTCTCTCTCCCTCTCCCTCTCTCTCTATTTTTCTCTGTGTCTGTCTATATATCTATCTCTGTCTGTCTAAAATTCATGTATATCTGTGTGAACATATGTCTAAGATAAGATATGGAAATAAATGTAATGTAAAGTCTTATGCTGGACTTCAACTAATCAATTTCATAGGTATAAAATAGTTGAAACAACTGAAAAATATTAGCTTGAAGAAGAGTTGCAAGGACATGTTAACAATATTCAAGCATTTGAAAGATTGCATGGGGAAAATAGATTAGACTTCTATTTCACTCCAGAAGGCAGAACTAGGAGTAATGGGCAGGAAGCTGAAAAGGAGAAATTTTAGGTTTGATGTAAGGGGGAAAAATCTATTCAATCAAGGAAGTGATCTCTGGAAACCCAGAACCCAATCAGAAAAAAATGAGTCAATAACTAGATGTCAAACTAACTGAACACACAGTCATTCCTGTGTTAACTCTAAATAAGTTGCTGTAGTTAATTAGAAAGGGGCAATGGCTATTGCCAAATAACACAACTTCCAGATGAGTGACCCTTAAGATACAGTGGGACAGTTGGAGAAGAAGCCAGTTTGAGTGAGTCTAATCAAGAGTCAGGTTGAAGGAGGACCTCAGCTCCCCATGAGATAGACTGAGGAGCCATATTTGAGGAGAAAGAGCATAGCTGCTGATGGAATGGAAGGCACTGTGTGGAGCTGGGAAAGTGGAGAAGATAACCTCTACAGAGGGTAAAATGGATAGAATATGGGGATAAAATATGCCCATACTTCTTCTTTCCTGGATCCATGTTGTCTTTCCAGCCTCTCCTTTTCCATCTCCACTTGTTGGTTTTGAAAATGTGGAGAGTAGTGAGAAAATAAATAAGTTAGAGAGGGTTACTTAGAAAGGGGTATTTAATCCAGTTCAGAACAATTCATACAAAACATTCCCTCCCAGTCACTGCAGTTCACTACAATTTATAAATGTAGCTGAATGGCCTCTTGTGTTTATTGAGATGAAATTTTAAAATAAACTTTAAAAAAATTCTTGATACTTTTTGTTCTTATATAATACTTATTTCTCCTCCATTCTCCTACTTGAGAACCCATCTCTTGAGTAAAATATTTTTAAAAGAAAGAGAGACACCAGTTGTTCAAAATTGACCAAGAAGTCAACTGAATATTAAAAATGTGCATTATTTCATACTCACAGTGCATCATATTTGCAAAGAAATGAAGGAGTTTCATTTTCTTGACTATTTTCTGGGGCCGAGTTTGGTCTTTATAATCACACAACAACCAAGTTTTTGTTTTTGTTTGTTTGTTTTTTTCTGTTTGTGTTGTTGTTATCATTGTACGTGTTATTTCCCTGATTCCACCCACTTTATTCAGCATCATCATGTTTCTTTAAGAGAGAATTTAAACCATGGTAGAAGAATTCTATACTATAATAAAAAAAAAAGTTAAAATCTGACCCAGTGCATAGGATTATGGGGACATAGAAGACAGGTACATGTATGTGAGCTTTAGATTTTATTCACTTCATTATATCTAGTCTTTTTACTTAGGGTCAAGAAATCTAGAAGACAAACCTCAAGAGTCTAAGAGTTTTGGTACATTTTTATTCAATGAAGTGACTGGCCATGATTGTTTGGTCACAAAGCCACACAGATGACCAAAAGAACAAATCTCCTTACTTTCATGACTGTTTTTACTAATAAAGCCTCAGTTCAAATTCCAGTTGTTGACCATATGTGCCACAATCTTTACAAACAAAATTCTTTCTCTTGATCCTACTTTTAAATGTGCACAAAATGCATAACCAAGAAGTTTTTGGGGGAGAAGAGGGGGAAGGGGAAACAAGAAAGGCTATGAATAGATGTTCAAAGTCCACAAAACCGATCAAGCCTTTCCAGTCTTGTTGGAACATAATCATCATCTTCTGCATGACTATAATGACAGTCAGCTACACTGATATCTTTTTTTTTAATTAGCAATAGGTCCAACTACTGGAGTTGAGGAAGGAGGGGGGAGTTGAAAGGTTCAAGAGAAAGATTATTGACAGGTCAACAGAGAGGAGGTATTCTTTAATTTCACAAATGAGCAATTTCTCCTATATTTTGTATCACATAATGTTTGGATATCATTAGGGTCTATCTTACATATTTTAGTTCAGATTTGAGGGAATTAGCAAAAATGAATACCATGTGCTACTCTCATCATTTTCAGTTGTGAAGAAGATAATGAAGGTGAAGAAAAACTTTAGATAAATTATTGGACCCAGTGATATGTGCCTTGTTTCTGGTTCCTTTTAGAATCCATACCTTCTACATTCAGCTCTGTTTTTATTATTATTTTTTTAAAAACTATTTTGGAAATTAATGGGAAAATGCCTTTAAATGACTTTGAAATTTATTGAAATCATATCGCCATATTTTAAAAGTAGCTATTAATGTTGACTTGAATTGACAATAGATGGCTGACAGCTGGATGATAATAAAACACACTGAGAAACTATTAACAAAAAATACATGTGTCTGGGGGAGTTTCTTCTGCGTGAGTGGGAGAGAAGTTACTGTTGTCTTACTCAAAAACAGACTCATGGGTGTGGTGGACATTTTCTGGTTATATTGCTCAATGGTGTTACCACTGGGTATCAATTGTTGTTATTTTTTAACTTGATAATATTTCATTTTGTTCCCAATTACATGTAAGAACAATTTTTTTTTAACATTTGGACTTTAAAACTTTAAAAAAAGTTTTGAGTTCCAAGTTTCATCCCTCCCTCTCCCTTCCCTTTGATGGTAAGCAATCTGATATAGGTTATATTGTACAATCATGTAAAACCCTTTCATTTTAGTCAAGGAGACAGAAAGAGAGAGAGAGAGACAGTGAGAGGGAGAGAGAAGGGGAGGAGAAAGAGGGGGGAAAGAGAGAGAGAGAGAGAGAGAGAGAGAGAGAGAGAGAGAGAGAGAGAGAGAGAGAAAGAGAGAGAGGGAGACAAAGAAAGGAGGGAGAGATTAAGGAAGGAACAAAGGAAGGAAGGAAGAAAAAGAGAAAAAATAATTCATGAGTCCTTTGGGGTTGTCTTGGATCATTGTATTGTGGAGAATAACTAAGCCATTCATAATTCTTCATCATACAATATTGCTGTCACTGCGTACAATGTACTTTTGGTTCCACTCACTTCACTTTCTTATCAGTTCATGTAAGTCTTTCCAGGTTTTTCTGAAATCATCATACTTGTCACTTCTTATAGCACAATAACATTCCATTGCAATCATATACCACAGCTTGTTTAGCCATTCCCCAATTAGTGGGCATCTTCTATATAAATATTTGTATGACTAAGTTCTTTTCCTTTTTTAAAAAATCTCTTTGGCATGCAGATCTAGCAATTGTATTGCTGGATCAAAGAGCATGGACAGTTTTATTGCCCTTTGGGCATAGTTCCTAATCACTTTCCAGAATGGCTGAATCAGTTCACAACTCCAGTAGCAGTGTATTACTGTCCCAATTTTCCCACATCTTCTCCAATATTTATCATTTTCCTTTTTCATCATATTAGACAATCTGATAAGTGTGAGGTGGTATATCAGAACTGTTTAACTTCACTTTCTCTAATCAATAGTGATTTAGAACATTTTTTTATATAACTATTGATAGCTTTGATTTCTTTCTCTGAAAACTGCCAGTTCATATCCTTTGACCACAATTTGGGGAATGGCTTATATTCTTATAAATTTGATTCAATTCTCTATATATTTGAGAAATGAGGTCTTTATCAAAGATACTTGCTACAATTTTTGTTCCTATTTTCCTGCCTTCATTCTAATTTTGGTTGTGTTTGTACAAAAAGTTTTTAATTTTATATAATTAAAATCATCCATTTTAGATTTTGAAATGCTCTCTTTATCTTGTTTGGTTCTAAATTCTTCCATTGTCCATAGATTTGACATGTAAACTATTCCATGCTTTCCTAATTTGCTTATGGTATTACACTTTATTTACAAATGATGTACCTATTTTGACCTTATCTTGGTGTATGATGTGAGATGTTGATTTGTACCTAGTTTCTGCCATATTGTTTTCCAGTTTTCTCAGCAGCTTTTGTCAAATAGTGAGTTTTTGTCCCCAAAGCTTGGATTTTGGGGTTTAGACACTAGATTACTATGGTCATTTGCTACAATGAATTGTATACCTAATCTGTTTCACTGATCCACCACTCTATTTCTTAGGCATTACCTGATTGTTTTGATGATTACCTCTTTGTAATACAGTTTGAAATCTTGTACTGCCATGCTACTTTCTTTCACATTTTTCCCGGGGTCGCATAGGTGTAGCACCAATGCAATATTCACAGCACTGATGGTGACTATAAATATGCTGGCATAGTTCCCAATAGGAAAATATAACAGACTCTCCTTATAGAAGACAGGAGCAAAAAAATTATTCATACACCAGAAAACCAAATCCCGACACCAGGAAACCAGATCCATCATAGTAACAAAGTAGTTAATACACATAGCACAGCAGAGAGCTACACCATCCTTTAGTCTTCTCGGAAACAAACACTCACAAGCCTACCTGTCTCCTTGGCTAGGTTGTCTCTTTCCCACTGTCTACCTGCTCTGACTCCCAGCTTCCTGTGGTCTTTGCTCCACCCTTCAGCAGGCTCCTTTTACCCACAAGTTCCATGTGATTACATTCAGCCAAGGGGGTGGGGAAGATCTTCAAAGTAGGAAAGATCTTCAAATTTCCTTAAGCTTATTAAGGGGCAGGGAAGATCTTCAAATTACCACTACCATTAAAATGGATACCAAGGATCTGAGGCTGAATTTGAACTTAGCTAGTCTTCACTTCGGGTCTGGTGCTCTATCCAATGTGCCACCTAACTGCCTCTAGACTAGGTAAGTCTCTTAATGCCTTGGTGCCCCAGGCAACTCCTTAAAGGTCCAGAGCATATGGTAATCTGTGTGATAGAAGATAACCCCCATCTGTGTGAATAGAGGAGAAAGAGCAAGTCTGCTTCAAAAAAGGAGGAAAAAAAGAAAGGAAGAAAGCATACTTAATATGGTTAATTTAACAGAGAAAGAATGTTGAATGTTTTAAAAAAAGACAAATACCACAATTTCATTTGATGGTCTGATTGATCAGGACAATGTGGATCAAAGTAAGAATATAAAAAACTTAGAAGCCCTGTGAGGAGACTGATTCACCTAGATGCATGCCAGGGTGATCATCAACTACCATTCCCCCTTGAGTGTCATGGTCATCAAAATGACCTGATTTGAGAGTGGCTAGAAAGTCTTTGCCCCCAAATAGATCCCCCATTGTTAGCAGAGATTGTGGTGTCTGAAAATAATTACTGGTATATCTGGAATGTTTTATTAAAATTCCAGGAAGCTTGGTGGTGACTTCTGGGCAATACATGAACTTAAAGGGAATAAACTTCTTGGAAATTCCCAAAGACCAATAACTTAGTAATCTTAATGAAGTTTTCACAAAATATCAAATAGGATAAGCCACACTGTACCATGCCCCTCTTTTGCCATTTTCCTGCCTGTCTGCATTGATTATGTGATAAAACACCCCTGTCCCTGCTTCCTCTCAAACATCTTGGTGAACTGCCTTATTTGTTGAGTCTCTTTGATGACTGATTTCTGATGGCCAGATATGTAGTCCCTCTGTTTCTGCATCACTATCCCTCTCTCTGTCTCTTTGTCTGTCATTCCTTGCCTCTGAATGTCTATCCCTCCCTTTTCCTTTTCTCTTCATTTCTGTCTCTCCATCTGTGTCTCTGTGCTTGTCTCTGGCAATCTGTCTCTTTGTCTATGCCTGCCTCTGTCCTATTTCTGTCTCAGTCTCTCTTTATCTTCTCCCCCTACCTTTCACCCCAAAAAGAAACATGAACAAAGGTAGTTTAATCCCCAGTTAAATGAATGTCTACTCACATGTGCTTAACTGTGAAGCACAATTAACAATATTTCAGCTACAGATGGGTTATTTAATATTGATTAAGGTCTCTTTGTCTTTTATTGATTCTTGAGACAAGCTTGGATTTTGCATGTTTTTCTCAATTGAGAAAAAGGTTTGATTGACTTTTCAAATACTAAATAAATCAAGCTCTTCCTTTAAATTTATTAAGTTTTTTTTTTATTCCATTACTGTATTGGGCTCTGCGGAATAAAAAGGAAGGATGAATTTATGTTCCTTAGGGCAATAATTCTTGACTCTTTTGAAATTGTCATCCTATTATCATGCCTTTGATCTTTCAACACATCCCTCCCAAGGCCAGCACTAGACTTCCCCCTCCCCCAACTCTTAAAAGTATTGTAGAATGCTCATTCATTTTAAAACTAAAATAATATAAACATATTTTTGTAGAATTTTTATGACACTCTTTGACATCATTGGAGGCTGGGATGCCACAAAAACAGGGCTGGAAATTCTGCCTTAGAAAATGAAATTAAAATAATTTGTTGAACTGAAATGCAGACATTGGGAGATGGAACTATCACATAATCAATCATTCAGTCAGTATATATTTATTGTCTTCTTTGTTCTAGGCAGAGTGATAGGTTTTAAACTCTCCTCAGTTACCAAGTTACTGGGGTTAATTAGCCTTGAACTAGAAAACATTTTTTTAAAGTGAAATCTAGCATAATTTTCCTGCTAGTCCCAGATTCTGAACTCTAGTCCTTATTCACAGACTCGCCTCCCTTATTTAATTTCATATGCTTGCTAGTCTTATTGACTTGAATTCCTTGAGAGGTTTATTCTTTCGGGTTGGTAAGCATCCACTTTTATAGTAGCTTAGGCAAGTATTTATGTGCTTACCTCAGTATGAGTTTGCTTCTCCTCGATCATCTTAGGTCATTAAAGGAATGGAGTTTGGAATGAGGAGAAGAGTGGTCCTTCCTATGGAAGAAAGACCTAGGTGAGGTCTGGGCAAACAGTGGACAACGTAAGTGAACTGAGTCTCATGCCTCCAAGTGAGTCAGTCGATAAACAATTTTTTTTGTACCAACTATGTGCCTATTACATGCTGGGAATAAAATGGGAGGCACACCTCTCTGTCCTCAAGGAATCTTACAATCTAATGGGTGAAGACAATACTCAAAGGCAGTTGGAAAAAAAGGTGGAGGAAAGGTACCATATTTAGGCCTGAGCTCTCTGATTTCCACCCCCAATCAGCGGGTACTGATGAAGTGTGAGGTCCCAGACTGATGTGGCCTTGGTAGGAGGAAGGGCTACTGAGGAGGTGAGAAAGAGAAGAACTGAGGCAGTATGGGGAAGAAGAAAAGACAAGTACTAAAAAGCATAATTAGGGAGATACTGAACACATTTTTCCTTCCTTCTCAACATTTCCTTCAGCCAATTCCTGCAAACACATCCTGAGACCAGTTCAGTTTAGACCCAACTCTAGTGGTGAAGGTCTGGACCGAAAACACCCAAAGAGTCTAGACCTGCTCTAACAACATCTTAGAGCTTGAGATTTGCATCAAAGTGGCTCTGGTATTTTCTATAACATTTCTCAAATAAAAGATATGCTGGTACAAATGCCTATCATAGAACTGTTATGGGAATCTGAAGATCTTCCCTGCCCCTGGGCCCTTTGCTAAAGTGGCTTAAGTGGCTCTGAAAACCTTCCCTGATTTGAAAGTATACTCTGCCCCCTAATAGGCTGAATGTGGTCATATGGAGCCTGTGGAGGGAGGCTTGTTCTTCAGGAATGCCCATGCCTTATTACTTTGAGATTGGGCAGTGGGTCAAGAGGGACATGACATTCTCTGATCCAGGTTTGTGCCCTGGTGTGCCCTGATGTGAGGTTTTGCTTTGGGGCTCACTTTGGAAAGAGTTGTGTGATTCCCAGATGAGACTCTGGGAAGCTGTTGAGCTCCCCCCTCCCTCCCCTTTGAAAAACCCAGATATTGGTGCTTCCCTCTCTGGTAACTGACTAGGTATGGATGTAATGGTCAGACGGTTGGAAGCCCGTCTGCTGATCTGTTTATTTGTCTGCTTATAATTTCTGCTTGTAATATATTTGTATTCTGTTTTTATCATCTGAAGTTCAGGGTGCTGACTTTTTCCCCCTGAACTAGGTAAATGATATATGCTTGATTGATTAAAGTAAGATTGTTAACCCATTTTGCGTTGCTTTCCTTTAGAAAAGCAGATCTAAGAACCTGTGCTAGCAGCCATCCTGGGTATGTTAGGGTGCTTGCTGATACAAGAATTGATCAGTTTCAGGGGAATTATATTTTTAAGTGATGTTACTATTGGAAACCTCAAAAAAAATAGAATGGAATCACGTCTACAGAATATATTCAAATTGGTCATGAGATAGTATATTTAGTATTTGTGATTGTCTTTCTGTGCAAATAGCCCTAAACACCAAAACAACTAAATTTAGATAAGTGCTATCAATTCTGTATTTATATGGATGAAAATGTTTTGTTGATCAATTAAATATTAACATACATTAAAAGTATATTTTGTATCTTCAGTGGTCTGGATTTTGTCAAGCTACCAATATTCACATGTATGTGTGTACGTGCACATATGAGTATATATGCAAGTACACATACACTTGCTTATGTATACATATGTGTGCATGCCCATGTGTGTATGCATGCACACATGCACATATATGTACATGTGCGTGCATGTATTTTTGTCTTAGTCACACATAAAATGGATTTAAATGAGGCAGAGTTGCACAAAGTCCTCATCCTCACTCTCTCTTCCAGAGTCATCAAAGTCCAGTGGCAAGACAAAAATCAATACCTTTAGTGGATGGTTTGGGGTACAAGAGATGACCTTGGCATCATAATGTTTAACCAAGCTCTAAGTGGTCCACAGTGCCTGCTTCAGTAACCTTTGGATCAAACTGTTTTCATCTACTTGTTCCACCAGGAAAGGTCTTCACATGCTTGGGGTAGACACCTCCTTAACTGGCCCACAGGTTTGAGACCCCTTGGTTACCCTCGACTTAGTTAACTTGTCTGCCAAAATGGTTTACCAGAGTGTGAACAGGCTACAGTTTCTTGGAGTCAGAGGAGATACTTGGGTGAATCAAATGGACAGCAAAGGTAGAAAGCAGCCCTGAAAAAGAACTTGGCAAGCCTTCACACCAGAGGTACTAGTCTTTCCTGAACACACTACAACCCTGCAATACGTATATATGTGTGTGAACATACACACATATGTGTATACATGTACCCATATGATATATATTCATGCAACACACATGTATTGTAATTACACATATGTGTGTATTATGTGTATATGATTACACATATATACATCGATATGTATGTATGTGTGCATATATGTGTGTGTTTAATTTCTTCGTTCCAATTGTGCTGACACACAAATTAGTTTAAGAAATATTTAGTTAATTCAAACTATTAAAAAAAAACAGGTTGAATTTGCTTGAAGAACAGATTCCTAATCAGCTTTTTATCATGATTAAAATGTAATTTAATTGACAGTGAGTGGTATTTAGTTAAATAGAAGAATCACATGAGTCCGTGCTGTGATATTGGAGTTTGTACTCCTGTCTCACTTAGCTGTTCCACAAGAACGATAGGTAGTGTCATTGTATTTTGAAGAGTCAAATGGAATGGTTGTGCTAGAGGTTGCATGGCAGTTGAAAAAAAGTCTTATTATGAGGTACTTCTCCTTATGGAGTTGAGGAGCCTCTGTTTTATCTATTATCTATGAGGATCTATTAAGAATGTGTAGAAAAGACTGAAAAAAGGGGATGAAAAGTTTTTGTGAGAACTGTCTTTATGACGTGTAGAAATATATAGAGAATTCCATGGATGTTCTATGAGGAGCTGGTTGTTTTCACTATATTTTGGATATAGTATTTCATGTGATGCCTGGTCAGAGGACAAAGAAAAAGAACTAACAGAACCAATTTCCCAAGAGACTGAATTTAACTCTTCTCTTGAAGAGAGATATGGATTTCATGAGAGACTTTAATCAGTTTTTAGCATGAACTGAATGGTGAAATTGGAATTTTTATGTGAAAGGTCATCCATGTTTGGCACCACAAAAAGATCTTCCATCTGCATGTGTATAGATCACTTTTCTCTTTCTTGGGGTAAAGGTGGTATCACAGGAAGAAATGATAGTCATAGTTTAGTAACTTTGGGTGTATAGATCTAGAATTTCTGGACAAATTCATAGCTCCACCAACAGCAGAGTTAGGTACTCTCTCCAACACCTTCAAACTTTGGGATTTTATCTAAAACAATCACCTTTGCCAATCTGATATGTGTGAAGTGGAACCTTGGAATTTTAAAATTTATCTACTAAGCATGCATTTGGAGAATTTTGTTTTGTTTTTTGTTTTTTTTGGAGGGGGAAAAATGGAGCAGTTGGGGTTGTGACTTGCCCAAGGTCACACAGCTAGTAAGTGTTAAGTGTCTGAGGCCAGATTTGAACTCAGGTCCTCCTGACTCCAGGGCAGGTATTCTGTTCACTGCACCACCTAGCTGCCTCAAGCATTTTTTTTTCATATGGCTACTAGGTAGCTTAGCTTTCTTCTTTAGAAAGCTGCTTATTCATATTCTTCGACCATTAATCAGTTGGGGAATTATTCTTATAAATTTGAATCAGTCTCATTCTTTTATTGGAGAAACTTGCTGCTGAAATTTCCAACCTTGTTATCTCTTTCCCTTCTAATTTTAGCAGAAATGGTTTTGTGTAAAAACATAAATTTTATGTAATAGAAATTGTCCAATTAATCTTCTTTGATTCTTTTTGATTCTTGTTTGGTCGTGGGAGGAAGTTGAGACACTTTGAGTTCCAGCCCCCATGGAAACCACAATTAGAGGGAAGATAGTAAGTAAATGATAGGGAAAATAAGGGGACACAAGGGAAGACTCAAAGTACCAAAGATTTCAGGAAGAAGAAAATTCAAAGACTTTGAACATAAACATAAAAATCAAACAGGAAAACAACAACAGAAGGAAGTATGGCCTCCAGAACTAATAAATGAGTTCAGATAGCTCTAAATAAATGTTTGGGAGGAGAAAAGGAAAAATGTACACCACTTAATGAGACAGAGGATTCTATGACATTTGAGGAGATCATGGAAACACAACAAGCTGTTACTTGATGACCTGAAAAAGAAATGAACATTAGGAGAGCAGAATTTATGTCTTACACAGCAAATGCAATTAACAGACTAGAAAAACTTGAATTCACAATGACAATTGAACAAAAACAAAAGAAAGAAAAAAAGATTGGGAATGTAAGTGCACAAAAGTGAGGGGCAAACTTGAAGCAAAAAATAGCAACATTAGAATAAAATCTGCTCACAATGCAAAATATTGAACTTGAAGAGAGGAAGCACAGAGACAAGCTAAGGATCATAGGTATATGTGTATATATATGTGTGTGTACATATACACACATATTAAAAACTTCCTTTTTAAAAAAAAAGCTCTTTGAGAGAATTCTTAGTAATTTTTAAGGATGTAAATGGATCTCAGGTTCAGAAAATTGAAAATAGGTACTTTCAAGTGTACAAAGCACTCTCCTCACCAAACATTGATACATAGTTGACACAAGTATTAATATCCCCATTTTATAGATGAGCAAGCTGAGGCCCATAGCTAGTAAGTATTCCAGTCATATTTGAATCTCAGCTTCCTGACTCTATCTCCAATCCTCTTTTACGAGACCATTTTATCTCTCCTCATGGAACTTATGGTCTGAGAGGGGACTAAACCACAAAGGCAAATAAATATATTGAGAAATATAACCAAAGCAAAATAAAGTTCCACATGAATATGATTTTGAAGTCACAATTGTTATGTTAAAGATTTTCTTTTTTTTCTTTTTTTTTAGCTTGAACTTCATAAATTGATTTTTAAAATTGATTTATTTATTTACTTTTAGTTTACGAGATTCAGTTCCACAATCCCTTGAGTTTCAAATTTTCTCCCCTCCCTCTTCCTTCCCCCCCACCATAGCAGCATGCAATCAAGTGTAGGATCTGCAAATACTTTCACATTGGACATCAGTCTGGTTGTATAGAAGGGTTGTAGCCAATGGAGTAAACAATGGGAAAAAAGAAAGAGAACCAAACATGGAAAAGAATGATAGCATGTAGATTGCTTCAGTCTCCATCTAAACTCTGTTCTTTTGAGATCTTTCTCTGAATGTAGGTATCTCCTTCCATCCTGAGACTTGTAGAGTTGTCTTATAACTGTGCGTTGCTGAGAAAAGTCCAGTTTATCAAAGCTGGTCATCACACATACGATGT
>CM053583.1:170312675-170370146 GCA_028627135.1 Pseudochirops cupreus | reverse complement strand
GATTGCTATGGCACTAAATATGTAATTTAATTTAGGTAAAATTGTCATTTTTATTATATTAACTTGACCCAGCCATGAGCAATTGATGTTTTTCCAATTAGTTAGATCTGATTTTATTTGTGTGAAAAGTGTTTTGTAGTTGTATTCCTAAAGGTAGTGGGTTTGTTTTGGCAGGTAGATTCCCAAATATTTCATAGTGTCTACGGTAACTTTAAATGGGTTCTCTTACTATCTCTTGCTGTTGGACTTCATTGGAAATATATAGGAATGCTGAGGATTTATGTGGGTTTATTTTATATCCTGCAACTTTGCTAAATTTATTTATTGTCTCAAGAAGTTTTTTACTTGATTCTCTAGGGTTTTCCAAGTATATCATCATATCATCTGCAAAGAGTGATAGCTTAGTCTCTTCTTTGCCTAATTTGATGCCTTTGATTTCTTTTTCTTCTCTAATTGCTACTGCTAACATTTCTAGTACCATATTGAATAAGAGGGGTGATAGTGGGACTCCTGATCTTGTTAGAAATGCTTCTAGTTTATCCCCATTACATAGAATACTTGCTGATGGCTTTAAGTAGATGCTACCTATTATTCTAAGGAAAATTCCATTTATTCCTATACTTTCTAGTGTTTTTAATAGGAATGAATGTTGTATTTTATCAAAAGCTTTTTCTGCACCTATTGAGATAATCATATGGTTTCTGCTAGTTTTATTGTTGATATGATCAATGATACTGATGGTTTTTCTAATATTGAACCATCCTTGCATTCCTGGAATAAATCCAACCTGATCAAAATGTATTATTCTTGTGATAAGTTGCTGAAGTCTTTTTGCTAATATTTTATTTAAAATTTTTGCATCTATATTCATGAGGGAGATTGGTCTACAATTTTCTTTCTCTGTTTTGTCTCTCCCTGCTTAAAGATTTTCTTAAAGTTTTAAAATATTTCTCCTCTCCTTCCATAACCGTGTTAGGCTTTTGAGTTTTTTTGGATGTTGTTGTTGTTGCTCAATCATTTTTATGTTTTGTCTGGCTTTTCTTGGTAGAGATAGTGGAGTGTGTTGCCATTTCCTTTTCCATTTCATTTTACATATGAGGAAATTAAAGCAAACAGGATTTTAAGTGACTTACCCAGAGTCACACAGCTAGTAAATGTCTGAGGCCAGATTTGAATTCGGGAAGAGGAGTCTTCCTGACTTCAGGTCTGGCACTTTGTCCATCACACCACTCTTAAATGTGTCATACTTTTATTTAAAGCATAGATTTAAATATCATATTCAACTTGGTTCATTACAATACAATTGCTTATATAAACCACAGTCTTTAGCGTTTGGGTCAGAATTTACTCAAGTGAGAGGCAGAAGTTGCATATTACTGCATATACTTTCAGAATTGGTTCATATCTTGGTTAGTTTTGCCAAAATAATTTTTTCTCCATTTTTATGTTTGCTAGTATAAGAGATGCGGAATAAAGGAGAAAGAAGTTATATTGGAAAATGTAGGTGATATAATTAATAGCACTTGTCTTAGTCTTTTTGAGCTACTTGTGGTAAATGGCATGAAATTCTCATCTAGTCTTAATTTCGATCAAAACACTTTCCAGTTTTCTTAATAATTCTTGTCACATGATGAGCTCTTTCTCCTCTAAATAATTTATTATTTAAACAGTTTGTTCAGAATTTTTATATACAGATAATTAAAAGAAAGTTAATCTAAGAAAAATCACTTTATGAGTCAGTTAAAATGTACTTCTCTGGTCTTTATTTTGCCTTAGGCTAGAACACTGGAAAGCTCATTGGGAAGCCTGAAGATCAGACTCAAGAAAGCTTCTCTCACATTTTCTTTGTCACCCTTGTCTTCAGTGACCCAGAACCACAAAGGTGACAAAACTAAGAAAAATATGGCATTAAATTGGGAATGGAAAAAAAAATCTGATTTTTTTTTCAGGCACATAGTATGTTCCAGAATGGCTGAGGAGATTGAGATCATCCAACTCCTTTAAAAAAACTTCATCTCCTGGCCCAGACAAATGATACCCCTGGGGACTGAATGAGCTTGTGGATAAGATTGATGACCTGCTGCCAGGAATTGTGGAGAATGTGATAAATACCAAACAACCGGAGATGGTCAGATGTTGTCCCAGTTTTCAAGCAGGGTGAAAAGGTGGATTCTGCAAAATAGAAACTGGTGATCTTGACACAAAGCCCTAGCAAAAAAAAAAGTACTTAGATGTGGAATCAAAGTTAATTGGAGCCAGCCTGGGTTCTTCAAGTACAGATCACGTCAGGCTAACCTCATTTCCATTTGCGACAGATTGAGGTGTGTCATAGACATTTGTATTTTAGGAAAGCATTTGACAATTTTTTTTGTATCTTTGTGAAAAAGATGGAAAACTGTGGGCTGCATAAGAGAACAGTTATATGCGTTTGCAGCTGATTGTATGACTGTGACCAGAAAGTTATAGTTAATGGATTATTAACCTGGAGAGAATACCCACTGGTATGCTACAGGACTCTGCCCTCAGGTCAACCTGGGTCAATGTTTTTATTCATTACTTGAAAGAAGATAGAGCAGGTTTGCTCTTCAAATATCAAAATAACACAAAGCTGGGTGGTCATTGTTAGGGTAAGGTTGAAACTGTGGGCTTCATCAGATGAGTGAAATATAGGGAATATAGAGTGAAAAGAAAAATGATTGGAGTGGGTGGATTTGTGGGGAGAGAGGCAGATGGGAATGATGTTGTAGAGTTGGTAGCTAGGTGGCACAGGGACAGAGCATTGGATTTGAAGCCAAGAGGACGTGAGTTCAAGTTTTATCTCTCTCACTTGCTAGTTGTATAACTCTGGGCAAGTCACTTAATCTCTTTCAGCCTCAGTTTCCTTATCTGTAAAGTGAAGATAATAATAGCATCCACTCTGCAAGGTTGTTTCAAGGATCAAATGAGATAATATATGCAAAGTGCTTTGCATACCTTAAAACATTAAACAAATGGTAGTAGTAGTAGTAGTAGTAGTAGTAGTAGTAGTAGAAGAAGAAGAAGAAGAAGAAGAAGAAGAAGAAGAAGAATCTACCTGAGAAATGATTTAATGTGGGAAGGGCAATGGAGAGGGAAGAAGGAAAATTGACCCTGAAGTGACCTAAGTGACTGCTGGAAGGATGGGTTTGCAATCAACAGAACTAAAGAAGCTTGGAAAGGAGGTAGGCTTAGCAGGGAAGTGAATGAATTCTGTTTTAAACTTTCTGAGTTTGGGATGTCTTTGGAACATCCAGATAAAGGTGTCTGGTTGGGAATGAGGCATTCTTTACATAGCAAAGTGAAATATACTGTGCTCCAAGATGTGCACAGTCCATACAACTCATGATATAGGTGAAGGGCAAAACCCAAGTTTGCTCACCCTATTGTGTCTGTAGTCCTTTGTGCTCTCTGGCTTTAGCTCCTATCTGCCATTAGTTCACCTCTGTTTAGTTTGTCCCAGATCTCTTCTTCTAGCCAGGAAGCATGGGCTTGGAATGGTTCTGTTTTTCTTCCAACTTGATAGCTTGGTCTAGAAACTCCTTTTCTTGATCTGGGGATTTTTAACCCCTGTCTTGCCATAGGCTTTCTATTGCTGCGACATGAGTCCACTTCCAGAGCAATATTGCTGTCTAGAAGGATTGCACATATACTTTTACACATTCCTATTCTAAAAAAGGTCATAGGCTCATGGGGGATATAACACGAATGGAAGGTTTCATCTAAAAGTCAGATGGAAAAGTCCCATGGTTTTTAGGGTGCATCAGCAAAGCAGATGGTGATGGCTCTTCTTTACACAATCATTTCCACTGATTTATCATATGTTTCTGATGTTGAACCATTTGATAGCTCCAAGGACTTGGATGAAAAGAATGTTCTTTACTGGGTCTTCAGTAATCATCACTGGATCACCTGAAGGAGCAATTGTCAGGCTGTATCTTCATAACATTTGCTTCCCAGGATGATGGCTAGAAGTTGGGAACAAGGGAGGACAGGGCTGTAAATTTTGCTATTCCTAATCTTTGGGGTTCATAGTCCCTAGCTGTTCCTATGGGGATCTGAGGGGAAATGATGGTCAAGATGGGTGAGTGGTTTGATTTCCCTGCCTTCTGCCTCTTCCTCAAGGTGCCTTGATGCTTCAGCTAGGCTGATATGCCCTGTTAGTGGCACTCAGGTATCATTCAATGGAGATAACTAATCCCTTCTCCACAGGAGTTGCTTCTTTGAATTTTTAAAGGCCAAGGCCAATGATATGCTTCAGATCTACACCAGTCATGACCCAATCAGTCATCCTTAACATGGAGTCAAGGCACTGTGGTTCAGTGGACAGCGTGCTAGATTTGGGATTAGAAAGATCTTGGTTCAAATCTGGCTTCAGATATTTACAACTATGTATGGACAAGTCACTTAATTGCCTAGCTTAATTTCTCACTTGTAAAATAATTTAAGCAACCAGTATTTACGAAGCACTTATTATGAGTCAAGCACTATGCTAGGCACTGGAAATATTGGAATTGTTTTGAGAATTGAATGATATAAGTGTTATAAAGAATTTTTTATAAACTCTAAAGGGCTACATAAGTAATAGATATTATTAATACTCCACCAGGGAATTGTGATCAAAAGTCCTTCACAAGATTTAACAGTCTGAGGAGAGATCACCAAGGCCAAAACAAAATCGACATCCTTTGCCTATGTTCAGTCAACCAGCTTTGCCCTGGTCTTGCCTCTAAAGGTGTCTACCCAAACCATTTCTGTTCAAAGCTTAAGTTTTTGCTTTCCTATTACATTGTGATGTTTTAAATTAACCAATGGACCAACGAGCATTTAGTAAGTTCGTGTTATGAGCCAAGCACCATGCTAAATGCTAGAATCAGCGTCTATTGTTGAGAAAACAGTTTTATGACTGCAAATTGATATGTTAAAAAGTAAAAATGTTGTGTAATTGAATTATATGTCTTAAAGTAGTATGCTCAATGACATAACACTTTGGTATGAGGCCTTGCTTCCTAAGAGAAATACCAGGTTTTGCCAAATGGCTGTCCAGCTTTTAAAGTAGAATTGAAGAATTTCAAATCCATGCACAGTGAGTATGTGGAAGGAATTCACAAATGTTACTCTGTCAGGAAGAAAACTAAGTTAATTCAGGGAGTGCTTGCCAAGAGTAATGAGCATCTCTGAGGAAACTTGATCAACAAATTAGAGCAGAAGAAAAGGCTTTAGAAAAATAAGACAGCTCCAATAATTTTCTCATAAAATGACACCAAACACATGCCACAGAGTATCCTGCTTCAAATGAATCATTGTGGAAAAAAAGATGAATGAGCATTAGAGACACCCTAACCTAAGATGCAGCCTGGGAACAAAGCCCATTAGTTTGTACCAACAATCCAAACCTCCCTGATGTTTAGGGTTCTTCCAGGATGGGACTAAGTGCACACCTGCCCTCTCTGGAGGTGGGGATAGCGTTGAATTGACATCAAAGCAGAGTGCTCTGGACAGATGCAGACTGGGACAGAGTCCTTAACCTTTCCCATCCTTTTGCACACAACTTTCTTGGTCCAAAGAGTTCTCCAAATGACTCCAATTTCTTAGGAGCATGGCTTGGAATTTCCTCCCCGCTTACACACACAAAGTACTTTGGCAACCGACTATCCCCTTCAGTCCACTGCTAAAGCCATCCTTGGTCTGGCAAAGACACTAGGAGCTCTGGTAGCCAAGGATTACCTGGAAAGTATGCATTCAAAACGCCACAAATGCAAAAACAGATCTTTCTTTTTTTCCACATAGAAAAGAGTCATTCTGAGCAGCAATCAGTTCCATACATGGAACAATCACCAATGAAGAAAAATATAATGGTTGTTAATGCTCTTGTCTTAGGTTGATCAGTATTGGTAAACTAGAGTCAGGAAGATATTTTTCTCTCCTGGATTAGTTTTAGACAGTGGAGTATGTTACAAGAGAGATCTGGTTTCTTCTGAAGAATCTGGCATTGGCTTCTCTCCAAATATTGTTTATATAGCCCAATCATGTAGTCAGTGCAGGACCACAGCCCTCTTGTGCCTCTTAAAGGAGATCTTTTGGCATTCTTTGGTATCCTATTTATTTATCATCCATGCTAAAGGAAAAGCTGTCCCAGGCCACCTGCTGTTTCACAGGAAAGCCACAATTTTGACAAGTGGTTATTAAATACAGACTTTTGGTTATTTATAATATGAAATCTATGCTAAGAAAAGCAGATGTCTATCTAGTGGTTACTGTTTCCTAAATAGGTTTCTCTATAGATAGATGATAGACACAGATGTATATCTATATATGTAAAAATGTGTGTATGTATATTATATGTATGTATATATGCACATATGAATTAGGATCAATTTCACATTTCAGCTTTAGCTATTCACATTTGGAGAAAAATTTAGGAAGCCCAGAATCAGTTTAGCATGAGCTTGCATACGTGGGCATTGGAAAATTCTAGGAGCATATTTTGTTTTTCAACTTAATTCTTTTTCATACCGTATACATTCCTTTTGCAGTCATTAAGCAATGTGGGTGTCATCTGGTGACCCAAATCATTCCCCTTGCTTCCCACACTTTTCACAGGACATTCTACCCTCAATAAAGAATGTGACTTTTCCAAGAGATTTTAGTTCAAAATCCTTTTTCTTTTTCCCTTAGAAATTCTTTGTATTGTTCAACCTAGTTGGTATCTAAAAAACCACTGACTTCCTCTCTTTCAAGATGCTTAAGGGTTCTTCCAGGAAGCTTATTCTGGACCTCATTAACAGATCAAAAAGCAACATGAGGGGAGGAGAAGAGTCTTTTCTCAATTCTCAAACTTAACTATTCTACCCAAAAATTTAATTAGTAAAAACTTAACAATCCTGCTCAGTGTAACACAAAGGCACAATCATAAAGATAATAAGATTTATCACCTGTACTTTTCTAGAAATTCTTCATATATTCTCCTTTTCATCTTTTTGGGCTGTGATGTGTACTAAAGGGAAAATAGGCTTGAGAGAGAGAAAGACCCGGGTTCAGATTTGGCCTCAGACCCATGTGGGCTCTGTGATTTCAAGTAAGTTGATTAAATTTTTAGTACTCCCCAAAATTCTCTAAGACTAGGGATTCCAAACTGGTTGTGAACTATCATCATTTAGGGAGGGAGTGTCCTATATTGATGATATCACAGATTCAGTTAAAAATATTTCATTCTAACAGGAATTCTCTCTTAAATATGACCTGAGCAACTAGCTCCTCATGATATAGTGGACACTGAATAAATATTCTTAATAGTATGATAACTTATTCTATGTCAAATCAGTCCTTGAACTTCACTATTCAATTAGTTACTCATGCAAGACACATAATATTTAACAGTTGTTGGATTTTTTTTCTAAAATAATCACAATTTGCCATTCGGAGGATATTGCCTCTTTCCCATGAACTTTTACATTAGAACATTTTGTGACTAGCCTCCTTTATCATGCTATACATAAAGAATATAATTACCAGTTTGAACTTGAAAGAAAATTACATTTCCTTCACTAGCACACATTTTTCCATTGACTCCTATAGTGACTGATTTTAGAGCAATAATTTAGAACAACAATTTCTGTTCATGGTTATGACTTTTTTTTTTGCAGGAATTCCTATTTCTTTATGTGTGACTTGTAAGAGAATCTCCTTCAACTAAGACATTTTCCCCATCTCCAGTGTTTCCCATGTCTTGTATTGATTCATTGCTCAATTGCTCAAAACATGATTTAATGTACCATTTTTTATTTAAAAACTAAACACAGGATATAAACACAAGATGCATTGTGGTTTTTTGTGAAGTAACACTCTCAATTATATATCACTGTTTAAGAGATAATATGCATTCATATCTAATGTGAAGGAGATAATTGATCACATTATTTAATAAGTGAAAAATAACAGTAAGGCATAAACCCAAACCATCAATGAGTTCCCCTCTGCCTGTCTCTCTCTCTCTCTCTCTCTCTCTCTCTCTCTCTCTCTTTCTCTCTCTCTGTCTCTCTCTTCCCCTCTCTCTCTCTTTCTGTCTCTGTCTCTCTGTCTCTGTCTCTCTCTCAGGTTTTTAAGTTGTACAATTATTCCAGAAAGCATAATTCATAATGAAAAAAGTGAAGCTTTGTTACAGAATGAGAAGTTAAACTAAAAGGATATACTGTACTACATGTTTCTAGAATATTTTTTTTAAGTATTCCCATGTACCATCTTCCTTAGAAAGAAAAGATGATGGAAAATAGAAGTCAGGGAAAATGAAACAGGGGAGAAAGAGAAAGACAGAGACAGAGAGAGACAGAGAGACAGAGAGAGACAGACACGGAGACAGAGACAGAGGCAGACACACACATAAACAGAGACACAGAGACAAGGCAGAGATACACAAGGAGACAGAGAGAGAGAGAGACAGAAAAGTTAAGAAAAAAGAGAGGAAAACAGAGTTCTAGGGATAGAGTGAATAAAGAAAAGGGGACAGGAGAAAGAGAGAAACAGATATTTCAGGAAAGAGAGATTTCTCTTGTAAGTCAGTGCCGTCACAGTGCAGCTATTGGCAGGAAAGCCATTCCCTGGCTAGCCTCATTCCTTTTACAGACTCAGCTTGTCTTCTGGTATCCCTAGAAATTAGGAGTTAGTGAGATCAGGGTTATCTTTCCCCAGAGGGAAGGAACTTGAGACCTTCGAAAATGAAGAGAGGAAGGCCTCTTGGGCCCAGCCTTCGATGAGTTGAAGGCACTGTGTACCTGCAGATGAGTTTAACAGTTGGGTCTACTCGGCAACAGAAAACTTGCCTTCACCGTGATGCAGGTGGAGTGGCTGGAAGGCCTGGGGATTGAGAGGGTCTTAGTAATAGAAGCTTGTACTGACAAGGAGTTGGCTCAGCACAGCACTTATCTTACAGCTAATCCAGACTGTCATGGACCTATCCTATTGGAACGAGAGTGGCAGGATCATCTGACAAGAGGGAAGGCTCAGGGTGTGCTTCAAGTTTTAAGTATTCCATGGCTCAAGCCTTCAATTCCATTAGTCTCTGGACATATCCAAAAGCCACTTTGTGGTAACTCATCATGCCAGAAGAATCCAGATTCCCTTTAGTTTTCCTAAACTTAATAGCCAGGAATGAGCTATTAACTGAGGCTCATAACTAAAATTAATATGGGGTATGGATAAGCAAGACTCTGGGGGAGTCATTATCTGTCTTCCAGATGCAGGGGGTGAGGAAAGTATGGGAGTAACTAGTTGTGCATCTTAAAATATTCATATTCTTTTGGCCTTGGGCCAGGTCCTGACTAATAATTTTGAAATGCTGAGGACAGAAGTTAAACAGCCATCGAGATCCAGGTCCACCAGGGAGCCCTTGATCAGCAAGCAGCAGACCAGCAGTGAGGAAAGCTATGAAACATGAAGCCAGTCCAATGGAAGGAAGTCCAATGGATCCTTGCCTATTGTAGGCACTAACAGAGGAAGAGAGGATGGAAAAGTTTAGAGAAGAACAAAGCCCATGGAGTGATGGTGAGTGGAGAAAAAACTCATTCTCCTTGAGGGAGAACCAATGGTGTGGGGACTTAGAGGAATCTTCTGGATGACTCAGGCATCTCATGAAGTAATAGGCACCTATTTGAGATCTGTGAATGAGCTAGGCACTTTGATGTTTGAGAAGTCAATGAGAAAATGATGGTAGAGGGAGGTTAAGTACACAGAAAAGAAAAATGGCAGAAGAAAAGTTATCCCTGATAGAATTTGAAGGTATTTGAAGATCACCAAGCATTCTACCCTATAATTATCATAGGCTCACCCATCTGGACCTGGATGGGGTCTCAGAGGTCAATCATCTCATTTTATAGATTAAAAAAACTGAGGCCCAATGTCACTCATGAGCATGAACACTGGGATGTGAATCCAGATCCTTTGACAAGAGCCTATGCTCTTCCATTGTTGTTGGTCATCAGCCATTTCAATTGTGTTTGACTTTTTGTGACCCTATTTGGGGTTTTCTTGGCAGAGATACTTGAGTGGTTTGCCATTTCCTCCTTCAACTCATTTTACAGATGAGGAAACTGAGGCAAACAGGGTTAAGAGACTTGCCCAGGGTCACACAGCTAGTAAGAATCTGAGGCCAGATTTGGATTTAGGAAGATGAGTCTCCTGACTCCGGGTCTGGTGGACTACGCACTGTAGTGCCACCCAGCTGTCCTCTTCCTGTGGTACTACAATGTTATACATTTATTTGCAAGGAGAACTAAAGAGCATATCTCTTATTTTGCTATCAATTATATTTTATTTTCTAAAGGAAAGATGGTTTTTAAAAAAGCAAGCGTCAAGAGAAAAAAAAACAGCATTTTTATTTTGAGTCACTGATTTCAGTGGTTTGCAAATGGAAGAAGATATTCTGGGCTGCTTTCAGGCTTCAGTGTTGGAGTATTGCAACATTTAGGAAGTGCTTCTGCCCAAGCTATAATGCAGATCATGCATGAGACAGGAAGATTGAATTTCCAATCCTGTGAGATGTAAGGATGTGAGGAGGTCATGGCAGTACACTTGTGAGACACCGTATCAGACAACAGTCACAGCTGGAAGCACATGAGTAGAGGGAGACATTAAGAACACATAGCTTCACCTGTGGATGGAAGCGAGCTAGAGGCAGTGCCCTAAAGTGATGCTGACTGTGCTGTTTAGAGACAGGCATTTGCTTTAGTACTCACAGACACTGGAAACCAAAACAGCTGCTCACCAGAATGAAGGCCTACCCCGAGCAAGGAAATAAATCAAAATGCCACAGGATTAAATACAAGAAAGAGAACCAATCAGTCACCACTGACCTAAAATAAAAATAGACCAATTTTCTAAACAGCCCTGCTCTGCTGTGGGCTGGGGAGTCGGGGCTCTGATTTCAGCTTTGGCCCTTCCCCTCTACATTCTGGTTTGAAAATTTACATTTCAGCTCCCAAATCACTGGAGAGAGATCTGAAGGAAGAATTTCCCATCTTGAGCCATGCCATCTCTCTCTTTTCTCTTTCTTTCTCTACTTCTTTTTCCTACTCAACTGGTAGTTAAAAGACCCTTTTCAAAGCTGTTGACATTCTAACAGCAAATCCCCATCTCCATGCACTATTATGTCAGATAATTCAAAGAGAAAAATACACACACAAACCAAAAAGGGAATGAGCACTTTTAAAGCTATATTCTAAGCACTTTACAAATATTATCTCATTTGAGACCTAAAGGATGATCCAAATAATTTGGGTAGATCAGGATTTTGCCTGAAATTTTCATATGGTTGCTTCCATCTATTATTCCACACTTAGTGAAGTGAACTTGTCTCATCAAGCTCCAATGTCAGTAAATTCAAATTTCACTAATATTGAAGTGCCTACTACATACAATGCACTGATAATTCTGGGGGGACATTTATATAATAAATACAATAAAATAGGTATTCTAATCATACTATTAAACATATACAATGAAAGTTGTAAATGCTTTGCGAATCTTGAAGAACTATATAAATTTCGGTTAAAATAATGATGTTGATAATGTCATTTTATATAATTTATCATAATATTAATTATCACCATCCTCATATAAGGTGTCTGTCCTCAAGGACATTGCTGTCTAGGAGGGAAAAATAGGGTACAGTGAAAAAAAGCACAGATTCTGAAGTCAGAGAACCCGTGTACAAATTCTGCCTGCCTCGTTACCTATGTGACTTTGGGCTTCAGTTATCCCATCTGTGAAATGAGGGCAGTGGACTAGATGACCTTGAGGTCACTTCCAATTGTACTTCTAGGATTCTAGAGCCTATTTCCATTTCAGTTAAACGTAGAAAGTGGCCCCCTACTGAGTTAGAACAACAACAACCAAAAAAAGCAAGAAACATTTTCTCTGTAGGAGAGAACAGGAATTATCAAAAAGATGATTGTGGCAAGAAATTATCTTAGGTAGAAGGATTTTGAAAAAGAAGCATGAAACTAGATTACTAGAAAAAAGAGTGAGGGAGGAAGTTTTAATAAAGGAAAGAAGTGAGGCCCATGAGTCATGAGAAGAAATAAAGAGGAGGAATGGAATTTCTGAGGGAAGAAGGGAAGCCTTTGTTCTTATTTCCCTCCCCATCGCAAGACAAACAGGTTATTTTTCAAAAATGATAATAACTAAGAAAAAAACAGAATTCAGAGAGAGGAGAAGTGCAGAAAAGCAAGGTATTCCAAGAACAGAAAAAAGGCGTGTATTAATACCCTAGACTGAAATCTTAGTGCATTTGTTTGATAGTTAATTAATTTTCCCAAACTACTCTCCCTGCACTAAGACAATATTTGGAGAATTGAATTTTTTCTGAATTTTTTAAATAAACAGAAGTGCATAATAATGAATTACTTGGTTTTTTTGTACCTTGTGAGCTAGTCTTTATTTTTCTCATTGCTTCAAAGTTATAGCTATTGTTCGGCTTGGGAAGATTGCTAGAATGGTATAGTAGCTGCAAAACTGGACTAGAAGCCAGGAGATAACATTATTTTAGACTCTGATGTTTTCTTCTTGTGTGACTTAAGACAAGGCCGTTCATCTCTCTGACACTTCATTTTCTCATCTATGAAATGGATGGGCATGGACGAGATGTTCAAATCCTATTTGGTTCTAACGGTCTACAACTCTGTTCCATGTTATTCTTCAGTGAAATTAGTATTATTTAATTTCCAGGGTTATTTTAAAAAAAATACTTTTGTCTCATCCACGTTACATTAAAAGATTAAATTTATACCTACTGTTGTATATGTGTGTATGTATGTGTGTGTATATATATATATACATATATATATATATACACCTATAATAAAAATTTAAACCTAGTTATTGGTAGAAAATATTAAAACTAAATCCTCACTTAGAAAAAAACAACTCATAGTTTATTCATTTCAGTATTGAATTAAAGCAACTTACTTAAACCCTGATATACCCATTTTACTCAGGTTGTTAAAGACACAAGTTTCCAGCTTTAAAGTTTTTTCTTTCAAGGTTTAAAGCTCTTTTGTAATGAACAATGATTGCCATGGCCAAATATTTATTTTTTCATAGCAGAAGTAACTGGAATATTTTTAGATATTTTGCCCCTCTTTTGTTGTCATTTGGTCCTTTCAATCATGCCCAACTCTTTGTGACCCCTTTTGGAGTTTTCTTGGCAAAGATATTGGAGTGTTTTGCCATTTCCTTCTTCAGTTCATTTTTACAAATGAGGAAACTGAGGCAAACAGGGTAAATGATTTTTCCAGGGTCATATACGTAGTAAGTTCCCGAGGTCAGATTGGAGCTCAGGAATATGAATCTTTCTGACTCCAGGAAGACTCCAGGTCTGCCACTAGCTGGGCCATTGCCTCTCTTTATTTGCCTGGAATGGACCTTGAAAGCAGATAATGTCTACTTGAGCCCTAGTGTGATGGGGCTTCATTTTTTTTTTTTTGGACGGTGGAGGGCAGGGCAATTGGGGTTAAGTGACTTGTCCAAGGTTGCACAGCTAGTTAAGTGTTAAATGTCTGAGGCCGTATTTGAACTCAGATCCTTCTGACTCCAGGGCCGGTGCTCACTGTGACACCTAGCCATCCCTGGGGCTTCATCTTTATTGACATTACTTTCTAAAGCTTAGAATCACCTGCAGAACAGGAGACAAATGGTGTAGGATTTTTTGGAGGATATCCATGGATAGCCCACATTTTTATCCCTGTAAGACTAGAACATGAAGAAGATAACAGAGCATTGGTTAGACCATAATCATGGGGTCCAGGCATAGAGTCATTAGTTAATAAGTGTTTGCTTAATTAATACATTCACGGTAGAAAAATATCTAGCATTTCCTGTGAAGACAACATATCTTTTTAAGCCTTCTTTCCTCTGGAGTCTGAGAGACAGCGACTGAGACAAGGATGGGTCAACAAACATTTATTAAGTGCTTATTCTGTGTCAACAAGGGGCTAAGCACTGGGAATACACACAGAAGCAAAAAGAAAGTAGGTCCCTGCCCTCCCAGAGTTTGCATTCTAATGGTAGGAGACAATACTTGAAAGGAAGCTGAAAAGGGTGGGGGAAGGGAAGGCGCCCATCTAGAAGTGTCTGGAGCTGGTCAAAGAGGAGTGAAAGTGTGAATGTGTCTGGTTCTTCCTTAAAATGGAAGTTGTGGGAAGAATTGACTAATTAGAGAAAGGAGCCAAGTGAATGGCGAAAACAGAAACATAATTCAGTCAATCAAGATGCATTTCTTATGTCCCTAAGTTCCAAGCCCTGTAGATGCTGGTGAAACAAAACCAGAAATGAAATGGACGCTGTCCTTAAGTTTTCATTTTGTCAAAGGAAACAACTTGGGTACATATGTTGGAAATATATAGTTAGTCAAGAAATATTTATTAAGCTCTTTTTATATGCTACATTGTGATCAGTGCTGGGGCAAAAGACAGTCCCTGACCTCAAGGAAAAATGAGATAGATACAGAATCAATTAGGGGTAGTGTCAGAGGGAAGACACTAAGATTAAAGTGGATTGGGATAGACTTCTTGCAGAAGGGGAAGCCAAGGAAGTCAGAAGCTGTTAACAAGTTTGTTCTTCCATCCAGCCAAAATTTCTCTCTCTCTCTCTCTCTCTCTCTCTCTCTCTCTCTCTCTCTTTCTCTCTCCTGCTCTTTGTTGACTTTTCCACAGGAAAACCCTTCAAATAATTGAAGACAACTGCCATATTCCCCTCCTCAACTACATTTACAGCTTCTCTTTGCCAGGCTAAATATTCCAAGTTGCTTGAACTCTTCCTCATATGGCAATTTCTCCAACCCTCTTACCAAATTGGTCCTCCTCTTCTGGATGTACTCCAGCCTATCTCTCCTATCTCAGTCTTTCCTAAAATATTATGCCCAGAATGAAGCACAGTAGTTTAGATGAAGTATGAACAGAGTAGAACATGGTGAAGGGATTATACCCTATATCCTGGACCCTATCACTTCCTTAATGCAGCCTCTGATAGTCATAGTTTTATTGGCATCTTATTGTTGACTCAAACTGAACTTGGAAATCACTAAAACCCTCCTGAGCTTTTTCACAGGAATTGTCAAGCCGTGTCTCTTCTACCTTGTACTTAAGATTTTGAATTTTTGAACCCTACATTTGGCCTTGGTGTATTTTTTCTTTTCAAATATGATCAATTATTGCAGCTCATTGAAACCTTTTGTCAAGTTCAGCTAATGGAATTTTTTGAATACAATGATATTCTAGAAATGTCGCTGATTAACTAAATCCCTTGTCACAGTATGAGAAAAATAACCCAGAGATCTCCATCTTGCTAAGTAACCATTTAAAAGATATAGTCTCCATCTTTCTTTTTTTTTCTCTTCTGTCTTTCAGTTGTCCTGCAAGAATGTTATTCCTACCAAGTTTAAGCCCCTTAGCATCTGGAAATGCCATCTGCCTACTGCTGTTCCAATATGTATTTTTGACAAATTGTCTTGTAATTGATTCTTCTCCACTCCCCACCTCCTCCCACCCCTCGCCTTTAACTTCTCAGAGCATACGTGGAAAGAAGCAGAAAGTCAATAGCACAAAATTTTTTGTTCCAGAAACATGGATTAGGGAAATTTGGCCTGGCATGTAACTTGTAATAACCTACAAATATTCTTTTTTCGGGGACAAATCATTGCTTCTTCATAATCAATATAATATCCTAGTCTTAGCGTGTATAGAAGACAGTCAAAATATCCAAAAGCTGAAAGTTACACATTATTCATGATGACAATTTCCATTCACAACATGCAAAAGATCAGCAGTTTCTTCAAAATCCATAGGTTTGCTTAGCTCAGCAGAATCCTCAATTTTAGGTAAAGTCTACATGCTCTTCGACCACGTTCTCTTCACTGTGACAGTTAATTCTCCTAGATTTCTTACATTTTATCTCTGAGAAGTCCTTCCCCTATGTCCTTTTTCTCTACCCATAGACATTTCCTCCAATCATTTCTTTTTCTCTCTATTCTGAATTTTTTTCAATAGGAAAAAAAAAAAACTTCAATCCCCTGTCTTTTCTTATGCTTCACAAGATAATGAATGAGTGTAGTGACTTTTTTGTTGTTTGCTTTTTTTTTTTTTTTGTTATGGAAATCCTATGGCTCAGTTCACAAAATTATGTCTCTATGTGGAACAATGCAGGTAAACCAAACAGATTCTTATTTCAACACCTTGCATTATTTAGATTACTTCTCTGACTTACTCGAGATTGGTCAGTAGCCTCATCTGTGATTTGAGGGCATTGCCTTAAAGTACATCTAAGGTCCCTTTCAGCTCTGAATCATATGAATTACTCTTTGGACTACAGGTTATAGATCTGAGGCATTTGTATAGGGTTTTTGAACATCATTTTCCCTGTATCAGGAATATTCCCACTTTGCCTGTTGAAATTCTATCCATTTTTTAAAACAAGTCTAAAGAAGTCATTTTTTACAAGAAGCCTTCACTAATTCCCAGTTGGTAACAATTTCCTCTCTCAGACTCAAGTAACATTTTGCACACATCTTTTGAATGCATTGATAATGTTTTATTTCGTATTTATACTTGTGAGTGCCATCTTTCCTTCCCCCCATTAGACTCTAAGCTTTATGAGGAAAAAAAAAAAACAACATGGCTTATCTAGATTTCATAATTCCCCTAAGCAGCTATCCAGTAAAATACCCGGTACACAATAAGGGATTAATAGATGTGAATTTTGTAGTTAAATAAGTGACTGTCACATCTTCCCTAAGATGAAATGTTGATTATTTGCATGGGGATGCAGTTTTAAAAATCTGGACTTGAACATGTTTCATCTTATTTATCCTTTCCAATAGCATATATCTTGGTCTCCTTGACAAAATATAAACTAGGGTAGGAGGAAGGGAAAGAGGGAAGGGAATAAGCATTTTTATAGTACCTACTACATGCCAGGAATTGTGCTAGGTACTTTATTTTTTTTACAAATATTAACTCATTTGATCCTCACAATGACCCTGCTAAGTAAATGTTATTATTCTCCTTTTCACGGATGAGGAAAATGAGGCAAAGATTAAGTGACTTGCCCACGGTAACACAGCTGATAAGTGTCTGAGACAGGATTTGAAACCAGATCATCCTGAATTCACGCCTAATACTTTATCTGTTGTGCCACCAGCTGCCAGTCAGTAAAACCTTCAGTGGTCCTGTCTTAAGGCAACAGAAAAGGAAGTTAATACTGATAGAATTAAGGATGCTAAAGAGAATATAAAGGAATGAGACAGACAAAGAGAGACAGACAGAAGCAAGAGACAGAGAAAGAGGGAGGGGGGGATGTGATGTGACTATAATCTGTTCTTCTTATAGAAAGAACAACGTCAGGATATTTTCATTGACTGTGATTCTAGTGTCAAATACACAGAAGCATATATTTGGAATGAAAGGAGAACTTGACTCCCTTGTTCCATCCTCAATAGAGTAAAATAATTTCTTTGAAACAATCTGATGCATTCTTTGAAATATTTAAAAAACAATTAAAATCACCAGTCCTTGAAGTGCCCTGTAAATTTCAATGTATAATATACTCACTCATGCTCAGGAAGAAATGAAAAACAGGGCAGTATAGAGAAAAGAACCTTGAACTGGAAATATGGAGATCTCAATTTTCATCCCGGCCCTGTTACTAACTAGCTTAAGGACCATAGGCACAAAATCACAGGATCTCAGAGGTAGAAGGACCTCAGGGGCCATCTGCCCTAACTTATTCTTGTGTAAGAATTTTATCTTAGTAGCACAGTGAATTGGACCCAGAGTCAGCAAGTCCTGAGTTCAAATCTGACCCCAGACACTTACTAGCTCTGTGACCCTGGGCAAGTCATTTTACCCTGTTTGCTTCAGCTTCCTCATCTGTAAAATGAGCTGGAGAAGGAAATGGCAAACCAGTTTAGAATGTTTCTCCCCAGACCCCAAAAAAATTCAAATGGGAGTCATGAAACATCAGACAGACACTCAACAACAAAAAGAATCTTATCCACAAACTTAGTATGAGGTCATCCAATCAAAACTTTAAGCAGTTTAGTGAGGAGAAACCCACCTCCCTCAGAGATAACTAATTCCATTTTTGTTCAGCACTAATTTGAAATCTGCCTTTCCTTCACTTCCATCTACTATTTCTAGTTCCCTATCTGGGTCCAAACACATAAAGTCTATTCTTTTTTTCCCCATGGTAACCTTTAAGCTACTTAAAGACAGCATTTCTCAAGTCTTTTCCAAGCTAAACATCTCCCATTCCTTTCACTTGATCCTCATACATTATGATATGTAGTCCCTTCATCATCCTGGTCATTTCCTGCTGGATAGGTTCCAGCCTCTCAATGTTCTTCCTAAAATGTGTCACCCAAAACTAAACCTTAATAGAGCTCAAAATAATAGGTCTTCGGTCAAATTCTCCCTGGGAGTCTCAGCTCCTTAACCACATAGTGAAACAATTGGATGAGAAAATCTCCTGGGCACTTTCTAGATCCTTACTTCTATGTTCCTCCAGTCCGACTCAGATCACCAGAAAACTCTAAGAAGTATTCCCATATTAGCGAATTTCTTGGGATGAAAAACGAAAAAAAAAAAAGGATGAAAGCATGAGAAAACAACAAAAGGGGAGAATAAACAAATTGTGCAAGCATTGGTGCTTAATCAACTTTTCCTGGAATAACTTGGGGTTGACTGTAAATTGCATGTGGGTGGCCATACCACAAATGAAGAATGCAATTAATGATAAAAAGTATACATGACCTCATAATGGTTTTCAGAATACTTATCTTGAAGCTTGTCTTTTGTATTTCTTGGCTTCTTGTAATAATATTTCCTTCTTTCCTCCATGAAGAATAAAACTTATACTGAGAGCAGTGACATCATTTGCAAAGATGACATTTCATGAAATCCAGTATAAAATTAGTATCTCAGAATTTACTGTTGTGTTAAAAAAAAAACACCACAGTTTGATAATCTGTCTGAATGTTCATTTAGCCCTACAATACATATCAAACTCTTTCTCTTTATCATGAAAGCTTGATGATCCACAACTCTTTAATAAAATTTCATACAAATGCCCTTTTGAAATGAAGGGCACTTCCTGACATAACCCAACCCTAATAAAATCTCCATTGAAACAAAGGAAAATAATGGAGCAAAACCAATTATTGGTGACTTCTCCTCTGTGGATGTAGCATAAATTACTGTGAATGTGGCATAAATCTCTCACCTTTTAAGAGAGAATTCCATATAATTATATGTTCTTTGGGTCCAAGATTTCCACTGGCTGTTTCCCTGCTCCTGATTTTGGCTTCCTTCAAATTCTAGCTAAAGTCTCACCTTCTGCAAGGTTTTCCCAACTTCCCTTCTTGCTAGCGCCTTACCTCTGAGACTCCATCAATTTATCCTGTTTATCCAGCTTGTACATAATTGTTTGCCCCTTGCTTTCCCTGTTAGATTGTGAACTCCTTGAAGGAGAGAAATGATTTTGTCTTTCTTTATATCCACAACTCTGAGCACAGTGCCTGGCAAACAGTAGGTGCTTAGTAAATGTTGACTTGAGATGATTATAATTCCTCCGAGACTTGACTTCCTTTTGGTATTCCTTTCATTTACATTATTACAGTCACGGTGCTCACTGTGTTTGTGTTTCTGTTTGCTGCACTCTGCCTCAGGTCATACAAATTATCCCAGTTATTTTCTGAATTCTTCATTCTCAGATTTTATCATAGTGCAATAATATTTACTAGAGGGCAAAGACTGTCCACTTGTGTATTTATATCCCAGTGCCTCTATTTAGAGCCAGAATGAATCAATGAGGCCATCTAGACCAACCCCCTCATTTTTACAAATGGGGAAACAGAGGCTCAGGGATATTGGGTTGGAGACAGGATTTATACAGAGTTTTTATGAATTCAGAGCTTTCCACTGCACCTTCTTGGGTGCTTAACAAATGTTTGTTGATTGATAAATTAAGAGCTCTTTGATAAATATTTATTAATAGACAGTTGGTTGAATGAGGAACATGGGGAAAGTAAAATCTGTGTTTGAATCCTGACTCAGACACTTTGTGACCCTGGGCAAAACACATAACCTCTCTGTGTACCAATTTCTTCATCTGTAAAGCTGAAATAATATTATCATTTACCTGAAAGAGGAGGATTGAGTGGGTTAACCAATGTAAAACATTTTGCAAATTTTAAAGAGTCAGAGAAATGCCAGCTCTCATTATTGTTGCTGCTAGTAGCAGCGGTTGTGGTTCAGTCATTTTCAGTAATTTCTGACTCTTCTTGACCCCATTTGGGGTTTTCTTGGCAGAGACACCAGAGCGGTCTGCCATTTCCTTGCCCATTTGACAGATGAGGAAACTGAGGTAAGCAAGGTTGAATGACTTGCTCAAGGTCACACATCTAGTTAAGTGTCTGAAGCTGGATTTGAACTCAAGTCTTCCTGACTCCAGGCCCAGCAGTCTATTCACTGCACTGCCAAGTTGCCTAATAATACTGACATTATTTGCCTATTAAAATCCTCCTCCTTTTTCCAACTACAGATCTGTGTGAGGTCAGTTTTCTTGATATACTGCAACCAAACATATAGAAACAGATTGAATGCAGAAGCAACTATGAGAACCCAGCTGTCTTCTGTTAAGCCAAACATTAAAGGGATTTGCAGAAATATGTAATACAATGCCACTCTTCTCACTAAAATTCTTGTTTTAAAAAAAATAGCTACTTCTCATAAAAAGATTTTATTTATCTTAACATGAGTTTATTATTATTTTAAAATGAATTAATAATAAATATTTAAAAATGTGTCTGTTTTAATTTCTAGTATGATTGATATTGATAAATATGACCATCTGTTGATCTGTATTGATAGACATAACCAGCTATGCTGCTCAAGAGAGCAGATCTTCAGGGTGAGCATTTACACCTCAGAAAATAAAACAAATAAAAATTTGGCTTATTTTGTTGATGGTTATTTAGACTTAATAAAAAGGTGGATAAAATGTTAGCAATGCAGATTAAACTTAAAAATAAATTTTGATCACTTTTTTTTTTTGGAAAGCCGGTTGTTAAACATTTGCCAGGATCTCTCTAGAAATAATCTAGATAAACAAAAAGTTTTTGAGGATCTCCAAAATTTTTTTAGAAGTATAAAGGAGTCCAAAGATTAAAAAAAAAGTTTTAGAACTATTACTCTCGATTATCCACTGTCTCCCACAAATTTATTTTCCAACTGTATTTTGTTTCTGAGCTGTGTGTGACTTTGTTCTAATTGTGTTCAGGATTCTGGGCATGTACCGTTGCCCTCTGCTGGATAGCCACAGATTACACTCAGTTCTGGCCAGAGTATCGTGTTCTTTTTAATTTGCATAGACAAAAAAATATTATACTCATAAATGATCATATTAATATCTTGTGTTATTTTCTCTAGAAGCTAAATGCAAATTAAATCAGTGATAAGACTTTCTTAATTCTCTGCTTTAAGGGACCAAGCATGTGAGCATAGTATAGTTAGTTGCTCTCTTTTAAATGCACAAGTGCAAATATAGATTATTATTTCAGATTCCCCAGTCTGTGATCAACTGCAGCTGATGATTTTTTGCCTTTATAAAGTGAAAATTTAAATAGCCACAATTATAGACTTGCTTTCAGTCTGAATTTGTACTCCATCCATTTCATATTAAAATTAAAACATTATCTCTTGTCTCTGTCAACTGCGTCAAACTACCTTAGTCTCTAAACTCTTTCTAAAGGTGGAAGCTAGTTTCCCAGGGCAGTGATTACTTTCTCATTACTAAAAGTAGCTACATTAACCTGAATTTTCCCTTTATACTAACGGAAGCCTATGAATCATGGCAACTAAGTTGTTTCTCAGGGAAATCACATCTTACTTTCAAAAACAAAACAAAACAAACAAGAAGATGATAAACTACTTAAAGAACAGAGGTTTGAAGAGAACCTTAGTGACAATAATGCTAAATCAGTATCTTAGATATCAACTTTCTCTAATTTTTTTAAAACTCATATATTAAAAACCATATTGTCATAGTTATAGCCATATGATGAAACAAGATGGAAACTTGGAGATAATCTTTTTTTTTTCTTTTCTTTTTGGAGAGGGGAAGGCAGGGCAATTGCGGTTAAGTGACTTGCCCAAGCTCACTCAGCTAGTAAGTGTTAAGTGTCTGAGCCCAGATTTGAACTCAGGTCCTCCTGACTCCAGGGCCAGTGCTCTACTCACTGCACCATCAAGCCTCCCTAGTGATAATTTTTAAAAGTTTGATTCTGATTCATCAAAAAAGGTCAATATTAGCTGCACATACATTTTCATAGCTTGTAAATACAGAAATGCTGGGCTAAAAGTCAGGAAGACCAGAGTTTGAATTCTACCTAACTAGCTGTGTGGGCAATCAATTGGGCAAATCAATTAACCTCTCTCAGTCTCAGTTTTGGGCAGCTAGGTGGTGCAATGGATAGATGTATTATTTAATAACTCTGGACCTATGTTCAAGAAGACCTATGTTCAAAACTGGCTTCGATCACTTCTAATTATATGACCCTGGGTAAATCACTTAATTTCGTTTGCCTCAGTTTCCTCATCTGTAAAATGAGCTGGAGAAGAAAATAGCAAACTACTCCAGTATCTTTGCCAAAGAAAACCCCAAATGGTATCATGAAAAATCAGACATGACTGAAACGACAAAATATAAACAAGTTCTCAGTTTCTTCATTTTTGAAAATGAAGAAATATGAGATTAATAATGACTAATGGTGATAATTGCACCTGTTTTGTGAAAATAAAGTGAGATACAATAAGTTAAATACTTTGCAGTCCTTAAAGGGCAGTATAAACACTAGGTTTTTTTTTTAAATTTCTTATTGATTTAGTATGAATATTTAAAATTCAGAAATGTTAATTTCAGAATCTCATAGATAAGTTCCTAAATGTCAACTTCATTATCATAGAGATTATCAATTAGGAAATGTTAATTTTTTTCTGTTTTATTTTGAAGAATTTAGCTGAAACATATCTGCATTTTATTATCCTACAAGGGTTTTCCCCCCAGTGGCTTATTTTGGGATGTCACATGCCAATGAAAATCCTCACCACATTCAGTCAGTTCAGTTCTGTTAAGAAATGATAATTAAAATGGACATTTCTGAGCCTACAGCTTTACTGATGAGTCAGGAAGTGATTAATGGATTTTATTATAGATGAGTAATGTTCCACAAAATCTGCCACCCTGTTTCTTGCAATGTCAGAGACTACAAGTCTTAGTAGAAGAGTCCTATTACACTAAAGATGAAGGCAGAGAGACCCCAAAAGGCCTCTGAGGGGAAACGTAATGACAGGGTTCAAGTTTTCAGGGAAGAAGCATACCGTGGGGAATGGAGAACAGTTGTTTCCACAGAAGGAGGGCTGGATGCAAAGGAAGCACTGCAACCATAGTGGGAGGCAGTTATCATTCAGTCAATCAATCAGCAGGCATTTATTTGTTAAATTTGCCAGGCACTGCAAAATTTGGAGGATAGAGAAACAACAGTGAATCAAACTGCTTACAATCGAAATGCCTTCAAGCACTTGAAAAGTTGCCATCCGGATCAGGTATAGGGTGATTCATATACATAATGAAATCACGAATTTGGAACAAAGGGCTTGAGGTAATAATAGGTAGCATTTATATAGACTTTAAAGTTTGTAAAACCTGTATGTATGTTTTCTAATTTGTTCTTTACAACAGTCCTATAAGGTAGATACTCTTATTATCTCCAGACTTGCCCAGTCACATAGCTAGTAAGCTTCCAAGTCTGGATTTGAACTTAGGTCTTCCTCACTCCAAATACTGTGTCATATCCACTATTCCACTAGCTGCTTTTATTAAGGTACAGGGAGATAGACTGGCAGCAACCCCAGCTAGTCTTTATTTTTTTGTTTTCCCATATCCATTCATTTATAGATCTCCAGAGGATCTTAATGGCTAAAGGAAATCTTCAGAGTCCTAGAACAGTAGGCTGACTTTGCCAGAGATCTCTCCTCATAGGTATTAAATGATTAAGTGGGAATTACTAGGAATACCTAATTCTAGATCAGATAGTTGTCTGGGATTGCAGACCAAGGAAGTTCAAATGTCAGAATGAATTCCTGCAGGCTCTAATTTGCTGTTCTGTTTTCCAAAAAGCTGACCGGCCTTTAGAGATATAGTATGGGTAGGACGCTGGACTCTAATATCATGAGAGTTTAAATCAGTGGTTCTCAACCTTCCTAATGCTGCAACTCTTTAATACTTGTATGTGGGCTTATCTGCATGTGGGCAGACCCGCCTGGCGACAGACAGAGGAGCAATGTCTCGGTTCCTAAGACCATTGGAAATATGTGTTTTCCAACGGTCTTAGTCGACCCCCAAAGGGGTTGCAACCCACAGGTTGAGAACCACTGGTCTAAATTCAAATACAGCCTCAGAAACTTGCTGGCTGTATAATATTGGTCAAGTCACATCACTCCTCTTTGCCTCAATTTTCTCATAGATTAAAGGGCTGGGACAGATGTAATGGACTCCAGGATCCTTTCATAATACTATGAAATTCCTCCATGGTGTTATGAAGTAATCTTTAATTTAATACCATAGAACACTGAAAGGTTGTTTCTTATCAGCCTGCTTATATACTCTTCTTGCTGGATCAATTTGGACCAGTCTTGCACACTTGGAAAATTGTCCTTTTTGTTAATAGGACACAGCTGCTTTAATGGCAGAATGTTATGCATAATCTCCAGAGAACAAGGGATGGTCCATGTCCTTCCCAGAAACTGAACATTTGATCATAATTCTCTGCAGTGGCATCTCCAACCTTAACATAACCTCAGAGACCTTTTCTCCCTCATGTTCCATGTACTGTACCTTATCTGGTAGAAGGTTGAAAGGCAAATTAGTGGGAAGGAGACCAATTAAGAAGCTATCTTACTGTACTGTGTCTTATCATATTACCTAGGCGGGTGTTAATAATGACTTGAACTAAAATGGTGGCATTTCAACAAGGAAGAAGCAATGGATTTGAGAAATATTATAGAAGCAGAACAATAGGACTAGATAAATGTGTACATGTAGGAGGTAAGGAAAAAAGAAAAGTTGAAGATTATAACAAGCTTCAAAAAGTTATGACTGGACAAACAGCAGTGCCCTTGACAAGTATATGGAGATCAGAAGGGGAAATGGGTTTACAAGTTCTATTTCGAACTGAGGTCTCTGTGTAGCACCTAGGAACTGAAGGCTGAGATACAGATTTTAAGATTAGGTTAAAGATTAGAACTAGAGAAGTAGATTTTCTTACAATAATTTATCTTGCTTCCCTTATCTTGTTCTTTGCAACTAAATCTGAAACATGATCCTTTCTAAGAGGCCAAGTCCCTTTGCTTATATCTCTTTGGATAGTCAAGTCCAGTAAGAAAATTTCCTTTGTGGTCTGATAATCTTGAGCTGCAACTGAAAACTCCTTCTCCAAAGAGCCTAAAGGAAGAAGAGGTGAAATCAAAATGTATTCTTATCCTGCTTCTTTTCAGTATATTGACCATTATCTGCCAGATCCAATAAATTCACCAACAATTAGTGGACAATATTCTATTTTGAGATAAGGAAATTTCTATATAATTATTATTCTGTGTAGAAGAATCATTCTCACTTTGGTGTAAACTTCAGCATTTCAGTGGATTGGTTCAGAAGGTACCTAGGGTGAGGTGACCATGGCTGTACCATGGGCACAGACCTTCATGGGAAGAAAGGTGGGCACTTCTTTCCATCAGCAGTGCCCTCACTTGCAATTCCTGTGTCTCTTAATCTTCTGCATGCCCTGTGTTGTGTGAATACACCATTCCAATACCCAGTTTCAGTTTAACTCCCTACCCACTCATCTACCATGTTCTAAAGATTGTACGATCTTTCTTCTGGGGATCATTTCTCTCTACTCCTATGTCTCTAACTACTACCTCTTCTACTGTGATCTACTAGGGTTTTCAGAGTTGATGGGTGGAATGTGTGCCACAAAATGTGGGCATAAGGCAGACCATTCAACCTCTGCACCCTGAATTAAATCACCAGGCCAAGAAGTCTATTAGATATCCATGCTATGTTTTATCCATCCTATTGCTTCTTGCAGGACCAACAGAGATGTTGGAAGGCATGGACCAAGGTGGTATCCCAATAGTTTTCCTAAACTCGAAATTGATGCCTGGATGTTTTTAAACTTATGTCACCACTTATGAGTACTTCACTTTCTTCAATGCCTTTTCCATCTCCTCCTATACTGAGGTGGTAAATGATAGGAGACCATCAAGGAGCAGATGAATTTGTTCTATTTAATATTTGTTTGTTGGACCAACCTGGATTGACTACCTTTTTTGGGTAAAAAGTGATAATGTCAAATAATAGTTGAAAAGGAGAAGGAGTAGGGATCTAGGTATTGTTCAACATGCTCCTTATATATGAGGAGAGTTAATTTCAAAGAAGTCAGAGAAAAGATAGCTAGGATGTTGTCGTTCTGCTATGTCTGACTCTTTGTGGCCCCATTTAAGGTTTTCTTACCAAAGATACTAAAGTAGTTTGCCATTTCATTCTCCAACTCATTTTTACAGGTAAGGAAACTACAGCAAACAGGGTTAAGTAATTTGCTCTAGTTTACACAGTTATATAAGTATATAAATAAAATTTACATAAATAAATACATATAAAAGTTTACATGGTTTATATAAATCAGACCAGATTTGAACTCAAGAAGATGTCTTCCTGACTCCAGGCCTGGCCCTCTTTCTGGTGTGCCACAGAGCTGCACTGTGGGTTACATAATTGACTTCAAGTTGGATTCTATAATGTGAAAGAAGAACTGGAATTTCTCTGCTTGGTCACAGAGGAAAAATATAAAAGCAATTTTTAGGCTTTACAGAGAAGCAAGCATTGGCTTAATTTAAGGAAAGTGTTCCTTTTTAAAAAAAGCAATTTAAAAAATCAATTTCTATTGATTTTTTTACATTACTATAATTCTTTGTAAAATTTGTCCTCTTTTACCTCCCAGAGACTGTAATGTATATCTCTTATAAAAAATGGTATTTTTGAAGAAAAAGAAAAGGAAAAATGAGTATGACATATCAATACATCAAAAAGCCTGAAAGTGTCTGAAAATATGTGCAGTATATGATACGTGTGGACCACTCGCCTCTGTAAAGAGATGGGGTAGCAGTGTCTTTGTGTATCTTTTCTTTTAAACTATACTTGTTCTTCATAATTTTGCAACACTCACTTTTGATCATGTGTGTGTATGCTTCCATTTAAATTATTGTTGTTCTCACATGTGTTCATTTTCCTTAGCTGGGCTCACTTTGCTCTGTATCAGTTCATATAAATTTTCCATGTTTCTCTATGTTTGTCACGTTGGTCATCTCTTACAAGAAAGTAATATTCCATTAAGGAAGACAATCTCCATAATTATAGTTGGCACAAAGTAGAATGGTCCACCTTGGGAGATAATGGATTTGACCCTCATCAGAGGAGGAGGGAAGATTTAATGACCACTTGTTGGAAATTTGTAGAAATGATCCTAAATTAAGCACACACCTCTGAGATCTCTTCCAGTCCTTAAATTCTCTGGTTTTGTAGATGTAAAGCACTGCCTTTGACTCTAAAAAAATAAAATACATGAGTACAAGCTAGGGGACATATGGCAAGACAACAGTTTTTGTGAAAAAAAAATCAGAGGGAAGGGAATCAGTTCGAAGGCAGACTTAATATGAGTGAGAATTTTGATATTGAAGGCTATGCCCATGAATTACAAAAACATAAGCTTCATTAATATAGTCACTTGGACTTCAAGCAGGGATATATTAGCCACTCTGTACTCTGCTTTGTTCAGACCTGCAATAAGTCCTGGAAACTGTATTTTGAGAAGATATTCACTAACTGGAGTGCATGTAGATGCTTGGCACAAGGCAGTGAGAAGACCAGACACCCTAACATAAGAGATATGTTCACAGAATGGGGGATGTTTAGTTTGGAGTATAGAAAGCTTATGGAGAATTGAGGTGCTTATCAGATACTTCAAATATCAGTCAAATGGAAGGGTGATAGATTCTTGGCCCCAGAGAATAGAACTAGGAACAAAGTTTCAAGAAAAGCAGATTTAAACTCAATGTGAAAAAAAGAACAAAACAAAATAAAAACCCCACAAGCCCTTCCTAACAGATGTTCATTCAAAGGAATGAAAGATCACAGGATCATAAATCTAGTGCTGAGGAGGGGAGGTCCTTCATTTTAAAGATCAGGACACACACAGGAGACACAGAGTTTAAGAGACTTACTTGCCATCACACAGTTGGCACTCGAGGTGGGATGTGAATCTCCTCAAGTTTGGAGATTCATTATTGTTTCTGGTTTTAAATTTTGTCACTGCTCTTGAAAGCAGGATAGCTGCTTGTTAGATATGTTGTTGAAGGGGAATCTTCCTTAGCTATGATTTGGATTAAATCATCTCTGAGAATTCTCTCAATCCTGAGATTCCATAATTCTGCTTTCATTTATAGCTAGATTGTTAATAAGGACAAGTATTTCACATTTAGAGCCCTGACATGATGCTTTTAGATGGTCTTAAAAAAGTGGAAAGTGAAAGTGGAAAGACTAGGAGATCTCATACATTTTCATCTCTTCCATGGGGTGTTGTGGACAAAAGAATTCACTTAAGACCAGATAACCTTCTAGTGGCAGGTCTTTCCTTCATGGTGAGCTAGACTGGCCCTTGGACAAAAGGATGAATTTTTTTTCTTTTTTTTTGTTATTATTTTATATTTAATTAAATTGGTTTATTTACTTTTAGTTTACAACATTCAGTTCCACAGTCCCTAGAGTTTCATATTTTCTACTCCTCCTTTTCCTCCCCCCCATCATGGCGGCATGCTCTTGAATATAGGATCTACAAATAGCTTCACATTAATCATTAGTCGGGTTGCAAACCTATGATTATAACTGATGGAATGATCAGTGGGAAAGGAAACAAAACAAAACAAGAAAAAGAAACACAGCAAGTAGTTTGTTTCCCTCTTCATTCAGACTCCACGCCTCTTTCTCTGTATGTGGATATCTCTTTCAATCATGAGTCTTTTGGAGTTGTCTTACAACATTACATTGCTGAGAGGAGCCCAGTCTATCAAAGTTAGTCATCACACATACATTGTGTCGTTGATTGTGTACAAATTTCTCCTGGTTCTGTTCTTCTTGCTCAACATCAGTTTATATAAGTCTCTCCAGGTTATTATAAAGTCCATCTGCTCATCATTTCTTATAGCACAATAGTATTCCATTACATTTATATACCACGACTTGTTCAGCCATTCTCCAATTGATGCGCATCCCCTTGTTTCCCAATTATTTGCCACCACCAAAGAGCTGCTATAAATATTTTTGTACATATGGGTACTCTTCTCAATTCTCTTATCTCTTTGGAATATAACAAAAGGATGCATTTTTAGAGACTGTTTGATTCTAAACATTGATAGAGCTTGTTTTCTCTTCAAGAACCCAGCATCACCTTGGCACCATGATCTTTACTCTGCTCCAATATACTTTACAATTCAATGACACTAGTCTCTTCACCCTCTGACTCATTGCCTTTTCACTGTCTGTCCTACATGCCCAGGATGCCCCTTCTCCTCATCTCTGTCTTCTGGTTTCCCTCAGGACTGAGCTCAAATCTTATTTTCGGCCAAAGTCCTTTCCTAGATTCTTCCACTGTTAAACATCACTTCTCTCCAATATTACTTTCTCTCCAATACTACCTATATACTTAGTTCTTTTCATGTTGTTCATCTCCCAACCCCCTCCCCAGTCCCCACTCTCCACCTCTCTCCATTTGGAATATAAAGTCCTTGAAGGCAGGGGTTGGGATTATCTCTTTCTTTTAAGGGCAGTTAGGTGGCACAGTGACTAGCTGCTGAACCTGAAGTTGAGAAGATCTGAGTTCAAACCCTGACTCAGATACGTATTGCCTATACAGACGAGTCACTTAACGTCTCCCAGATTTATCCACAAAATGGAGATAATAATAGTACCCATCTCACAGAGTTTTTTGTGAGAATCAAATAAGATAACGTGTAAAGTGTTTTTACACACCATATAGATAAAGGTTAGCCATCATTGTTATTTTTAGCTGTGATTCTTTGTATGTACATTGCTTAATACAGAGCCTAGCATGGAATAACAAATGTTTGGTGATGGTGTTGGTGATTATGGTGATGATGGTAACAATGGTAAGGCACCTGAGTAAGACTTTTATGGACAGATTAAACTATTTCAGAAAAAAATAAAACAGACAAGAATCTCCTTCTAGCTAGTAATCAATTTAGATTAGGAGGAATCATGATGAAATATGTGTTGGTTCAATAGTCAGAGATTGTTGTTGTTGAGTCATGTCTGACTTCTTGTGACCCAGTTTGAGGTTTTCTTAGCAAAGATACTGGACTGATTTGTCGTTTCCTTCTCCAGTTCACTTTACAGATAAGGAAACTGAGGCAAACAGCATTAAGTGCTTTCCTTAGGATCAAATAGCTAATAAGCATCTGAGGTCAAATTTGAATTCAGGAACAGTCTTCCTGACTTTAGGCCCAGTGCTCTCTCCACCGCACCACCTAGCTGCCCTAATAATCAGAAATTTCAAATTCAAATTTTGTCTCTAATACTCTAAGTTTCCTTCACTACCAATTGGTTAGCTCAACCTTCTTTTTAACATGGTTCCCATTGGAATAGAAACCCTTGGGATTGTCTCAACAGTTAGCATCATAAGTTGAGGCGTGGGATCCATTTTCAGTGACTGGGAGCCTGAGCACGTAGGGCCCTACAAATCAGTACCTTGATCTTGAATCATAAATAGAGGCAAAGCCAGTATGGAAAACACTTAGAACGCCATGAGGTTTGAAAGATGAGCAACTGAGATCTCCATAAATGGAGCTCTGTGTCTTACACCTTGTGCGTTGTGTTACTAATATGCCCTGAAGAGTTCCAAAAAGTTATTTGAAGAGAATGACTGCATGCATCTTCCTTCTGTCTGAGCACTCAGGTGAATAATTTCTAATAAAGATCAGCATGGCTCACTCCCCTCTATACACTGGGAGTCAACTAAACAGAATTTCTCAGCTTATTCATTACATGTCCTTGTGGACTGTGGTTCAAGGCCCACAAATGAAATCATTTCTGTTTCTCCAAGTGATAAATTTTGCATTTTTCCAATGCTAGCATAGGCTCCAGGAGAATCAAAAGATTCCTATTCCACTCCCAGGCCAATCTGAGAACAGGGTCTCAAATACTATTGCTACAAAAGGTAACACCAAGGCACATTTCCACTCAGGCAGAGAGATTACCTGTCAGTAGGAAGAAATTTAAAAAAGGTGTCTCAGTGGCCTATTTCCACTCTGGGTCAATTTTAACAAAGCGAATACTGCCAGTTGGAGCAAAATTGAAGTTCTGTAGTTGTGTGCTGGGAACTTTAGGTCTCTGGGAGCAGGGCCAAGACCACCAGATTCAATGCACTCAGAACTTTTTACCATCACATCATCAGAAGGAGTTCAAGTCCCTATGGTCAACATTGGATTCCAACCAGGGTGCTTCAGGTGAAAGGTCATTGACTTGACAATTAATTTGATGGGATTGTGCATTCTTTTCTTTCACTTCTCTTCTTTCATCTTAATTAGTGCTTGGGTTTAGATGAATTACCAAATGAAAAAATACCCACCTGTCCCTGACATTCCATAGCATCTATTTACTCCAAGACTTTTTGATTATTATTCAATTTGCAATTGAATTATTTGCAATTTGTAACTGAATTATTCAATTCAGTTTGCCAGGCAAACTCTTTTGGAGAAAAAAGAGAATTAAGAATATCTTCAACATATGATGTCCTTGTATGGAAAGAAGGCCCTTGAATCCTGGAAGGTTACCTAACTTGGCTGGAAAATCCAGCTGAAACGTTGTAGGTCTTTGGAAACCTGGGTGACTGGGTGAGTGTCAAAGGAGTCTGACCAAACTGAATAGAAGAGGAAAACTCAAGGTTGGGGTGCTAAGAAAAGAAGAATTAGATCTGAAAATAAAGAAGGAAAGAAGCGTCTTAAGTACTTGCTATGTGTCAGATACTGTCCTAGGAGCCTTACAATCCTCGTAATAATACAAGAAGGTAAGTGCTATTATCCCCACTTCACTGTTGAGGAAACTGAAGTTGATAGAGGTTAAGTGACATGCCCAGGGTGATACAGCTGATACAGTGTCTGAGGCTAGATTTGAATTCAGTACTTCCTGAGTCCAGGACCCACACTTTATCAACTGAGCTACATAACTGCTTTGAGCTTGAGTCAAAGGATTTAGTTTCCAAACCTACTTCTATCCTTATTACCAATATGATACTGAGGGGAGTCATTTCATTTCCCCAGACTCCAGTTTCCAAATCTACAAGATAAGGAGGTAAGCCTTGATGGCTCCCCATAGCTTCAACAACTCTAAACATCTGATTCTGTGCATCCTTCAAAAAACCATTTCAAAAATAGTTCAGAAATGGTTAATTCTCATTGTTTTATAAATGCTGATGCTGGTAAAGTTCAATCTCTTAGAACCATTATAGTCAAAGGATTCAAGAGCCAGAAGGGGCCTAAGAGGCATCTGAGACAATCCTTTTCTTTTATCAAAAAGAAAACAGAGTTAATGCTGTGAAATGATTCTTGAACATCTCATGTGCTCTTTCTTTTCTACTTCTTATATGACCCCTGTACAGTCCATTTGGGAAGAGGCCAGCCTTGATGGGAGTGGAGCTTGCCAACCATCATCATCATCATCATCATCATTATTATTATTATCAGGTATTGATTTCTGAGCCACTGATCTAATCAAAGGACTAAGTTGGACAATCTACACAGAAAGGAAATTTTTTGTTCTTTCTTTTGTTTTAAATATTAATCTGGACAAGAGCTGCTAAGCCAGGCTCTTTAAACAAGGGCTAAATCAGTGAATGGGGGTGAGGGCTTTTGGGAAGTATATAACTATTTTGGGTAATAAGGATTTTTTTTTATTGAATAGGGTTTTGTCCCAGGCACTGAGTCAGTATTAATATAAGTTACTAAGGTGCATGCCAGAATTAATGATTTCATATTATATGTTATGGTGAGGAAATACCTACTTATCAAATCCTTCAAAGGAAAGGGGAAGGGAAGAAAAAAGATCTTATCTCTGTTGCTTATTTCACATCACACATGTTTTCATAGGGATGATCTATGCTTTGGATTCCTCACTCAGGCATGCAGGGACTTTCATTCTTAGTCCTGGACTTTATTTGACAACAAGAAGCAACCTTGTGTCTATACTCCCACCAGGTACATCAACAGGGATCTTCTTGGCATTGGTTTTAACCAACATTAAGGAAGGGAGGTAGAAGGTGCCACAGCAGACCAAGGAGTTAACACAGCTCTCCAAATCCCTGGATTCCTCCCCAAGAATGCTCAATACCCCATGGAAATAGGGCTTGTGTTTTCTAGCTAGAGCACATAATAGAGATCCAATGTTTCTGGCATTGGTCCTTGGCTCCATCATTGAATTACTGTGTGACCTTTGGCAAGTCAACCTCTCTGTCTGTGAAATTGAGATAACTAACTGCCCATATACAAGGAGGGGTGGGAAGGCATGTTTAATGTTCACAGAGAACTTTGAAACTGTTGCTTGAAAGGTGTTGCGTGCCCTCTGAGAAAGGGAGGTCGATGGATGATGTCATGGCCTCAAACATGTGCCTAAGCATGTGAAAGAAAAAGCAACTAAAAACACAAAGACATTTTCATTTTTTCTTACGGAAGAAGGGGTATGTGAAAAGGTACTCAGATAAGTAGGTTGCAGACCTAATGTTTGTTTCCCATAATACACAATGTTTTCATCATGTTATTTTGGCAAGCAGAGTCCCAAGACCATTCCCATGAAGGTGTCTCCCATGCTGAAAGTGTTTGATAAAAAAAGAACATGGGGAAATGATTGGGGACCTAGCAATGTGGATGTGATTTGAGCCATTGTGAGAAAACCCTCTTCTCTGTGTTGTTTCCATGACATGTAATATTATAGTGATGACATTTGCATTCTCCAGCCTAGGACTGCTGCAAATGCAGGACTAGCTATGGCGAAGTCAGAGCGTGGTCAGATGACTCAAGTAGCACATTCACTAGAGCATCTCTGGGAAGATGATTTTGGTTAAATTACAATTTGCTTTGCCACTTGTGTCATGGAATCACATCAAATTATGACACTGTCCTAAATATAAGGACAGCACTTTTTTCAGGCTAATCTACATCTCAGCTCTTGTCTCAAAGAAGTCTTTGTCTTCAGATGACAATGTCAGAACAGTTCCCACAACGGAGATTACAGCAATACCACAAATGCAGATTTGTGGTTTCATGAGAGACATCTCTTTCCAACCAACATTTATCTTCAGTGATGAGCTATTGTTGGGGAGGGAAAGTCACCACTTGCGTATGGAAGATATGGGTATTTTAGACATCAGCAATGGATAATACACAGATACAGCAATGGATGATACACAGATACATTATGCCAGCTATTACTTAGGAATTGACTAGGATAGGCCCTTCCAACTAAACATCATAAAGTCATCATGAGACTTATCTGACGTCAGGTAAAAAATATTACAGGTTTTTTTTATGGAAAACTGTTAAATATTCAACATCATTAATAATAGCAATTCTTTAATAATGTGCTTTATCAACCTTTATCAGATTGCATACTGTCTTGGGAAGGGGGGAAGGGAAGGAGGAGGAGAAAATTTAAAACTCAAAATATTATGGAAGTGAATATTGAAAACTAAAATTAAATAAATTAATTTCTAAAAATTAAAAAATAATAATATTCTCTGGACAGTATCTTTCAAGGAATTATCAAGAAAAACTCCTCTGATGTCCTGGAACCAGAGGACAAAATAGAGATTAAAAGAATGCACCACTCACCTCAGGAAAAGAGATCCCAAAATAAAAACCCCAAAGAACATTATAGCCAAATTTCAGAATTATCACGTTAGGGAAAAAAGAATACTATAAGTGGCCAGAAAGAAACAATTCAAATATCAGGGCATCACGATCAGGATGACACAGGACGTGGCAGCTACAACATTAAAGGATCAGGTGTCACAGAACATGATATTCTGGGGGGCAAAGGAGCCAGAACTACAACCAAGAATCACTTACCTGCCAAAATTAAATATAATATATGAAGGGTAAAAATGATCATTCAACAAAATAGAAGAATTTCAAGCTTCATTAGGAAAAGACCAGAACTAAACCAAAAATTTGACCAATATCAAGACCCAAAGAGAGGCTTAAATTTGTAAAAAGGGAAAAGAAAATATAAGGGCAAGAGCAGGGAACTTGTGACCCTGAGACTATGTATGGCCCTTTAGGTCATCAAGTGCTGCCCTTTGAAAAGGATTTGTTCCAGAGAAATTTGGATTCTGCCAAAGGACTGCACTTGAGGACCTAACAGGGCACATGTGACCATGGGGCCACAGGTTCCCCACCCCTGCATAAGGGATTCAATAGAGCTAAACTGCTTATATCCCTTCATGGGAAGACGATAGATAACAATTCCTAAAAATCGTATCACTAACAGTACAGCTAGAAGGAATGTGCATAGCAAAGGCTATGGGTATAAGGTGAATTTGAGGGAATGACATTAAAAAATAACATGAGAAAGAGGAGTACAGTGGGTGCAGAAGAAAGGGAGAGGTAGAATGGGGTAAATTACATCACATGAAGAAGCAAGAAAGACCTATTAGAGGGGAGGGGAAGATGGGAGGATGGGCAATGGGCATCACTTGAATCTTACTCCCATCAGTATTGGCTCAAAGAGGGAATAATATACACAATCAGTTGAATATAGAAATTTAAGTAAAAGTGGAGTTGGGGATTGAGAGAAAGGAGAGCAGATCAGGGGAGGCAGTAGGCAGAAGCAAAACACTGTTGAAGTAGGAAAGGGTGAAAGGAGAGAGAGAACAAACAGGAAGAAAAATAGGATGGAGGAAAATAAACAAGTAGTAATCATAATTGTGAATGTGAATGGGATGAACTTTCCCATAAAAAAGAAGAGGATAGCAGAGTGAATCAAATATCAGAATCCTGCAATATGTTGCTTAAAAGAAAGACATTTGAAGCAGAAAGACACACAGTGTAAAGGTAAGGGGCTGGAGCAGAATCTATTATGCTACAATTGAAGTTAAAAAAAAAAGCAGAGGTAGCAATTCCAATCTTAGACAAAGTAAAAGCAAAAATAGACCTAATTAAGAGACATAAGGAAGGAAATCACATCTTGCTAAAAGGTACCATAGACAATGAAGCAATCAAATTAGAAGGGCAAGAGATTGTCTATCTGTAAGATCTATAAGGAGGGGAGGAATACAGGACTAAAAGAGAAATAGAGAGCATTATGAAATGTAGAACAGATAATTTTGATCATATTAAATTGAAAAGCTTTTGTACAAACAAAACTGTTCCTACCAAGATTAGAAGGAAAACAGAAAGCTGGGAAAGAATCTTTACTGCAGATGTCTCTAATCAAGGCCTCATTTCTCAAATATATAGAGAACTGACTCAAATTTATAAGTATATAAGCAACCAACTGATAAATGGTAAAACAATATCAATAGGCAGTTTTCAGATGAAAAAAAATCTAAGTTAACTATACTCATGTGAAGAAGTGCTCTAACTTTTGATTAGAGAAATGCAAATTAAAACAACTCTGAGGTACCAATTTACACCAACCATATTGGCTAATATGACAAAAAAGGAAAATGGTAAATGTTGAAGAGAATGTGGGAAAATTGGGACACTAATGCACTGTTGGTGGAGTTGTGAACTAATTCAACCATTCTGGAGAGCATTTTGGAGCCATGCCAAAGGGCAGTCAAATTATGCATACCCTTTGATCCAATGTATCTCCAAAAAGATCATAAAAAAAGAGAGAAGAACTTACATGTGTGAAAATATTTATAGCAGCCTTACTCATGGTAGAAAATTATTGGAAATTGAGGGGATGCCCATCAATTGGAGAATGGTCAAACAAGCTGTGGTAGATGAATGTGGTGGAATACCATTTTGCACTAAGAAATGATGAACGTGAAGATTTCAGAAAAACTTGGCAAGACTTACATGAACTGATGCAAAGTGAAATGAGCAGAACCAGGAAAATATTGTACACAGTATCAGCAACATTGTATAATGATCAACTATGAATAATTCAACTTTTCTCAGCAACACAATGATCCAAGAAAAGTAGAAAGGACTCATGAAAGAAAATGCTATCAATATCCAGATAAAGAACCAATGGATTCTGAATACATGTTGAAGTTTAGAGATAGCAAGTCCTTCAGCAGCCACCTAGGACAACCCAAACATGAAAAAAGTCTGCAATAAAACTGATTAAAAGAGATAATCCAGCGTCTGCTTGAATGAGGAAGAAAGAACTATCTACCAAAGCAGAGTGCTGATTTTTTTCATTTGGGCAACTCTAATTATTAAGAAGTTTGTGTATTTTCTGCTGTTAAGCCTATTGTTGTTGTTGTTTTCATGTGAAAATATTCCATTTACATCTGAGAAAATGGTGTATCCCTTTATATTCCCATTCAACATTTTCCAGAGGTGTATCATATCTAAATTTTCTAAAATTCAATTTATCTTCTTTACTTATTTCTTGTTTATATTATGGTTAGATTTATCTTAGTCTGAAAGGGGTAAATTGAGGTACCCCACTAGCACAGCTTTTTGCCTATTTCCTCCTGTAATTCTTTTAACTTTTAAGAATTTTGAAGTTATGTCATTTGGTGCCTATATGTTTAGTATTGATATTCATTGTCTATGATACCTTTTTTGAAAAATGTAGTTTCCTTGATCATCTCTTTTGATTAGGTCTATATTTGCTTGTCTGAGATTGTGATCACTACCCCTGAACTTTTTACTTTGGTTGAAGTGTAATAGATTCTGCTGCATCCCTTTATTTTAACTCTGTGTGATTTTCTGTTCGAAATATATTTCTTATAAATAACATATTGTTGAATGTTGGTTTCTAATCCATTTTGCTATCCTCTTCCATTTTATGGGTGAATTTATCCCATTTACATTCATAGTTATGTTTTCCAACTATATATTTCACTGTACCTTATCCTTTTCTATTTGTCATTTTCTACTTTTACCATCCCCTCCACAAAAGTCTGTTTTACTTCTGAGCAGTGCCTTCTTTAATTTACCCTCCCTTTTATCACACAACACTCTTTCTCTTTGCTCTTTCCTTTCATATTACTCTGTTGGGTAAGATAAATTTATACCAGATTGTGTGAGAGTATATTCTTCCCTCCTTAATCCAGTTGAAGATAAGCTTCAAGCACTATCTGTTCCTCCCTATTTCCCCCTTCATTGTAAAACTTCTTCTTTGTGCACTTCTATGTGAAATACTTTTCTCCCTTCTTTCATTCTATCTCTCCTTTTCCTTTTCTCCCATTGCATCCCTCTTTCTCACCCTTCTATTTTTTTTCTTTATAAGATCATCTTAGCAAAATAGATTTATACCTGTGCATGCTGTCTAGGTAAACTTTTTCTAAGTGTGCTAACAATGATAAATTCCTTAAGGTTATATTATCATCTTTCTATGCAAACAGTTTAACCTTATTAAGTCCCCTTATGATTTATCTTTCATGTTTATCTTTTTTATCCTTCTTTTGATTCATTCATTTGAATGTCAGATTTTCTATGCAGTTCTGGCCTTTTCATCAGCAATGCTTTAATTTCAGTAATTAGCTTTAATGAAATTGATTCCATCAAATAAATTAAATTAATTTCAGGATTATACTCAGTTTTGTAGGGGAAGTTATATGTGTCTGTAATCCTAGTTCCTTTTCCTTCTAGAATATTATTAACCCAAGATATCTACTTCCTTGAAGTGGTAGCTGCTAAATTTTGCATGATCCTGACTTTGGTTCCACAGTATGTGAATTATTTCTTTCTGGTTGCTTATAGTATTTACCCTGCAGTATTTTATCCCCTTTACCTGGGAGATGTGGATTTTGGCTATGATATAATTGAGAGGGACTTTGGGGGAGAATCTTAGGAGATAATCAAGATTCTTTCAATTTCTATTTTGCCCTCTAGTTCTAAGATATCTAGGTATTTTTCCTTTGAAATATGATGTCTAGGCTTTTTTTGTTATGGTTTTCAAGTAGCCCAATGAGTATTAAATCAACTCCCCTTGATGTATTTCCCAGGTCAGATTTTTTTTTTTCCCTGTGAGACGTTATATATTGTCTTCATTTTTTAAAAAATCCTTTTGATTTTGTTTTATTGTTTCTTGATGTCTCATGGAGTCATTAACAACAACTTGACCAATTCTTATTTTTAAGAAGTTCTTTTCTTAAATATTTTTGTATCTTCTTTACCATTTGGCTAATTTTGATTTTTAAGGAGTTATTTTCTTTAGTATTTTTCTATGTCTCTTTTACCAAGCTGCTAATTTTCTTTTCATGATTATCATGCATTGCTCTAATTTCTTTCTCCATTTTTTTCTCTGTCACTGTTATTTAATTTTTAAAATCTTTTTTTTTGCACTTTTAAAAAGTCTTTTTTTCAGCTCTTCTAGAAGTTCTTATTGATCTCATGTCAAATCTGCATATTTTTTTTTCCTCTGAGGCTTTAGTTGTAGATATTTTCAAGTCATTGTCTTCTGAGTTTGTTTCTTAAGCTTCTGTTTCACCATAATACTTTTTATGGTCAGGTTTTTTAATTGTTGTAATTTACTCATTTTTCTAACCTATTTTTTTTACTTTGAACGTAATGTTAAAATTGGATTTTGGAGATCTCTGGGGATGGGGTGACCTTAGAATCTGTCTTTTATGAACTTCTACTGCTTCCATAGCTCAGAGGGCACCTGAAAGAGGGCACCTGAAAGTTTTTAGTACTTCCAAATTAATGTCTCAAAGGAGAAAGGTCTGGTCAACTGCTGTCCTCATCTTTATACTAATGTTTGTATATGTAGGACCTGTTCCCTCACAATAGCAGTTTTTCTTCTCTTCCTTGGAACTACCTACAATTTAGAATTGGGGACTAAGTGACTGAGCTGCCAAACTACAACTGATCCAGTTCTAGTTCACAGGGTGAAATATCTTTCTGACCTACTTTTTAGTCCCCTTCCTGTCACTGTGTGCTGGGTGCTCCCAGTGCCACTTCTGCTATACACAGCTTTTGGCCGGCCCCCACACCTCTCTACTCATAAGCTGTCTTGCCCTACAAAAATGGCTCACTGTGATTTTTTTATTATCCTAATCAGAATTTGGTTTGATGTATTTTTTTAAAGTTGTTTAGAGGGATGTGTCGGGGGAACTTGGCAAAAACTTCTCACTCATCTTAATCCTGCTCTCTGATATGAAACCTAAATTGGATCTTTTGCAAGTACCACCTATTGTTCCAGGTTCAACCTTGGGAGTACAACAGAATGAGTCTAATCCAAGGCTAGGGAACCTGCAGCCTTGATGTCATACGGGGTCTTCTAGGTTCTTGGGTATAACCTTTTGATTGAGTCTAAGTTTTACAGAATAAATTCTTTTATTAAGGGGATTTGTTCTGTGAAGTTTGGATTCAGTCAAAGGACTGCACTTGAGGACCCAGAGGGCCACATGTGGCCTCAAGGAGGCAGGTTCCCCACCCCTGGTAATATCTCTTTCCCATGATAGCCCTTCAAAGACTTTAAGACAAATGGCACATTTTCCCTAAAACAGTTCTTCTCTAAGATAAATGCCTACAACTCCTTCTGCCTATTACACCTAGATCTCCATAGTAAACATTGTTTTCTCCATCACTCTCCTTCTTTTAGTTGAGGAGGTACTGAAAGGCTTCGTGGAGAAAGTGACACCTGCACTCAGCCTTAAGGAAAAAAGAAAGACTTCAGCAGGTAGACAGGAGGGAGTGTTTTCAAGGCATAATGTTTTGGCATTATGAACGCACAAAGACAAGATATGACAAGACAATCAGAAATAGCTATACATCCTTTTTTTTTTCAGGGTGGTGGTGGTACATAAAGTGCGTGAAGGGGGATAGTGTAAAATAAGGCTATAGAATAGGGTAAATGAGGGCTGAGCTGAAGAGAAATCTAAGATGGGTATCTAAAGGTTGCTTGGGGAATAACACAAGGTGGGTAGCTGTAAATTGTATTGATACCTCCATGGAAATGAAATCTCATCTGGAAGATAGGATCCACACAAAAAATACCTAGATACATAAGAGAAACTGAGGTGAAAATAACTTTCAGTTGCCAACCACTCACATGTCTCCAGGGATATACATGTGAATGCCAAGTCTCTGGGTGGTAGAAAGGATAAACTATGGGGCTTGGGTTATTTAAGTAACTGGAGGGAGTGGAGCTAAATGTGTGGCACTTCATAATGGGCCAGATTGATTCATTCACCCATTCCTAATTAAATTTTGCTTGCATTTCTTACAAGTCTTGTGTGGTTAGTAGTTCCAAAGGGAGGAGTAGTAGTGATCTTTTATTCTGTTTATTTCTAAAAATCTTTTGTATGCATGTGTGTGAGGTTTCTATGCTTCCCCCCCTTTCCATTGAAAAGAATATAACAATCTTGGAAGAAATTTTGGAAAAGAGTTACAAGTATATGTTAATGGAAAAGAAATATTTCTACAGGGAAAATTCAAGGTTGTTTGAAAATAATGGCTTTGTAATTCTTTGTTGATTTTTTTCATGTTCATGATGATACATGCAGGCTTTATAAGTGCACTTTCCCTGATTAAGAACCCCCATTACTCTAATTAAAATAACACATCTGGTTTTAATATTTCATAATAACTGACTGTTATACCACCTAATCCCAGCTCTAGAGTAAATTTCACAATCTGGACCATAAGATATAGAGGTCATACAGTATTCCTGAACTGGCTGCTGCAGTTTATGGATGTGTGGATGGGTCAGAAAGGGGAGAGGAAATTATAAAAAAAAAACAAGGCAGGAAAAAAACAAGGAGGGAAGAAAGAAGAAAAGAAAGGAGGAGATGCTGCAGGGCATAGTGAATAGAGGTCTGGATGAAGCCTGGTTCAAATCACAACACCAACACCTATCAGATGTGTGATCATGAGCATGGCAATTAACCTCTGAGTCTCAGTTGCTTCATCTGTAAAATGAGAATTATGGTAACCAATTCTCAGGGTTGTTGTTAGGATCAAATAAGATATTGTGTTTCAAATATAGAAATGTGAACAATGATGATGATTTTGAGTTGGAAGGAAACTGCAGTCCATCAAGTCTAATCCCTTATTTTAACAGATGAAGAAACTGAGAACCAGAGAGGTAAAAATGATTTGCCTGGATAAAAATAATAGCTAACATGTATATAGAAGTTTAAAGTTTTCAAAACACTTTGTATACATCTCATTTGATCTTCACCACAACCCTAGGAGGTAGGTGCTATTATTATACCCATTTTACAGAAGACAGAAGTGAGGCAGATAGAGCTTAAGTTATTCACTCAGTGACACCTCTAGACAGCATTTGAGACTAGAATTGAACTCAGATCTTCCTGACTCTAAGTCCAGTGCTCCAACCATTGTGCAACTGAGCTTCCCAGCTTCACACATCTAGCAAACATTGAAGAGAGCATCCAAACTGAGGCTCCCCAATGTCATAGCTATTTCACTTTCCACTGTAGCATTGCTGATTAGGTTACTGAATTAGAATCTGGGCATCCCTGGGCATCCATAAATTTGTGTATATATGAGGAGATAGAGTGTCTAAGCCAAGTGACAGTGTTCTGCAGCTGAGATCACTGAATCTGGAGTCAGGACTTACCTAGCTTCAAATCCTGCCTCTCTCACTACCCATGTGACTTTGGGCAAATCATCCAACCTTTCTGGGTTCTTAGTTGCTCCATTGTAAAAGTAAAAGAGGTTGACTAAATAGCCTCTTCATCCCTATCAGCTCTAGCACTGCAATGCTGCCTTGAGTTGGTATAGGTAGGTGATCAGTGAAACAAAGGGCATGTGTTAAAACTCTTTCCATGATGTATCCTTTCACTGAAATCCATCTCAAAGGATTGTTTCATTCATTGCTTCATTCAAAGGATGCTCCTATTTACCTGAGTCCTTTACCAGTTTGTCACTGGCTCAGTAACTACCACATTTTCCTTACTTGGTCTTCCTCCACTTACAAACTTTTTCTTATTTTTTCCACTTGAAGGAGAAAATACCACATTCACTTCTCAAAATGTTCTTCCATAACTCCGAAAAGTCACATTGCTTATGCAAATTGAAAAAGAAGCAAATAAAACAAAACCCTTCTAAGCCTCTCAATTTTTCTCTGTGTGCTTTTTTAAGTTCTCAGTTTATGGGTTACAATGAGAACCCAGCATCTCACTGAAGCTGCAGAGTTTCCTAGGCTACACTTCCCAAACTAATGAGAAACATGGTAAGCTTATAAAGCTGTAAAGGGGGGGGAGCCTGACCCAGGGGTGAGAGCGCAGGTGTGAATTTGCAGTATATTAGTTTTAGTGCTGGCTGAACCACTGTGACCCTGACAAGTCAGTTTCCTATTCTTGGTCTCTATCTTTAAGAAGGGGTGACTAGGGATAGAGATCACTTCTATTTGTATAGGACAGACTGTATACATGTGTCTGGCAACTAAGGTGTGGTATGCTTTGAAAACTAGCTTAATAATAGCAGAATTAGTTAATGAATAGAATATGTAGCTCATATTCAATTGTTTATTTTTTTTTAATGATAGCCCTGATATCTCTCTCTCCATTTAACTGTTTCTTTTAAAAAAGAAAAAGTTAATCAAAATTGACTGCCATTATCAAATAGTGTATACAACAATCCTTTCCCCCTCCCTCTTTCCTGAATCCCTTTCCTGAGGGCAGGGTAAATGTATCATTTATTCACTGATTATTGTAATTAATCTGATTCTTGGGTTAAATAAAAGGAAAACCATATAGTCTAGAATGGTAAAGAGTGTTAATTTTAAGTCTATAGGGTCTTGCTTCAGTACTCTACCTCACTTATGACTTAACCTCTCTAGACCTCATCTTTTTTTTTAATCAGTAAAATGAAGGGGTTAGAATAAATGGACCTTAATTCTTCTTCTATTCTGATAATCCTTTAAAACTATAGCTTTATTTTCTAAGTGAAAAATTTCTAAGTGAAAATTCTAAGTGAAAAATTAATTAAATGACCCTGTAACTTCTGGACTCTGGAGTATTGTGGAAAGAATGTTGGGTCAGAATCAGAAGAATGGGGTTCATATCCTTGCTCTGCCATTTACATCTTGCAAGACCCTGGTTATGTCATTTCAACTCTTGGGTCTCAGTGCCCTAGTATATAAAATGAGAAGGTTGGCCTGAATAAATTTTAAGGTCCCTTCTGACTCTAAGCCTATGCTTCTACAATCAAAACATCTTCAGGAAATACGCAGGACTGAGAGTCATTTCAGTGGTGACCATGGTCTGCTGGTGACTATATATAATAAAGAAATATATTCTCCCCTAAATCCCATTTGGAAGAATATTCAAGAGGAGTCCATCATCACACTCACTTTTCCTCATGTGTAATCTTAAACTCTTCATCCATATTTCAGATATTTTTTAGTGTCAAATGCTGGAGAAGGTAGTTTTTCTTCTGAAAAGATGGCAGTGTAGTCTAGTAAAAAAAAAAAAGGCTTTTGGTCTCAGACTAAGGGATCAAGGGTGAGTTACCCAAGCCTTTTTCTCCACTCTTAATTCACATAGGCAAAAAAGAAGTAACAGAATAAAATAGGATAGAATGGGCAGAACAGTATGCAATGGAGTAGATTATTAGAGCTGGCTGACCTTAGAAAGCAACTAATCTAATCTCTTTATTTTACAAATGAGGAAATGGAGGGCCCATGAGATAAAGTCACTAACCTTAGATCACATAGCAGGTAAATAGAAGATTCTGGACTAGAACCTATATATATCATCTTCCAAAGTATAATGGAAGTACTTGATCCAATATGGCCTAATGGAAAGAGTTCTGCAGATGGAGAGAACTGGATTCTTATTTTAGCCACCTAATCTTTTAGGCAAATCACTTACCCTTCTTATGATCTGCTTTCATGAATATTGGACTGTTGTACCCAAACCTAAATCTCAGGTCACTACACACCACCTGACTCATGGCTCACCATTAAGCCCCTTTTATATTTCAGTTTTTTTCTATTATAGCTTGAAATTGCTTAAGGCATGTCTGGGCATATTGCTCAAGGTGTTCCCTGATTCTGTCTCCCCTAATCAGCATTTCATATTTTCCCCATGAATCATTATACTGTACCAGGCTCATTACAGTGCAAGGATCTTATCTAAGTACCATTCTGTCCTGACCCACTGACCAAGCAAGGCTTCCACCCCCTTTACCCAGAACATGACCTTGGCCTGTTCTGGGAAATTCCAGTCCCCTCATCCCATGACCCTCCACCCTGGTCCCCCATCCAGTTCTGGGAAAGACCCTCACTTTCAGAAAGTTGCACCCCTGAGTCATGCACCATACTCCCCTGAGTCATATAGATTTAACCAATGGCTGTTCTTTGAGTCTGTATGTCATAGCTTCTGCTAGCTCCCCTCCCTATTAAAATTTTGTGGGTTTTAGCCTATATAAACCAAGATCTGAATTTCCAAAAATTACTACTCATTTGAGTGCTGATCACTTGGGTAGTCATGAGCATAATCAATAAATCCACATCTAAATTTATCTTGAACCCAGGTCTTGGCTCACTCTTATTTCTCTGCACAACAGGACCTTCTGACAGCAAAAGTTATTGATGGAAAAAAAAAATAAAATAAAGTATGTGAGAGCACTTTTAAATAAAGTCAAATCGAAAATTTTTGCTATTGTAATTAATATTATTATTTTTATCCAGTGGAATTGACACTCTGTAGAGACATATTGAATAAGGGAAGTAAGGACTCTAATTTTCTGAAGATGCTTGGAAGAAAGGAAGATGGAGCCAAACTGAGTCAGAATTTTGAATGAATTTCCTCAGTACCAACAAGGATGTATTTCTCTGGGATTTCCTTAAGACCAACTAGTTTTAACCCAACCCTATCCCCTTCTGAAAATGCTCCCTTTGCTTGGCCTATTTCAAGCCTACAGTGACCAGATGTTGCATTCCTGCAAACCAAATGTTTAAAAAAAAAAAAAGAATTCTACATAGTGCCTACCTCCTTTCCCTCTTCCCAGTCTCACTGGATTCCCTTGATCAGCACCATTTCTTTTTCTTCCCTTTTGTAAATCTCCCCTTTCCCCCTAACCTTTTCTTAACATTGAGAGAGATTTTCCTGTGCTTGTTTTTCACTGTTAATTAACAAATACCAATTCTCTTCTGTAACATTAAGACAGAATTTGGAGAAACTTTATACTCATTAAAGAAACAAATCCCACACGCTTTCCAGCTGTCTCCACCTCTTTGATTATAAGGGACTTTTTGCATAGCATTCCCACATTTCTCCACACCCAACATTTGGTTTTAAAGGTCCCAGCCCAGTACTTGTGAGTTTACCCCCCACCCCCACCTCTGTGTAATATTCAAGATCCCCTTAAAAGGTTTAAAGTGAAGTTTCAATGTAGGTTCCTCTTAGGCATTATAAAAGGCAGCATTGCCACATTTGGGGCTTGAGAAGCTAAAAGACATGTGTTAAACAGCTTGAACATTACTACACAAGTCTCAAAGATACTGTTGTGAATTTACAATTATCTAAATCTGATTTAACCATGGCCTAAAATGGGGCCAAAGAATGAGTGACTATTTCACATAGATAGGAAGACAACTGGGAGAAGCAAGAAGTAAGGTAGGAAAAAAAGAACCTAGAAACCTGGTTCACACTTTTTTAGGTCTATAGCAAGAACTGAAGACATTAAAAAAGAACAAAACTAGCTAATCTGATGTCCTCCATCTGTTCATATCCCTTTGAGGCTGACCAGCCATTAAATGTATAATAATGACTGGAATAACAGGTGCAGGGGAATGAGAAGGTGAGGATCCAGTAAAACAACTCTGTGGCATCTTGTAGAAATGCTGACCCTCAGCAAGTTTAAAAAATTGTGCCCAGCCAGAATTCATGATGTATGTGTGAGAGGCAGGATGGCAAGTGGATTTCTTGGAGAAACTGTTCAATTACTTTCATACTTATATTCCTCTAGAATTCCCAATTAGTTTCTGACATAATAACTTAAGAATTTGAGAGAGCTGACTTTGGCAAATTACCCTCTCAATGTCATTCATTTGTTTGATGTCAGTGGGAACCCTTGCCTGAGCAACATTTCTGCTAAAATAATTCCCCATCCCTACTGCTGTGCCTCTATCATTCTCATTCTTATAAACTTCCTTTGGCTCCCCATTGCCATCTGTATCAAATTTAAACTCATTCTCATCTTGAAGTTTTTCCACTGTAACTTACCTTATGTCTAAAACACCTGCTAACTCTCCCTTGCTCCCCATGTCAGTCATTGAGCTCCTATCTTTCCCCTTCTCATTTCCTCCACCACTCTCTCATCCCCATCTAGCTTGTTTGTCCTTCCACCTTACTCCACTTCTTTTGGTGGGGAACTCCCTTTTACTCCAATGTTGTGTCAGATTTCAAGTTAGGAGAACTGGTTTTGAATTACTGCCTTGTCATTGGTTCTGAATTCTAGTTTCCTTTTGCCAAAAATGGAGATAATAATACCTGCTTCACAGGGTGCCATGAGAAATGTACCTTTTAGACTTTAAAGTGTTCTTTCTAGATACATTAGCCAATATTATTGTTACATATTATGCATCATTATTCATTTATTTCTTGACCCTTTCATTTCTTTTTTGGAATCTTTTCCTGGTCTATAAAGCTAGTTGATATGATACCAATAAATGGAAATTCATAATTATGTTTTGTTTTTTTTTTGGGGGGGGGGGTAATCCACTCAGTATTCTCCTAAGGAGAAATCCTTTCTTTGTCTGCTTTGTTTAAGATCCAAGCCCACTGGAAGGGAAAAGCTATCTTACCATGCCTTGAATATTTTTTGCATTGATTCTTCAAATGACAAGAGAATAGATCCTGTGTTGGATGGGATATCAGAGGACATATAATAAAATCCTATCATTTCATGGATGAGAAAATTGAGAAGCAGAGAAGTTGGATGATTTGCCCAAGATAATGCAAGTAGTAAGCAACAGAGATAGATTCTTTGACTCTTGAACCAGTGCCCTTTCTACTATATCATGATGCCTCATTGATTTCTTCTCCCAATTCTCTTCTTACAAATCATCATCATCATCATCATCTTCATCATCATCATTATCATCTTCTATCCAAGGAAGTAATATCAGAGTAAGGATTGGTACATAAATTTCATTAGTGCTAGAGGCCGTGTCAGACTCTGGCTGCTACCCTCTTTGAGGGTATCCTTCATTTTTGGTGAGAAATGGATACTAGGAAGATTTGTCACTATTCATATAAAAGAGAATCCATAGTTAGCATTCTGATGAACTAGGGCCTGGGGGAAACCAGCCTAAACAAATAGAATCATCTGTGACACCCATGTAAGAACCAAAGGGCATTTATCCATGGGGGTAGGTGTATAAATAATATATACCTGTAATTCATCAGTATATGGAACTCCTAGTGTGGAAACTCCCTCCATCCATTGAGATCAATAACTCATGGGACTAAGTGTCATGGGACTTAGTAGTAAAGTGACTTTCTCTCATGGTCACATAACCAGTATAGTTAGTATGCCTCATTGAATTCTTCTCCTAAGAATCCATTCTCTTCACACAAATGCAAATTATCATGATCAGGTCTTCCTGATTCTGAGGCTAGTACTACTTGTTTTACATAATACTGTCTCTTATGGTCCTTTCTCAATATAACTAGTTCTAAAGGGTAATTCAACTGTCTTCCAATGAAAATCATTAGCGTTTCTCTAGCCAATGAGGAAGTGGTTCACTGAAGCTCTCTTGTCAGCTGATTCTCTTGCTGTCCATTTGTTCACCCAGCTCCATCAAAGCTTATTTTTCTACATCCAGTCAAATCTTCCCTTGTCATTTTATGAAGTAACACCTTTCTTTACACAAATGTGACCCTCAATCTCCTTTGCATGGCAAGGATTATACAACAAACCCCATGAGCATGTCAACACACCTTTCCAATTTGTCAAAGTTTATCCTAGAGAAGAAAAGATTGAAGGGAATATGACAGTTGTCTTCAAATACCTGTCTGATTGCCACATAGAAGTCAGGTCAGACTTTTCTCTTGCTTCTTGAATGAGGCAGAGAGAGCACCAATGGGAGGAAACCAGAGGAAGACACATTTTAGCTTAGGACAATGAAGAAGGTCATTGCCATTGGCATCTGTCCAACAGTAGGATGGATAGCTTCAGAGGATAATGAATTCCTGGTTGTTGTGGTCATTGAAGTGGAGATGTTATGGCCATCACAGCAAACACAATATATGGGACATCTGTGTCTGAGCAGGAAGTTAGACTAGATGACTTCCAATGTCTCAACCAACTCCAAGATTCTGTGAAAGCTCTTTCTTTAATTAAAACACATGTAAATGTGAATGTGGTATTTGAAAAAGAGAAATTTAATATATTTAATCTTATTTATACATTTCCCCTAAATTATAAAGTCAACAGGCTGCAAATATATTCTGCTACAAAGCTTTCTGTAAGAAATATCTCTATAAGAAAATACATCTCATTAAACATTCCCTGTAAATAAATTACTTCAAATAATCATTTTTGAAGGGTTAGGGCAGAGCAGACACAAGGGAAGTCATGCAGAAGCCAGCATATAAATGTAATTGATGCATAGGAAATGTTTCACGGAAATGCTGCATTTTTTCATTTCTCCAAACTCACAGAAGCCTATTTGTACACACCCGGAATCTTACTTACATAGATTGGCAAATAGTCTATAACCTTTTTTTTTTTTATCAGACATGTGGGGAACATTTATAAATCTTAATCATTCTATTTAAGTGTGGGTGGGAGCTCAGATTCCCAGCTGATATGCAGGCTCAGTTCCAACATCTAGTGAAAAAAAAATTGAGTTTGAGTCAACACGTGGGGATCAGACAGTTCAGAGAGAAATAATAAGAAGGTGACTGTGGATCTACAAATGGGAAAGTCAAAAGCTGTATTTTTAAAGCATTTTCTTCCTTCTCTTTGTACTCTAACAATGTTTAGAATGACATCCTAAAACAGGGAGAACACAACCTTAGAGATTTCAGTAGATTAATAACGTAGTGGAGTTTTGTGTTTTTTCCCCCTTCCATCTCCATGGAGGATAAAAAGCACACACTGCTTACTTGATGATATAAATTAGTAGAGAGAAAAGTTCACAAAGAAGTGATAATGGTGATATCTGACATATGAAGAAAGTTGCATTTTGCACTAAAATGTAATTCTGAAACTGTCCTTTGTTTTTTTGTTTTTGACATGTCACTATCTTGTAATAACATCCCTTAGGCACCTCAGCAGCTAAACCATTTGGGAGGGGCCCATGATGTCTCTCCCTTCACTTCACACAGTGTGGGAGATATAGAATAAATTCTATTCACTGGAAAATACCATGAAAAATTGGCATTCTTCATCCACTTGGTTTTTCTGCGTGGATAGTTAGCCCAAATTCTTCCAAGTGATTATAAATTTCGTTGAGCTGGCTTTGCAGTGTAACAAGACTTGATACAATCTGCAGAAGCACTAGTGGGACTCCAGTGTCCTACTTTAACATAGGTCATATCTTCATAAAGTCTAATGTTTGTGCTAAAAGATGAAAATTCAGTTAATGACTCACAAATTATGTTAAAGAGCTCATTATTTGTCTGAATATTTTCCCTCTTCCCCTATATGCTTTGATATCATGTAAAGGCAAAAACTTTTCCACGTCTTTCCATTAGAAGTGTAAAGCATGTGATTAAAGGGTTGTTTTGGGGAGATATATGAGTTGAGTTAAAGCTTTTAGAGACCATGAAACTGTAAAAATTAATTTGAGGTATTGAAAGCAGAATTGGTTTCCTTTTCAATTTTACCTGTACTACTTTGCATAACTTCAGTTTTTTGCCAGTGAATACTTGTATTGGTCTAAGTCACTGGAAAATTAGAGAAGGTGATAACTTTACAAAGAGCAATTTTCCCCTAATCTTGCTACCTCCCACACTATGTGAAGAAGAAGTTCTGCCATTTTGAAAGTGTCAATTAGGATTTTAATATCTATTTTTGGAATAAACTGCTTTCCATCTGATCATGTACAGCATTTTAAATGAAATTATGGACACTGGATTGTGAATGCAATTCAGACACTGCCTGCATTTTATACCATTTCTCTAGCTCTTGACATTTCCCAGCATTTGACATGATGCCAAAGTGGACTTCAACAATGGTATTTCATTCAAATGTGGCTTCATACAGAAATTCAGTTTGTCCATTGTTTCAATAGCTGTTAACACCCTCATGGAAACCTGTCCTCTGGCACAACCTAAATTCACGGGAAGACACATGATAAATGTCAGTAATTTCCACTTCATGCTTTTTTTTAATAGCATTTTCACAAATGTTTACATTATTTACATAAACAGATTTGCATAATGGAAACACTCCAGCATTGGGCATTGGCCAACCATTCCAAACCACTTTGGGGGACTTTGGTGGTTGGTTTGTTTCTTTTCCTTTTTTGGTGATCTGTACTCTTATCACAATCCTCATTTGAGCCCTCTTGCTTCATTACTACCCTTCTTTTCCACCATGCCATAATGCATTAAATACACAAATTCACAGTCTACTAGGGATGTTTTCCTCATCTTGTGTCATATTTTCTGACACACATGGAGTCTGGCTTTGGAGGAGTAGGTGGCGTCTTTCCATACTTTGCAAGACAGGCCTTTGGCACAGTCACACCGCTGGAAGATCTCCAAACCATGAGAGCCCTTCTTACGCTGTTTGGTGCACACCTCACCCTGATGTAACACTGGTTTGCAAATCTTGGTCCAGAAGTGACGAGCACAACAAAACCCTTCCATGCAGTCTGATGACCTCAAACAGGGGTCTCCTTCATGTCCTGAGGAGATAAACAAGATGCAGTATTATTCCCTAGTGCTAGCAGGTATTTTAAATGAGGCAGCATGGTACGAGGGCAAGAACACTAATTCTGGAACTGGAGGATCTGGGTTCAACTCCCATCTCTGATTCTTTGCTAGCTGCATGATCTTGGACAAGTCACTTAACAGCTATGGGTCTCAGTTTCCTCATCTTTAAAAAGGAGCAGGTTTGAATAATGGTCTTTAAAATTACTTCCAGCTCCAAACCTAGGATTCTAAAACATTAAATAAACTATTTTGGAACCCTCTTAAATATTCTTATACACAATATTTTCCATATGAATATTGCCTGTTATTTAAATATATTTGGCACATTTTCCTCCTCTCCACTCTCGGAAATCAATCACTGTCAGCTTTTGATTACTAAAGGGCTGATAATCCTGTTTGTAAAATATTCAAGTCCCCACCCAATCCTGCTCCCACTGCTTTCCCATATTGTCTGAATCCTTATCACTTCCTAATGTCAAGAATATAAAAATAAGTTATAATTTAAACCAGTCAATGCAATGCTTCATTGGAAGCTCCAATAAAAAGTGAGATTGACAAAACATTAACATTTTCACAGATAATTCCAAAACCTCGTTCCCACATCATTGTTTCCATTATTCATATGAGCTCTGTATTTTGTGACTAAGGGTGCTACACACCCATCATAAGAAAGAGTTGGAAATATAGAGACGAGGGCAGGGAAATTGCTGAGGTCAAAAGGTACCATCCATTTAACATAATAACTCTCATTTTTAGACAGTCTTAAAATTTACAAAGCATTTTTCTCACACCAATCCTGTTGGAATATAAAGAGTAAATATTATTATTCCCATTTTGCAGATGAAAAAACTAAAGCTCAGTTAAATTACCATTTTCCTTGGTCACAACAGAAACAAATGTCATATATGAACGGTCTCCTGACTCTACACTTAGTGCCCATTCTGCCGCACTATAGCAGATTTTACCAGAAGTAAACCATCCTATAGTGTGATTTAGGGACAGTTTCTTGAGGGACTGAAAATTCCACCAAGTCTTATTACCTAAAAATGCCACCCTCCTGTAAAGGCATAATAAATGAAAACTTGGGAAATTTACTGAAATGGGAAAAAATGAACAGATGTTATTCTAAGTGGTGCTTATAAAGTTTGAAATAAAGGAGAGTTGGAAAGCAGGGGTGTGATTGCCACTATTCAGCAATGTTTTGGGGGGGAGATACTCTGACAATGGAACATGAGCCCTGATTTCCCCATCATGGTCAATTGTTAGTGCACATTATATCGTAAATAGAAAATTTGTATTAATAAAATGAGATTAGAATCTTGTCTTTAGAAAATAGCAGATGATCTCCATAAACTATCTTTCTAAATTCTAAAAGAATACTTCTCTACAATCTATTTTTAATTCAATTTGATGCAGAGGACATTTATTAAACAGTCAGACAATATACATTTAATAAGCACCTCTTATGTTTCAGGCACCGTATTAAGCAATGAGGCTGTTTTTGTGGTTTAGTTGCATCTGACTCTTCATGAGCCCATTTGTGATTTTCTTGGAAAAGATACAGGAGTAGTTTGCCACTTCCTTCTTCAGTTCATTTTACAAATGAGGAAACTAAGGCAAACAGAGTTAAGTGACTTGCCCAGGGTCACTCAACTAGTAAGTCTCTGGGACTGGATTTGAACTCAGGAAGATGAGTCTTCCTGACTCCAGGCCTGCCGCTGTTCACCTAGCTGCTCTAAGCACTGAGGATAAAAATAAAAACAGTTAGTTATATTTATTCACTTTACAGCAGCTAAATGGTGCAGTGGAGAGAGCATAGGGCCTGAAATCAGGAAAACTTATCTTCCTGATCTCCTGGTTCTATTCACTTCACTTTGCATAAGTTCATATAAGTCTTTCCAGTGTTTTTTTTTTCTGAAATCATCCTGCTTTTCATTTCTTATAGCACAATAGTATTCCATTACATCTATATACCACATAAAATGTGCTTCTTGATGGGTGCTATATTCAAGACAACTATCTAATCTAGGTTGCAGAACAGGTGCCAATCTTTATTTCCCTGCTTCCATAAATGTTCAAGACACTGCTTGCCAATGGGGACATAAAGAGCAATTATAAGGCATTATTTTCTTTCACTAAGCTAATAATCTACTAGGGGAAATTAGAGCCTCATATAGGTATAAGGAAGAGTAGAATGAGACAAGTGAAAAGAAATCTAAGCAAAGAGCTAAGTGAATATTTTGAAGGAGCTATTCTGGCAGGTATATCAGCAAGAGAAGAAAAGCCATATCAGCTGGACCTTGAGGGGTTTCTACAGATTCAAATCAGGGAGCTGGCAGTGGGGGAAATCTTGACCCGACGTATGAGATGACTGTAATTTATTTAAGTCTGACCTAAATTAAAAACAAAGAAACCAACAAAAACATGTAGCAACTTTTGTAATCCAACCTTTTATGTGTAACAGCTTAGAATGTGGTCTTCCTAGATTCTGCCAGCCCAAGTCATGGTGTGAGTAGTGACCATGATTGCGATCTCTGTGGCGCGTGCCATCCAGGGCTGGGATGTGAGGGGTTAATATGCTTTCAGTCACTGGGATACAGATGCCTGGAAAGAATGGTGGGAGAGGTTAGGTTAATTCATTTGTACACACTTGTAATTTTCTGTTTCTTTGTCCACTCATCCAACATCTAAAACAGGGAAAAAATTATAAAGAAATTACATTCTTCATCAACAAACCATACAGCAAGCACTTTTAAAACACTTGCCATTTGCGAAGCAGTGTGCTTTAAGGAAGAAAGGAAAGAATGAAGAAAGAAAGAAAAAAAAGAAAGAAACAAAGAAAGAAAGAAAGAGAAAGTAGGAAGGAAGGAGGAAGGGAGGAAAGAAGAAAGGAAGGATGAATGGAAGGAAGGAAGAAAGGAAGGAAGGAAGGAAGGAAGAAAAGAGAACAAGGGAGGAAGGAAGGAAGAAAGGAGGAAAGGAGGGAAGGAAAGCCTTGCTAGAGAATTTCATTCTAAATTTGCCCAATTTTCTATCTTCTCCAAACAATATAAGGCTAGTCTATGCTGTGTTGTAGAGTGGAATGAGCTGTCTCTGGAGTCACGAGTTTTCACCCCCAAAGCTTACTACCCATGGGTCGGGCAAATGCTTTAAGGTCTCTGAGTTTCATTTCCCTCATCTGCAAAACAAGAGGTTGGGTTAGATGGCCTCTGAAGTCCCTTCTAGCTCTATAATCCATGTCACTTCTCAAACATTAATGAGTATATTAACAGCCTTGTGAAGAATCTGAGCATCTTCTTCTTCGTACTGCCCATGAATACGAGCAGAGCAAATCATCCCAGATCTCAGGAACAGCCATAGTATAGGACTTTGTATAAATTTGTTCTTCTGTGAATGTCTTTGATTATTTTCCAAAGCCAAATATGAATAATCTATATGTTACTGATTCTTATTCTCTGTGATTACTTCTCACTCTATTCAATAAAATAGATTATCACAAAGGGCTCTATAAAGGAAATTCATCAAAATCCATGGGCATGAGAATTGTGAGGCTCAAAGGAGAAAATGAACATAAAGCACTTTGTAAACCTTAAAAAGCCATATAAATGGCAGTTATCCATATTATTAACAATATTATCATTATAGCCCAAATTACCAGACTTCCAGTCTGGTGGTAGCTTATATCCCAAGCCTTGTCCTGTACTGTTGTTGAGCTCAAACAATGTTTATAGCACAATACTGGGGTATTCTAGTAAATGTTCACTTCTCGTGGGGAGTTAGGGGTTGGCATCAGGGCACAAGGTATGTACCCCAAATTTTCACTTCAAGTTGCATTGTTAACACTTACTTAAGTCTAAGCAATCAACAAAATGATAAATCAAGCACAGATCTACAAGAGAGGTTTCTGAGATGTCCATTCTCACACTGAAATTTTACTAATCACTGGCAAGCTCATTAGAGCTGGTTCTGACACACCCCTGTGTAAGAAGTTGCAGGGGTGGATCTTGTTTCAATCTTTATTTTTTTCCAGATTTAAACACCTTTCCTAGTGCCTAAAGCCTAGAGCACTGAGAAGAGAGGGTTTTGACCTCAGATGCCTAGATTAAAGTATAAACTGAGAAGAATCCTAGGATTATAGATTTAGAAATGGGATTGGATGTCCAGGGCAATCTACTCTAATCCCCTCAATTTATAGATGAATACACTAAGGAATGCCTTGTCCAACATGATGGAGTTAATAAATGGGAAGATGAGGATTCCATGACCTCTGACTCCAAATGCAGTGCTCTTTTCCACTTCTCCAGCCCATCATGATAATAACTCCTATTTATACAGCTCTTCGAAGTTTGCAAGGATTTATAAATGATCTCATCAGATATTACTTATTCTGTTTCATTTATAAATATTCTTAATCCTAGAATAATCTCTATCCTTTGATTCCTTTCCACACAGAAGTTATCATTTCGGTGTTTTTAATGGAAAAGCACATTTCTCTCTGCATATTGAAATCAATCATTAGAGACTCAGCATGAAGGAGAGAGAATGAGCATTTCTATAGTGCCTATCATGTGCCAGGCACTGTTGATCCTTACAACAATCCTGCAAGGTAGGTTCTCTTATTGTTATCCCCTTACAGTGGAGGGAACTGAGGCAAAAGGGTTTAAGTGACTTGTCCAGGGTCATACGGCTAGCTAGTAAATACCTGAGACCAGATTTAAACTCTGGTCTTCCCAACTCCAGAACCAACTCTCTATCCATTACTTCTACCTAGCCATCTCAAAAGGAACAATGTAGCATACAGCACAAGTAAAAATGTCCAAGAAAGGCAAAATTGAGATAAATTCCTTCTAATAACCTAACCTACAAATTAGGCAGCTAATTGGCACTGAGGATAGATAAGAGTGTTGGACTCAGGAATTAGGAAAACCTGAGTTCAATCCTGTCTCAGATACTAGCTATGTGTGACCGTGGGTATATTCCTTAATTCATTCAGCCTCTGTTTTCTCATCTGTTAAATGGGAATAATAACAATGCCTACCTCACAGAGTTGTGCCATTCAGATGAGATAACTTATGTAGTGTGTTTGGCAAACCTTAGGTATACAGGTACACTCACCTACCCACCCATACAAAGTTTTAGTTCTGTTTTAAGCTGGGTGAAAATGAGTATCTATAGCTTTTTAGCTAGATATAGATATAGAGATGTGTGTGTATGTCTACACACACAAATGTATATATACA
>CM053583.1:170295001-170312175 GCA_028627135.1 Pseudochirops cupreus | reverse complement strand
GCACTATTAACAATACATGACTGCTATATAATATATTATAGTACATATATTATTTTATATAACATATAATATACAAAAGTATGACATAATAATATATTATACACATACATATACTAGCAATTATACTTCTCACATGATTTTTTTCCCCATCCCAGGCTTCTTACAAAAGGCATGAATTGCCCGAACTTTACATCCATGACTCCTCAGTATATAAAGTGAGTCAATCTTTGGGACAAGTGGAAGAGAAGAGGCATGCTAGGAGAAAAGCCCTTTCCTGTACCATTGTTGCAGCGGGTGCCAGGACAGCACATGCCATCTCGATGGCAGCGTTTCTTTTTTCTCCGGCACATTAGGCAGGCTGAAGAACCCTGGTGGGGACTGTTGCAGTATCTTCCAACTTCACATTCTTTATCACTGCTACAAGGGTAAGCCTGTTGATGGAAAAAAATAAAGGAGTTATGGTTAGATTATCAAATACATCTGGGGAAGAAACAAAATCACAGAGTCAAATAAGTAACCAAAACATTTCACAATTCAAACTAGAAAAATAATACTAGTACAGTATTGAATATACCTCTTACATAGTACTAGTCACTCTGTGAATCCTTATTTAATTGTTGATAGTGGAGCTGTTTTGATGATTAAAAAGTTGCAAAAAGTCTTACATTTCTAGGAACTTTATTATTAGACATTAGAAAGGCAGTGGAAAAGTTCTAGTGAACTTTGACAAAATGGCAGTTGTGACCAGCAACTCAAATCATCACTGATTTACTACATGAGTTTCGAGGTCTCCTCAGTCCATAGTGTAGCTTTATCTATTTGATTGTGTTATAGTGAAAATTGACTATAAATCCATCTTAGTGGGATACTCCCAAAACAGAACAAGAAGAATGATTGATATCTCCTGGTTTGAACAATCCCATCCATGCACTGGAGGAGTAATCAAGAGCTTCTCTGAGAAGCCATGGAACTAAGTGTGTTTGGGATGGAAAGCAAAAGAGAGTTGAATAGACTTGTAGTATAAGATTAATGTAAAGGAGATGAGCTGGGAAAAGGCAAATGGAGCTACCTTTCAAATTAAATCATGTTGTTTATTAGACAAAAATATAGGTTCATTCAACAATTGGATCATTTATTGCATCTACACAAGGTTAGACCCATCCTATAACCTAAGTTACCTTCGAGTCACTCAGTCAACAAGCATTTAGCAATGTCTGACTAGGCACTGTCCTAAGCAATGAGTATACAAAGTAAGACATAAACAAACAAATAAAGGAAAAGTACTTTGATTACTGCATAAATGATTTCTGGGCTCACATTTAATAGATTGGTTAAATTTGCATGTCACCAGAAAAGAGAAAATTTTATAGTTTCTTACATTATAATAAAATACAAAAGTCTATAACCTTAACCCTTTGTTATTGCATCCCATTCTCCCTCAGAGATTCATTGAATTCAGTATTCACAGAACTTGAAAAATTTCTTATTACTTTAATTTCTATCAGTGAGAAAATGAAAAGTAATTCTTTAGAATATATTTTCTATCCTGAATTGTATTTCGCACTAAGACATATTTCTAATCATATCACATTAAATAACTCACTTCCCATCTCTTCACCTTAAAGTGAATAATATTTTAATCTGAAAATTAAGGACAGAATAATCTTAGGACTCTGGGATCCTCATTTTTCATACATTGCTTGAGGTAGTACATGGTAAGAGAAGCATCAGTCAGAGATTCTGAAGATCAGGAGTTGAAGTCCAGTTTCCGTCTCTTTTAATCAAATATGTAATATTTTATTAAGTGAGGTTAGAATTGGAAGTTATTCATGAAATGCATTGCCAGGTTCTTTACAAGTAAAAAAAAATGATGCAAACATACTCCTCAGAACTCCAGAACACTGGAGAACAAGAATCAAGAGAATGAGTTTAGAAATAGGGTTGATGGAAGACGTTATGCTGGAGAGTTTGGCCAGGTCTGAAAATACCTTGATCCGTTCCAGGGGTGATCTATTTTTTTCAATCTGCTACAAATGTGCAGAACACACATTTGTCCAATGTGCTTGGTCCTTAATGCTCTTCCTTTTCATTTTCTGCCATTTTCACAATAGTGATATGATTCACTTGTTCTAGACTTCTTTTATTATGAAGCAATTTTTTTATCATATTTATAAAATTGTTCTCAATTTTTCATCATTTCAATTTCTTCTTTTTTGTTGTAGTTGCTCAGTCTTTTAACTCATATCTCACTCTCTGAGACCATATTTGGAGTTTTCTTGGCAAAAATAGTCAAATGGTTTACCATTTCCTTCTCTACCTTATTTCACAGATGAGGAAACTGAGGCAAGCAGAGTTAAGCTGTGTACCCAGGATAACACAACTAGTAAGGGTCTGAGGCAAGATTTGAACTTAGGAAGAGGAGTCTTCCTGACTTCGGACTTGACACTCTAGCCAGTGTGCCACCTTAGCTGCCCTGATTTCTTCTTTCCAATTTCTGTCACTCTTTAACTGTGTGACCTTGACTTCAGTTGCATCCCCTGTAAAAGGTAGGTGACATTTATCTCCCAGGGCTCTACTGATCAATCACAAGGCCCAAAGAGAGAATGAATGTAAAGGGCTTGCATCCAGAAATGAAATAATACATTTGAGCTTTTGTTCATTTATATTAGAATCACATTTCATTAGGGACAGGGTCAAAGGAGAAAATAGAAAAAAAATGGGGAGCAGGATAGAATGGAGGGAAAAATTGTCTTTCACAATATAACTACTATGGAAATGTTTTGCATAACTACACACATACAACCTATCTTGAATTGTTTGTCTTCCCAGCGGGGATTGGTGAGAATGGAAGAATTTGGAAATCAAAGTTTTAAAACCAAATACTAAATATTGTTTTTACATGCAACCGGGAAATAAGATATACAGGCAATGGGGTATAGAAATCCATATTGCCCTACAAGAAAGTAAGGGGAGGTATGGGGGAGGATATAAGAGAGAACAGATTGGGTGAAGGAGCATTCAATATGCTTGCTGTCTTGTGGTGGGGGGTAGGGAAGAGATGAAGAGAAAATTTGTAATTCAAAATCTCGTGGAAATGAATGTTGAGAACTAAAAAATAAATAAATAATTTTTAAAAAAAGAATCACATGCCATATTTGATGTTCTCTTGATTTTTCAGATTTATCACTTTCTTCTTCCTTTCTCTATCTTCCTATTTTCTCCCTTCTTATATATCTTTTCTCCCATAGTGTACATAGATGTACATATTTCCCAATTCAATCTGTAGCTTTTATTGTCTTTAGTTTTCAGAGTAATCCCTTGAAGACACCAACAGTGAATGAGTTTCAAAAACATTGAAATTCTGCACTTCAAGAGAAATCATCTTGGGTCTTCATTATAATTTACTTCCTCCCCTTACCCCCCACACCACCAGTCTACCCCAAAGAATGAGCTCAAGTATACATGGAGATTTCTAGTTGTGAGTGGTTTTTTAAACATTATACAGTGAAAATTTCTGATGAGTACTTTATGATTTGATGAATAGTGACCCATAAAGATGGGCCTGCAATTCATCTTTCCAGTCAGTAACTCTATCACAAGGATTGGGAAAATCTGCTTGAGGTTTGTGATGATCTATCAAGTTTCTTTTTTTCAGCACATAAAACAAAAGTGCCACCTTCCCCCCAATCCCTTCTCCTTCCTCCTCCCTGCCCCAAACCCAGCTATCCATCCAAGTACTTAACTCCTTTGGAAATAGGATTCACATGTTTCTGTTTCATTTACACTTAATTTGTTAAATTGTTGTTTTGCAAGAGACATTTGATGTCTCATACAACTTTTTGATGCCTCACTTCCCCCCTTAAAAATAGGGTACATCCTTCCAAAGGAAAACAAACACAATTACCCTCCCCCTTTAAAAAGAGACTATTGTCATTCAAGAAGCAACATAATTTCCAGAGAATTTTGAACTCAGTCCAGCACTTGTATCCCTATTTTCTTTTAAGATGGATGTATAAAATCTCCAATACTTTAGACTTCTATGGTTAATGTTTTTATCAGGTTGGATGAGCCCTTTGTGATGGAGATAAATATCTCTTCTTGCCTTAGCATAACATGGATGTTTAGGGCTACAGCTGATCTCAGAGGCCATCTCAATTAAGAATCATAGCACTGTATTTGAAAAGACTCCTCTCTTCTCCTCCCCTCCTTTCCCCTCTCCTCCTCCCTTTTCCTCTCCTCTTCTTTTCTCTTCTTTTCTCTCCCTCTCTTCTCTTCTCCTCTCTTCTCCTCTCCTCAGACAGTTGATATGAATCTTTCATGACAATGTAAGTAGGTAATGCCATATCTAGAATTTAAACTTAAGTATTATGGTATTCAGAACCTTTTGTTTGGGTGATTTCATCCTCAACATTCTCCACTAAATCCTCTTCAGAAATATCATCTTGGCAAGGAGGTAATCCAGGTCCTAGAATACTCTGCCCTTGAGCAAAAGTTCTAGCAGGTCCTAATCAAAACATGAGCTCATGTTTTTCCAACATGAATTGGAAGGGATCTTGATGGCAAAATAGTTCAATCCATAAATGAAAGGGTGCTACTGGCAGATATTAACTGCTTAGTTAATAGCTAAGCAGCACAGTCCATTGAGAAACCTCTGCCCTATATGAAGGTCAGCTATAGTGATGATAACAACATCTTCCAGGAGTGAATAACCATTTACAATCAGGTGTGTGTAAGAAACACAAAAAGTAAATGGTGCATTCTGGTGCCTTCTCCATTCTCCTTCTCTGAAATAAAATTTTCCCAAGAAACAGAAACATAGCTGTGCCTAGGATTGATGCTAAATCTGACTTTGCTTAACTTAAGAATAAATAGTGAAATGATTTTTTTTTCTGGCACAGAGTATACATGCATAATGCATACATGCATTATATGTGTGTAAATATACACATGTGTACATATACATGCATACACAAACATATATATGTATATGTACACACGTGCATGTGTTTATATATCTGCATGTGTATGGTGACAATCCCATTAGGAGACATTGGAAACATCAAATAACATAAAATAGCGAACTCAGAATTGAGAGGGAACTCGGATTATTGAACCCAACCTGTGCATAGAATTACTTCCCTCATACCTTCTACAACATACTTGATGAGTGACGATCCAATGCCCCTACTTACAGACCTTCATGAGGTGTTTTTTTTCCCCACTTCTGTCCAGATTAAAATATTATGCAGTTGTTTTTCCCCTTATGATAAGACTATTTCTGCCTCTCTGAAATTTCCTACCATTTCCACTAGTTCTCCTCCCTGGGTCAGGTAGAACAAACAAGTCTAATTGTCTCTCTTACATTACATCCCAGAAAATACAAAAAGATAGCCCTCCTATGGCATATACAACCTCTTTCTTTTTGAAACTAAATGTTCTCATTCCATCAAGCCACACTAACAGCATAGAGTGTGTGGAGTCCTCATCGATATGATGCTCCTCTGTATGCATCTCACTGTGTCAATGTCTTTCCTAAAATGCGGCACCTAGGATCAAAGTCAACACTCTGGATGTAATCTGACCAAAGCAGAGAACAGTGGGATTATGACCACCCTCTTTTTGGCTCATTAGACCTCTTTTATTGTGGCCCAGGATCACATTACTTTCTTCGGCTGCCAAATTACACTGGCATATTGTGTAATGACTTTATATTGAGTTGATAATTTGATGGCCTCTAAAACCCTCACAACTTTTTCACATGAACTATTGTCTAGCTATGATTCCCTATTCACCTCCACCACCTGACATCTTGTACTTGAGCAACAGAATTTTTTGAGCAGCAGAATTCTTCAAGTTTAATATGGAAGACTTTTTATTTATCCTGATCAGATTTTTTCTATTAGATTTTTCCCATCATTATGTTTGGATTGTCTCTTTTATCTAAAACATTAGGCTGCCTTCCTTCCTTCCTTCCTTCTTTCCTTCCTTCCTTCCTTCCTTCTTCCCTCCCTCCCTCTCTCTCTCTTTCTTTCTTTTCTTTCTTTCTTTCCTTCTCCAGATAATAATTAATAATAATAATTGGCAGTTATATAGTGTTTTAGATGTGCAAAGAGCTTTCCAAACATCTCATTTTATCTTCAGAACAACCCTGGAAGATAGGTGCTACTAGATACCATTTTACAGATGAAGAAATTAAAGTGCAGAGAGATTATCTGATTTGTCCAGTAAAATGAGATTCAGTTCTAGTTTTTCTTAACTCAAGATCCTTCTCATTTCTTGGGCCACCTGACTGATATTCACCTATTAATCACTAATCTTCAAGTCTAATCACTCAGTCAGTTCTGAATTTATTTAGGTATATTGCCATGGAGTTTATTTTCTCTGTCAAATTTAGGTAGCAATCAATTTTCTTTCAGAGAATGTTGTACAACTAATCTGATTCATTCTCACTAGTCTATGATATAGATTAGTACCAAATCTTACATTTCTAGAAAATGGGCAAAGAGAGGTTATGAGACTTTGGGAAAAGGGAGGACCCATTAAAGGTAAAGCAAATATTTATCAGAAGACAAAGAACCAGAGGGAGAATCAAAAGAGAGAGAGATCTAAATGCTCGTCTCACCACTAGGACAACATGCTGGACCTTTTTTAAAAAAAAACAGAACAAACCTATTTTAATTATTTATTTGTTTTTCATTTTCACCATTCACTTCCATAAGATTTTGAGTTTCAAATTTTCTCCCCATCCCTCCCCTCCTCTCCCTGCCAGATGACATGCAATCTGATACAGGCTCTACATATACATTCATATTAAACATATTTTCACATTAGTCATTTTGTAAAGAAGAATTAGAACCAATGGGAGAAACCATGAGAAAGAAGAAATGAGAGAGACAGAAAGACAGAGAGAGAGAGAGAGAGAGAGAGAGAGAGAGACAGAGACAGAGACAGAGACCGAGACCGAGAGAGAGAGACACAGAGACACAGAGACAGAGACAGAGAGAGACAGAGAGCAAATAATATGCCTCAAACTGCATTTAGGCTCCATAGTCATTTTAATATAAAATATTCAGGATCACAGAATTTTGGTGTCCTTTTAGGTAACAAAGATCTTTTTTTTTTCCAGGGGTAGGGGGACTTTTGGAAAGGGACCTCTGATCTGAATCAAGACATTAGGAGAAAAAAAGAGTTCCTTCGTTGTTCATTCCTGCCAGCCTCTGAATGTCAACAGCATGAATCTATGCAGCTGTTGGAGACACTGGCAGAAAACATCAACATGTCTGTAAACAACATTTTCTCATTTTGTTTCTCTATCTTGGTTTTATGTCTGATTAAGCTTAATACCAATCAAAGGCTCAAAGTAAAATTCATAAATTCAAGTAATTATTTTCTAAAATCTTATTGAACAAAGGGAAAAAATAGGTTTAGTTACTGCATTTAATTTGAACTAATTGAGGTTTTTTTTAATTATATTCAGCATCACATGGTAGAAAGAAGTTATTAATTCAAGACTTATATTTAGAGTTTTAGATTTTTCTGTCATTAATTTTATTCCCCTTCCCCCAAATGCTACTCATTATTCAGAACAAATAATGTGTAGGAATGTGACAAACAGAGCAGATGGAATAAAAGGGAAATAAAAGTCCTTCAAGTGTCACAGGGACATTGTTGATAGGGTCAGCCCTTTCCCACCTCTCCAAAATCAAGTCTAGCTACTGAATGAATTTTCAGGCTAATGAAACTGTTCATGTTTAATAATGGAAAAAGAAGGAAAGGAACATCATGAAAGTGTTCCTGTAGGATGACCACCCATTCAGACTCTTGCAAGATTGCCCTAGTTTTGTTTTGTTTTGTTTTTGCTTAAAAAAAAAATGGGGACAATCCCTTGTCCCACAAGTCCTGTTTGTAGAACAATTTAACAATCTTGGAAGTTTTCTGAAGCCAGAAAAACGTCATCCACTGGGCAGGCAGTGTAATGCCTGCAGGGGACAGTCCAGCTGTGGGAATGAAAAACATTCAAAGGGGATTAGGGGGAGGGATGTGTGGAAGAAAGCAGACCTGGGGTCAGGATTGGTTCAGATCTGAGGGCTCTAAGAGAGCATCAGTGGAAGGTCAGAGGTTGCCTTGGGAGTCCAGTTCAGATGGCCTCTCAGGGGCCTAATAGAAATATTAATTTGTAGAAGCTTGAAATTCCTTTTCATCAATATTTAATTGACTAGTAATTAGTAATTGTTCAAAAATTAAATTCCATTCCATAAACTTCCATGTACTCATAGGGCATTTCATTCACCAAGGGGAAAACTGCAAAATGTAATTCACCTCAAATGATGCAGATGACAGGGCCCTTTCTCCTGCTTTAGTTTAGTAACACATTATATGTTCTGCTGTGATTGGTGAGTGAACACAAACTCACCAACACTTTCCAACTTACTTGTACCATTCCTCCCATCCCATCCAATTATCCACCGGGAAATCTGGGACTACCTGATACCTTGCCATTCATCCCATTGCTATGTGTACTTCCTCCCCATTGTTTTCCACCCTTACTCTAACAGCAGTAATCAAATCAATGCTAATTAGTATTACTCCTAAAAAGGGCATGACAATCACTGTGCTATGTTTCTATTGCCCCATATAATTGTCTGCACCAAAATTTGCCTTCTCTGGCCACCACTTCTTATTGTCTCACCCTATTGGAATGTAAGCTCCTTTAGGGCAGGGGCTACTTTGGTTTTTCTATTTTATATAATTAGTATTTAGAAAATGATTGAACAATCAATTAACTAAAGATGTAAACCTTTGAGCTTTCCCAAAATACAGGAAGCTAATTTAGAAGTAGTATATGCAATAGCAAAGCAGCGAAGCCTCTGGAACTTCCAGGCTCAAGATCATTCTAAATGAATGAGATCCTTGTGTCTGAAAAGGGAAAAGGGTAAGGGAAGGGAAAATGAGCCCAGACGGAAGTCATGACCTTGATATGGGACAATAGGAGACCATGTACTCAACTAGGAGCTGAGACATATGGGGACAGGAGCTTTTAAGACTGTGGAAAGGCAGAAATCCCTGGAGCCTAGCAGAGACCTACACCTAATGAGTATCTGGTGATGATTTTCATGAAGGACTTCCAATAACCTAAGAAGCAAAGACTTATTAAACACCTACTATGTGCCAGACTTACTATGCTGGTGATTTATGCTGGTTATGTTATTTATACACTTTACAAATATCTCATTCTATCCTCACAGCCACCTTGGGAAATAGGTGCAATTATTACTGCCATTTTATAGTTGAGGAAACTGAGGTAGGCAGAGGTTAAGTGATTTGCCCAGGGTCACACAGCTAGTAAGTGTCTGAGACAGCATTTTAACTTATCTTCCTGATTTTAGACCTAGTTACTTTGTCTACTATGGCACTTAGCTGCCTCTGCTGCTATGAGTTATGCCTTTGCCGTATATGTATTTTTCATGCATGTTTTACCTCCATTTTACTCTAAATTTGAGTTTATTTTTCCATGAACTTTTTGTTTGTGAGAGAGTATGCATTTTTTGCATGTCATTTTTTTTTGTAATGCCTATACTGACTATAACATATTAGAAAATACTTTTTCCTAAAAGCCAATTAAATTTAACTGATAATCAATGAGGAATGTGCCAGTTGGGAACTCATAAACAGCAGTACTAGAAACCTTGGACTCTTAGAACCCTAAGGAAAAGAATTTGTCATTTGCCCTCAGGGAACCCAGAGGGGCTGTTATATACACATATATGTATGTACATATGTATACACATAGATATATATGTATACGTATGTGTATATAAACATTGTGTATACATACATTGTGTGTATATGTCTGTGGTTTATATATATGTATACATACATACACATATATACATGTTTTTCTCCTGGACAGAATAGAAATTCTTTGAATTTAGGGACTGGTTAATTTTGGTCTTGTATCACCAGTGTCTACCACAATGACTGACATATAGCAGGTACTTTGGCCAGTTATCACCATCATCATCATCACTGGTGACTCAATTTTCCCTTTTGACAGAGCATATATAGTATAAAAGACATCTACATCTCCCCACCCCCAGATCCAGAAAGTAGAAGCTTGACAGAGATTTTCCAGTGGTCAGGTATATTTTCAAACAGGATACATTTTCACTTTTCTCAGAAGACTTGGTGCTCGTGCTCAAAGAGAGAAAGATGAATGCATTATACAATCTTCCTACATGACCTTGGGAAAGTTGCTTCAACTGCCTGGACCTCAATTTCCCTATACATAAGATGAAGTCATTGGACTCAGTGACCTCTAAGGTTCCTTCCAGCATCTAAGATCCTATGATCTTGCAATAACCCTTCCAGCACTAGGAATGATGAAATCTATGTTACTGCTGAGCATACTGTTGTCTTAGGAGCATACATACCCAGGGGATCTATGGGGAATATCTCTACCATTAAACTCATCATCATACTCAGAGGGTTCTTGCTCAGGACAATTGCTTCCACAAAGTTTCCTTTTCCTTTCTAGGACTTAGTGGCTTTCCTTCTCCACTGCGAGCAAGAGCATTTCTAATGCTACTTATAAAAGCGAGCTTAAATGCATACCAGATGCATTGGTGCACCTTAGGATGAGACCAGTATGGATTCAGAGCTGTCATCACACCCATTACAGCCAGATTAGTTTTATGTATTCATGTGGTGCACACCTGTGTCTTTCTGGACATGCAGGAGGTTACAGTTGTCTTTAAATCTTTGCTCCCCTGTGTAACTTTGCAAAATCATTTCTCTTCCTTTCCTTACCAAACACAAGGTGGAGGTGATGTAGGTTTTCATTATTTTTTTTCTTTTCCTTCTTGAGGGAAGATTCTAGATTTACTATTAGAGGACAGTGTCATGGAAAGAACATAGCACTAACCCTTGTACTAGTCATTAAAACGTTATGCAACTTGATTTCCTCATTTTTAAAATGTAGGGAGCTGATCTAAATGATCTCCAAATTTCCTTCCAAGTCGAACAAATACACAGGTTAGGTAAATGGCTTTAAAAATGGCTTATCCTAGAGGTTGAATTCTTCCTATTTTCTTTTGGTTCTTATCTGTGATTTCATCTGGTAGGAGAAATTTCTATGGTGCCACAGTGGATAGAGCACCAGTCCTGAAATCAGGAAGACCTGAATTCATACTGACTCTTACTAGCGATGTGACCGTGGGTAAGTCACTTTTGCCTCAGTTTCCTGGACTCCAGTATCTTTGCCAAGAAAACCCCAAATAGGGTCACAAAGTATCAGACAGGGCTGAAATGACTAAACAACAGAAATTTCTGTACATTCCTTAGGTCCTCTAAAAATAAAAAATAAAAAAATTTAAAAAAAAGGAAAAGAGAGTAGCCAGAAGAAAGGGTAATAAAAAAGCCAAGAAAACTTGAACAACTTGAGATATTAAAAGAAAGTTACATTTATGATGAATTTAATTTAATGTAATGAATACCTTGGCACCTAGTGTACAGATGCTATCCTTAGATGCTAGAGCATTGAAGATGGAAAATGAGACGTAGTCCCTTGCTTCAAGATTACAATTCAGTAGAAGAGATGAGGCATGCAAATTTGAACAGAAAACCCCTCCAAAGGAAAAAAAAAACCAACTATAACGCAAATTAGAATGTAAGTAAAAAATCAGCTCTTTCTGCTGACTCTTGTTTTTTCATTGTCTATCTCCCACATCTGAGATGCTCCATGTATCTCCTTCCCTTGGTTTCCTTGGCTTCCTGTAAGACTCAGACTCAACTCAGTTCCCACCTCCTACAAGAGACCTTTCATTGTCTCCCCACTGCTATTGCCTTCCATCCCACATTACCTCCCATTTTTTCTATAAGTATGTATGTGTTTATGTAAACATTTATTCATTTATATTTATCTATCCATGCATATATCTGTGTGTGTACACACACACAAATACATATACAATTATTCCTTCCACAATGTGGGGGTTAGGGAGAGTAGTGCCCCCACAATGTGGAAAATCCACATAAAATCTTTTGACCCTCCTTGCATACCAGAGAAATCTGAATTATTATGCTGTTGTCTTAAAAAAAAGAAATATGTTGATATTATACAATGCCATGCATTTATTTTACATATTTCTGAGTTTTTAAATATATTTTTCTGTGTTGTCTGTGGCTTCCGCAAACTCCCCCCAAATTTCCATTTAATTTCTTATGCCAACCCATGATATAGTGAAACTAGATTAGGGAAAGTCACAATAAGAAGGGTTAACACACACACACACACACACACACACACCTACACGTATGCTCATGCATGTGAATGCACACAGGGAATTCTAAAGTCTTACTGTAGTTCGAAGACTTTTGAGATGCCCTGCATATCTTTTATGTAGATAGCTGTTTCTTGTGGCTTCCCCCACTATAAAGTGAGCTGCTTGAGGGCAGGAACTGTTTGTCTTCTATTATATCCCCAGAGTTTAGCACCTTGCCTCAGACTTAGTAAACCTTTAATCAATGCATATTGACTTGATTTGTCAATACTGTGGGTTTAGAAATGAAGTCAAAGGATTGGAAGTGGAATTTCTTGAGATATACTCTCTTGTCTAAGTGCTAAGTCCATTTATATTGTGTGTTTATAATAACCTGACTTCTTCAAAGTAGATCTTTGGAGGGCCACTGCTTTTCAGGATACATAGTAAGAAAGTTATGTCTCTTGGTTGCTCATTTTTCATGGTGTTACAGAAATGTCACCTCATCAGAAGAGTCTGGCAACAAACCCAACATGAAGCCAAGTAAGGTCACCAATCCTATAACAACGTATGGCATAATCCACCAATAACTGACTTGAGTTATCACTTGCCATCCTGGGCTGGGCTTTGTTTAGAGTGGATACAATACTAATGAATACTTCTCAGATCTTAACTGAAGACTGTAATACGGACTCCAAGAATCTGTCCAAACTAATAGTTCATTGGTTCTTCACTAAAATATGAGACAGATTTTTGAGGAAACAGGTGAAATGAGTAGATAATATTTGAAAGAAAAATCTATTATGATAGGGTGAAAGTAATTCTCCATACTTAACCTGAGTTGAAAATTCAGTTCTATTAAGTGAATTTCATTAAATGATCACCATGTGCAAAGCACTTGAAAATATTTTTTATGTAATGATTAAAGAACACTGTTAGATCCGTTTAAATATTTTCCCTGTCAATGCTACATTCTGATGTAAGCTTAGATTCATAGCTAGAAGGCACTTTATATTCAGAAACATATGTTGTTGTTTTTTTTTTTAATGTGTAAATTAGTGGTATTGGGTAACCTCACCTGGAGAAAAGAATCACCATACAAAAGCAAGGCAGTCTAATGGAAGGGAGCTGGATAGCAGGAGTAATTCCTTTCCCCTAAAAAATAACTAACGAAAATAAATTGTCCAAGTGATAGACTGCTAAATGGAAAAATAGAGTCACAAGGGCTCACTTGTGTGACAGTGATTTTTCTTTTCTTTCCACATGGAAGAAAGTTAGGGCACCTTTTGGAAAATCATCCTAGACAGGAAATACTGTCAATAGTCTTCTACCTCTACTGCTGAGAAATAATGAAATAATACAGAAGTTAGAGATGTAAAATCCCTTATCCTACTAGTGGCATCATTAATGGAAATCTGCTAGGTGGGAGAAAAGAGCCAAACCTTTTTTGAAGCCATAAAGAATCATAGGATTTTGCATGGAAAGCATCCTTAAAGATAAATATAGTCCAACTGCTTTATTTTGCAGATAAGAAAGTGGAGGAGCAGAAAACTTAAATAGTTATTGCCCAAAGTCATACAAATAGAATGCTATCAGAGGCAGATTTTTGAACTCATATTCAAAACTATGTATATATATACACACACATATATATGTGTGTATATGTATATATATACATATATATATGTGTATATATATATGTATATATGTATATATATATATATATATACAGAGAGAGAGAGAGAGTGTTCTTTCCACTGCACAAGGTTGACTCAGAAAAAAAAAAGGAATTTTAACAGATGAGAAAAGTACAAAATTGCATCTAGATATGAAGTTCTTTAAATCTTGTTCTACGTAAGCAAATCTTTAAAATCATTTTTTAAAATTGGTTATTTTGAGCTATTTTAAAAAGTGTTCCATTTTAGTTTTTTTGTGGTTTTTAAGGCATTTATTGGAAAATGCAATGTCTCTGGTCCTGATCTCTAGCTAAAGTTGATACCTTGCTATTTAAATCACAAAACACATTCATCACAAAACTCTTCATCTAACTGGGAGCACTACTCAACTACATTTAGGGAGGTAATACCTAAATGTAGATGAAATATCTAAAGAACAAATAATTAGCCTTTTGAATGCTAATAATAAAGTTCTAAATTTATGAAGCTATGATAACCAAAATAATATTTGGTTATTAAAACTGTGAACAAGCAAGAAAAGTTGCAGTACTCATGTTAAAATCAAGTTAAAAGTTCAGGTTCTTAAATAAATTGAGGAGGTCCTACAAAAAAAAGGAATATATTCAGCTTGAACTTTCTATTAATGGATGGATGGATTTTTTAAAGTTTTCTTTTCTTTCTTTTTTTGCTATATGCAAGACACTAGAGTTACAAACAGAATAGTAAGACATTCTTCTTTTCAAGTACTTCATATTCTAATGGGGAGAGACAATTCATATGGAAGATGTTAGCTGCAAAGTTTTCAATGAAGTTTGAGTCTATAGAGGAATGGAAGCCAGTTGGAGGTAAAGGTTTGTATGTTCTTAACAGAGCAACACATGTAATAGAGGTATGGATATTTCAAAGGAGGATGTGGGAGTTTCAGCAGGTAGCAATCACTTTGCCATCATTATCATTTGCCGTTGTTCAGACTTATTCTTGTAATGACTACATGCCTTGAACATGTCTCCATGACAATGCAGAATTGATATGAAATTGAATTCTAGCACAAGAATATATAATTATTGTTTCTTCTTGGTTTATTTCAAACAGAGATATGCTGTCATTAATGAGGAAGCATCACAGATAAAAGACCTCCCGCCCTCCCCAAATGGCAGACCCAGCTATAAAGTGGTAGTATGTCAAGGTAGCACTTTGATCTTTTTAGACATAGATGGTATTGTTGACAGCATGAATATCTCTGGCTTCCAAGAAGCATAAAATTATATTCTTAAGAATGTTTGGCCCCTATCTTCATATTCCTACCCATGATGAGAAAACATGTGAGACTTGGAGAAGGTTTCACAGTAACAAATATTTTCACAATAGGAAAGGCTTCATTTATTTCCAAATCAATCATTTATTCAATCAATCAGGTAACATTTATTAAGTGCCAACTGTGTGCCAGACACTGTGCTAAGGTCCGGAAGGTCGCACAATGAACAGAATAAAATGGGTCAACATTGTGGAACTCAATCAGAGAACAGTAACAAAAACATATGGTAAAAATGATAGTGACGAGTTTGGGGAGGCAGCATGGTGTGAAGCCTGGAGAGTGGGTTTAGGAGACAGGAAAGTTTGGGTTTAAAGCCAATTTCTGGCTCTATAATCTGGGGCAAGTTATTTAATCATATGGTGTCCTGGAAAACTAAGATTATAAATTGTACAAAAGGCATCAACCTTCATGGGTAAAGGGAATTTATTCTTCTTGGAGTCCACCAAACCAATGAAATCATACCACTAGTCCTCATTCCCCACATTGATAAACTCACAATTGTTTAAGAAATTACCATTCATTTTCCATTTTCAATGCAAACAATAAACAATAATCTCAGTGTTTACATATTGAAGCCACAAGTTTAACACTTCCCAGGCCCTTTCCCCAGTAAACCAATTTGAATTCTTATTGTGTGGCATATGGAAGGAAAGGTCAGAGCACAAGGACAGAGGAAATTCATATAAAGTAAACAACACAGTATTGTGGAAAATGCCACTTATTGACTTGGGATTCAACATCTGTGCAAATTTCCAGACAAAAGCTGGGCTAGATCATTCAAAAGAATAAAAGTATCAGGCGAGAGGACAGATCACTTGGCTTCTGTGACCATTATGCTAAAACCTCAGCCTTGCAAGCATGGTACATTTTGTGATGACATCACCAATGTGTTAGCAACCCAAAAGAGAACAGATGAAAGGAATTGGGCTCCCAGTCCCACCACCCGCATTGATGCAGTGACCAATACATTTCAAGAAGGGTCAGATGTTTTGTGACAAGATTAAAACAAAATAATCTAAACAGAAACCAGGCTCAGAGTGTGTCACTTTCCCTTTATCCCATCGGCGTCTCTATCCTGGCCAAAAGTGAGCTCCCCTTTGCCTCTTGGTCTTGGCCCCTGTTCATGGCTAAGGAGCCCCAGATGTACTGGCTCTGGCTCCCCCTTTAACACCTCCATGTCTGGCCTCACATTCCAACAGCCTTTGTAGGGAATATGGCCTTTAGAAATGTTGGGGGAGGGGGAAGGAGGGAAAGTGGAAGACTATTGCCAAGAAAACTGAGTTCCCCCTAGGGAAGAGAACTTGTCCGACTTGGCCCAAAGAAAGTCAAGTGAAAGTTTGGTGACTATAAAGATTAAGCAACCAAATGGAGAGAGAGTGAGGGAGACACACACACACAGAGACAGAGAGAGAGACAAAGACAGAGGGACAGAGACAGAGAGAAACAAAGAGACAAAGACAGACAGACAGAAGGAAAGAAGCAGAGAGAGAAAGGGAGAGAGAGACAGAGACAGAGAGAGAAAGGGAGAGAGAGAGACAGAGACAGGGAGTTCATAATTGAAAATGCTCTTTAGAATTAAGTGGTTGAGAGTGTGATATGCAATGTTTGATTCTCAATTAAAAGAAGAAATTCATGGAAAGATTACCAGAAATATACTCTTCTTTGTGATTTATTTATACAAAACTGCTAAAATCCCCACCAAAAAAACCCAAAGTCCTATTCTGACAGCGAATGGTGAAACTGGGAAGTCCAATGACTTGGAAATCAGCATAGGCAGAAAGAAAAGGCACTGTTAGGAAAGCCAGATGGATTCAAGGTTGTAAAGATACTGGGATTTGAAGATCTTCCATGCCCCTTGAGCTTGCTGACGTAGCAGGAAGGGGTGGAGCAAGAGAACGCCAGAACAAAGCTAGTCTCCGTGTCGTG